>VWZF01002940.1:676351-724254 GCA_013396755.1 Sclerurus mexicanus
CCTTCGCCTCGTCCCTTCCGAAGAACCCGTCTCTCCTGGAAGCTCGGCACTCCGGCAAGGATTTGCCACAAAGAATACACCACCCTCCTCCCCAGCGCCTGGATACTGCATCTTTATTTTTATTTCTTTTTTCCTTTTTAAACACCCACCCCGCTCCCTTGCTCCCCGGCGGTGTGTTTAAAAACCAAATATAGCCTCTCGCGGGGGGAGGGGATGGAAGCCTGCTCCTAGAAGGATTGGGAATCTCGCCGGGATCCGGGAGCAGGGGAGATGCGCTGCCTGCACCAGGACTAGAGATTTGCCACTTCCCGAGGTCGCTTTGGTACCAAACTGTTGTTTTTCCCCCCCTTTCCCTCGCCGGGGCTGCTCGAAATCCCTCGGCCGTGTTAAAGAAAACCCACGCGTAGCTGGTGGCCAGGTTTTAAGGCAGTTGTGTGTTTTTTTTTAATTATTATTTTTCATCACCGAGGAACTGACAAAACTTCCCCGCGTCGCGCCGGGGTTTGGAACTGGAATGGAGCTGCTTTTCCCCCGAGCACTGCGGGGTGTGTGAGAGGGGAGCCAGGAGGGAAACACCGCGTGGACCCATCCCATCCGACCCACGAGGGATGATCCTGCTCGGAGCTTGATGTGGGAGACACCTGGAGACTCAGAGGCTTCGGCGTGCCCAGCAGCTTAAGCCTTGACTTATTCTCCGGCTATTTTCCTGTTGTTTCTTCTTTTTATTTTATTTTTTAAGTGGATCCGTAGCATTACTTTTATGAATTGAATTTTGCCACCGTTTGTACAGAAGCCAAATGACACGTGTGTTTTGAAACACGGTTCCAAATACATTTATCCCTCCCTCGGCCCGGATTCTCTCTCTTCAGAGCCGCGGGGAGGTCGTCAGTGTCTAAACAAACCTGATTTTAGTGTTTTATGAACACTACCTGCTGCAGAAATGTTGCTATAAATCGCTTTATAGCGGTTCAGCAAGAAGGGAGTTTTTTTTCCAGCTTGCAGGACCCAGGAAACTGGATACTTAAAAGTCACTTAAATGTATTAACAGCGTTGGAAAATGGGAGCTGCTACTAAGTTGGCGTTCGCTGTTTTTCTTATCTCTTGTTCATCAGGTAAGTGAATGTTCTTGGATCTGTTGCTCTAAACTGGAAGGTTTTGGGGGTCAGAATCCAAGAGCTTGGGCCGGTTCTCTATGAATGAGGAGAAATCTCTTTTTTTCAGGTGGCAAATGTTTTACTGTGAAGCCAGAATGCTGGTTTTATGTTTATTCTTAAAAATGCATAACGTGAGCACTTCAAACCCGCAGCGCTTGGATTTCAGAGCAGTTGTGTGGAATAAACGTGGAGACATAACCACCTAGTGTCAAATAAGTAATCTGGCAGTGCAGTTACTGGTGCTTGACGGTGTGTTTTTAAATAAGAATTACCCAGCTGAAATGCCCTTTTACTTCAGTTTGATCTCTTACTCTGAGCTATTCACTGGTCCTTCGTTAATGCTTCATTAATTTAGAATAGGTGCTGCTCTGAAAGCCTGGGCTCGTCCTTTAATGACAGCGAGGGGTGAGATGTGCGAACAGAATTGGGGTGAAAAGCCAGACTTTCAGTTTCTAAACAATAATTTGTAACCTTTTGTATTTCGCTGTTCAACATGTCACTGCTTTGTCGTGCCAAACCCGCTGATTTTCCCTTCAAAACAGCAGAATTTGAGTTGCAGAGGCCAGCTCCGAGTGTTGGGAAGCGAGCTGGGTGCGAGGACTTCCCCACGCTTCTCCAGGAGCAAAATTAGGCAGCAACCAGTGGTTGGGCAGCTCTTGGTCCAGTTCTGCTTGGAGCTCCATCAGGCTCCCAAAAAAACCCTGGTGGGAGCTGTGCAGGGATCTAATACTGTTTTACAAGCGAGCCTGGCGCTCTCTGCTTGCACTTGCATTTATATTTAGTGTATTTTACTGTATCTGGTGCTCTCAGCGCCCTTGCAGGGTGTGCACAGACACGCTTGTTTATCAGCCCCAAAGCCGCCAGAGCAGAGCTGGGCTCCCCCGAAAGGGCGAAACGAGAGCCCTGTACGAGGGTTTTGCTGAACAGGACGTTTTCCTGCGGTTGGTAAATGGACAGTCTAGTCTTGTGTCTGTAGCGGTATCGATCCGTTCCGTGCGCGCTGAATGTGCTGGGGGATGGCAGCGCCGCCAGGAATAAACCCCAAAGCCTCCCTGTTCGAACCGGGGGAACAGCACAGCGGGTTAAGGACAGCCAGGAGGTTGCTGGGGGCTTGGTGTTTTTATTCCCCTTCCGAAACAAAGCGTGATTTCTGGCAGTTTTATCCTGCAGGAGAACATGTCTTTCGTCTTTTCCCAGTATCTTTTTTTTCTTTTAAGTCAAGCAACATTCGTCTTAATTCAGGGATATGTTTTGCAGAGGAACTTTTCCCCCCCTCTCACTAACACTTTATGAAAGACTCGGTGCCGTCTGCTCTCCATGTCTGTCTCTCTTCCACCTCTAAGATCCTTTTGCCTAGAGCACAGAATAGCGATTTTTGTTGACATTACTTATCACATGTATTAAAAAGAAAGGTTAAGCACCGAAAAAACCCACTCTTCTTTAGCGTTTCTTGCCCGGGTTGTCCTTGGTAAGGTAAAAAGAATGTTTCTCCTGCCTGTGAAGAATGAATGTTTGCTAAACGAGCAGGAAACAGCACTCCGGACTGCTTCTCCTGTTAATGACATTGCTTTGGTGGTTATGCCAGTATTACACATTAAGTGTTCCGGTACTTAACAATTACTAAACTATTTTCTACTCCCCTGAAACTTTAGAATGTCTGCAGTCCTCTTGTAGGTCTGAAAGTAAATAAATTCAACAGCAAGCTGTGGTTTTTATGACCAAAATTGTAAGATGACTTAAGATTTTAAGCATGAAGTGCAGGCATTTTTATGAGTGGTGTGACTTATTTCACTTTAAACCCCTACCTGACCAGTTGGTTCTAACACCATCATAAGTTTCTTGTCCAGTCTTCAGTGTGAAAATAAGGCTGCCCAGCTTATATATTTCAGAATAATGGCAGTGGTTGGGGAAACCCCGGAGTTCAGGTGTGGAGGTGCCTGCTTTGCCTCCCTCCGGTGTCTCCAGCTCCTCGCAGCCTGTTTGGCTGTTGGTTTGCTGTTATTTGTTAATTTATTTTTATGTACAGCTATGTTCTGCAGATGTTTACACAGCCAATTAATACCCGTGCTCTTTAAATAGGTGAAAATGTTGTGGTTTTTTGCTGCGTGGTGGGTGTGGAAGTGCTCCTTGGGTTCAAAGCAATTTTATTTTACCATCTGTAAGCTGCTGTATGAAACCCTGCAAATCCACTGCGAATGGACAGGAATTTCCAGTGGATCCAATCATCTTTGCTAAGGGAGTGAAAATATTTTTCCCATTCTGACTAAGATATTTGAAAAAGAGCATCTGTGTTGTTATTAGGCTTTGAAATATTTGTAGATGCTCGGATAGAAGTGGGTGTAGGTTTGCACCCGTTTGTAGTAATCCAAGAGGATGAGATGAATGCACATTAACTAAACATGAAAACAAAGTGCCCGGGTCAAGGTTCTCCTCGTGCCCTCTAATACACTTCTTAGATAAACCTGTGTGTATTTTTGATTTAATAAGGAACAGAAGAACCTGAAGGAATAATAAAATACTCCTGAGCAAGCTCCCTTGCCTCTCCTGCAGGTGAGGCAAGATTGGAGGTGAGCTTAACAAGAGGAATAGTAACCAAGAGAGCTGGTTCATCAAAGAAGGTGCTCTTAGATGTTATCTGTGTTCTTCCCTCCCCCAAGGAAGTGTGTTTGTGTTCTGTAGTTCTGGGGATTGCTCAGTTGCTCTGTGACATTTCAGGAACAGAGAGTGTGTGCTCTCATCATTTTCTGTGATTTCTGGAGCGTACACCCTGTGCTGCTGAAAGTGTGGGAGATGTTGAAGCAGTGCATTGTTTTCAACCACAATCTTTTTCTGGATGCTATAGTTTAACATCTCGTGTTCCCTTTTGTTACTCTTAAGCTCCTTATTTCCCTAAACATTGTTTCTTCAGAGCTACTTGCTCTGCCTTTCATACCAGGGTGGTCCATCAGCAAAGGAGTTCTGCAGCTCCAAGTCTTACAGGGGACAAGACTTATATTTTTTACAACTCATTTAAGCTAAAATCATGCTAAAAAAAATCACCCAAGCAGAAGAATCCACATCAGAAAAGCCTTGGTCCTCTCTATTTCTCCTCATGCCAGATCACTCTCAAGCCACTCACCACGTCTGGAGTGATTGTGCTAAAGGAAATGACATGGCAAAGATACCTTTGTAGCTGAAGAAGCATTTTCACTGCATGGAGCATGTTTTAGTCTCAGATTTTTAATTTATTCTTCCCCTGTTTCACACACTTATCAGGGAAATTGCTATTTTTTTTTTCAAGTTGCTCTTCTCCCCCCCAAAAAAACCCCAGCTAGAACTATAAAGCCCAAGATCCTGCTTTGACTTCAGAACCTGAATGGCTGAGTGTTCTGAAAGTATCGGAGGGAGGTGAGACTTTATTCTTTGATTTTTACTGGTGTAGCTTTTTTTTTGGACAGTCCTTTCATTATGAATTTGGTAGCCCTTGAAACCCCTGCCGAAGGTTTGGGAGTGTTTATGGAGTTGTCTCTGTGTGTTCCCTGCTGCCCGTGCTCGGACTCCCATCATGTTACTGCACAGGCAGGGCAATAAACCACTTCAGATTAGTGCTGCTTTGGAAGTAAAATCCTGCTCCAGATTCCTTTTTTATCAGTGTTCACTCTTTTATATTAAATGTCTTATCATTGCGCAATACCCCGGCACTCCTGATGTTGCTGCTGAGAGCAGGACTTGTAAACCTGCTCAATGCTGTTTTCAAGCACAGATACCTGTAGGTAGGGTTGATGTTATAACTGATTGCAGGGCAAAAAGCTGTTAACTATTGCTAAGCAGTCTGTTAATACTTAACAGTTGCAAACCCTAAATCTTCTGGGTTATGGCAAAGAGCTGTGCTTGTGCTAATGCAACATTAGAACATGTGAGCATCACTGTGGTGAACTCTGCTTTGCAAATGTTTCCAGAGAGATGCTCTGTCAGGAGTTTATTTGCATATCTACCCTTCAGACACGAGTCCTTTCTCACAGATAGAGCTTCAATCAGTTTGCCTTCACATGCTGGATGCTGTGCAAGTTGGTGGGCAGGTGTTCTCTGCCAGGGGAAAACTGTTTTCTGCTCTATGGGGGTGCAGGAAGATAATTGCTGCTATCACGTATAATAGTTTTCAGCTGGTTTTAATGGAGAGCGTTTGAATGCCTTTTTTTTCTTTTTTTTCTCCCCCACCTTTCTGGAATTTGGGGACGGAATTCCTTAGGTAATGCATTTGGCCGATTTGTAAATGAGGATAGATAAATAATTGTTTTCTTCTCTGTTTAAACAGAGATATTAAATTTTGTCATATCATTAGTTTTAGGTAGGGTGAAAAAATAACAGCAACTCCAGTGCTTTTCATTCCTAGTGATTCTCCTTTTCTTTCAAGCTTTTACACTTGTAGTTTTCACAGGCTGTAAAAAGGGAGAGGTTGACAAGGAATCTGATTGTAGGAGAGATCTCTTGGTGAGGGGGAGATGCATTTCCACCACTTAATTAACCAAAAGCAGATTAATGCAAATGCCTGCCTGAGCTGGTTGGTAGCATCCATGGGCTGTTAGCTCTCTGATGTTGCTGAAAATGAGAACTCTTTAAAAAGATCAAGAAAATTACGGATTTTACAGCCAAGTTCTTGTGTGATGAAATCTTAATGTGTTTTTGTTGCCTTGGTGCTTGAGATTCGGCACATCTTATTTCCAGTTATTTCCATATGGAAATTGAAGTGTTATTGGGTGCCAGTGGCTTTGTGGCATCTCTTGTCTTCTCTCCCTGCACTGTCTGTGTGGTGGTGGAGGTTTTTTCTTAGAAAGTTTGTGACCATTGTGCCAAACTGCAGAGCATATTTAGGCTTAATCCCACAGAAAATGAATATTTACTGCCCTGTTGTTTACATCGCTGTAGCTGAGAATCCCAAAGGTACTTTGGATGTATCAAATCCTTCAGTTGTTGGTGGAAAGAGAGCACAGAAGGGTTTATCCATTGCAGGAATTATTGTCATGGATTCACAGCAAAGTGAGCCTTGATGAGAAAGGTTTCCTCTGAATTTCCTGGCTAAAGTTGTAACTGGAAACAAGAAAAGCACACAATTCACTTACTAACTGGAGGCATAAATCTTTGGTTATGTGGTCAGAGGTACTAGAGAAACCCTTGGAAATGAGGGAAGCATTTGTGGGAATAGCACCGTTCCTGCACCAGGAGCAGCTGGAGAAGCACGGCTGGTGTTGGGATGGGATCAGCTCAGGCTGGGTGTGGAGGTGTGAAGTCCTGCTTTGTGACAGCACCTGACCAGAGGTGGGTACAAAACCCTCCCTTATTCCTAAAGTAGTTCAGTGAAATAATGTACCTTCTCTTCTGTTCGAGAGCGCTCCCAAATTAATTAACGCCGTTTTGCGGCTCGCCGTCAAAGAGGGATGAGCAGAACGGTGGCCTTTACCTCTCTGCCGTCGGAGCTTCCTTTGTGAGGGTTCTCCTAATGAACTGTGCTGGGATTCCTTTCATGGTCGTTATGGAGAAAATGAGCAAGGGACACACTTGCAATTGTGTTGGTGCCAGGGAAGGTCCGAGTGGCGGCCCTGTATCCCCAAGTCCCGGTGACTTTGCAGCCTGGCAGCGATGCCAGCTCGGTGTTCCCTTGGGCTTTGAGGGGAAAGGAAGTATTGCCCCAGTATAAAAACCCCTTGTGGAAGTGCTGGTTAAATCGGTGCAGGATAACCTCAGTCTGGATCAGAGTCAGTCCAAAATCATAATTAACGTCAGTGTTATTCTGGAGTTACTCACCAAGGCAGTTTGTTGGTAACCATTAAACTGCATTGGCGTGGCCTTCCTGTGACAGTGACCACCCTTAGCTGGCAAGAGTGGCACGTGTTGTTGAAGTAACTGGACTGGCTAAGTGCCACCCTTTTGAGAGTCCTTGTTTTGTTAGGATAAAATTTGGGGGTTTAAGGATTCGTGGGAAGATGTAATTAGGTAGTAATTTCATTCAAAATGCTGCAACCTGAATGTAATTAAAAGCAAACTCCTGTATACTCCTGACTGTGATGGGCATGTAAGAAGTGCCAAGATGCATTTCCCTGCTTTTCTAACTCTTTAATTACATGAGGGAAATGTTGCCTATAGTCAGTGAATTGGACTGAGGGAATAGATAATGAAGAGTGCTGGATCTTTGCTATAAAGGAAAGAATATTTCTCAAATTCTTCTGTCTTCTGGACTTTGAGGTATCAACTGAGCTGAAACTAAGAAAATGAATGCTGTGCTTTGCATTTACAGCAAAATTGTGTATGGGAATTAAAAGAAATGTAGGTATTGCTGCCTGCTCTAGTTTTGGTTAATACCTAATTGAGGCTGTTCTCCCTGTTGGGAGGATTCCACTGTCTCTGTAATCGGCAGCAAATGAGTTAAGTTTGGTGGTTTAATTCTGTACCTTGACACCATTAAAAGCTGATACCTGATAAGTTACTTAAGATGTTTAATCTGAAGGTTTGTTTTCAGAAAGCGTCTGCATAATTATTTTGAAAACTGTGAGAGTTTGTATAGCTGGGAATAGTGTTGCTTTTTCCCTAAGTTTAACTCTTTGTGTGTTCTCTGTTCCTGAATGGGATGCACTGTCACTTCAGCAGAAAAAGAATTAGTTTTTCTAGCTGAAATTGCAAAGGATCTTGTGGCAGATTGACTTTTAAAATGGGATGCTACATCCATCCTTTTTAGAAATGCAGGAGGGAGACGGTGGTCAAAACTGTTTAGGGTATTGCTTGTGTGTTTTCTGAAAGATATCAAACTTTTTATGAGGGTAAGTCAACATGCAGGGATTTTTTGCTTGTTTGTTTTGGAAATTGTTTATTTGTTTTTCTGGAAAAAGATGGGAAGCAGTAAGGCAACTGAGTGACTGTAATTTTTTACATGCCTGCCTGTGGATGTGAAGGATGTTTTGGAGCTGATCTGCGCCTGGTGTGTGTGAGTGTGGACTGGGCAGTGCGAGGGGGCTGCAGAGGGAACACCATCCCGTGCCAGGCGGTGTGGAATGAGCTGACACAGCACGGTGTGAGGGCAGTGCCAGCCCCGAGCCAGCGTTCCTGCAGCTCCAGCATTCCCTCCTCTCCTGCCCCACAGCCTGCGGCGAGTCCCCTCGGTGTGCTGGCAAAGCGCTGGCACGGCTCCTCTGGTGAACTGTGCCACTTACAAAACAGCAGCCTAAAACCCCAGCCCAGAGCATCCCCTGCCCTGCTTGGGGACCAGAGCGACCCCCTCACCTGGAGCGCTGAGCAGGAAACCCATGGCCAGGTGCGGTGTGGAATGGATGGCTCAGTCTTGAGATCTGCAGCGCACGGGCACAACGTGAAGGGAGAAATGACCTACTTCGTGTCTAAAGCTGATTGCTGGTGTAGCTGAGTATTGGGAGTTTGGATGCAGGATCAGCCTTTCATCTTTCAGCCTGCCTGGTTTCTGGTGTCACTCCACGATAAGGGCTCTGAATAGAAATGGGACTGTCCTGCTTGAAATTCCTCTCCGGTGGAGTGTCCAGCAAAGCTCCAGGTCCTTGACAGCAGAGCTGTGCCCAGTCTGCAGTCACCGCTGTCCTGTCCCCAAGGCCCGGGACGCACCACGGTTGTCCCTGTAGAATTCCATGAAATCCCCGCTGGCCTCTGCTGTGCCTCAGTGCTGCCCACCCACCCTGTGTGGCTTTGCCTGCAGCCCCCCGAGGTGTCCCCCTGCTCCAGGCACCCCCAGAGGTGGGAAGCAGGATGAGTCCTGGGGGACACCCCCAGGGACACCCCGCTCCCTCTGGAGTGTTCCTCAGGGAGCAGTTCTGTGCCCATCACAGCCTGGCTCCAGCTCGGCATCTCTCCGCTCTGCTGGCTGATTTGAGCTGTGTTCCAGCAGCTTCTGCCTTTTGGTGCCTCACCAGTGTGGGATTTAAAGGGTTTTTTGGTAACTGAAGCCTGACCTTATGTTTTCAGGTTCCGAGTTCTTATCTCACCTAGATAGCACTAATCTCCAGTCTTTAAATACTGCCTAAATCATCACAGTGGTCTTTATTCTCTCAGCTCTGTTTTGAATAACTGGATTTTCAGTATCAACACACGAGTTGAAATTCGATCTGTTTTTAAAAGCTATTTTTAAATATAACCAATCATTTTATCAAGCTTTCTGACATGAAAAACTGTTTCCTTCTAGGAATTTCCACGTAAACAGGGAAGTGGTTTCATTTTGTTGTTGAGTTACAGTGTTAAGTGTATGAGACTAAATTAAACTTTGCAGTAACTGTTAATTTTAGACATTTTTGCTGGTGTTTGTCAGTAGAGGGTACAGATAGTTCTCTTTAGCTCACAGCAATTACATGATGGAAGAGTTTTCTTTAAATATTTCCATGTTTCAGGGTTGGAAAACATTTAGCCTGTGAAAGTTGCAAAATGACACAGAATTGTTTGAATTGCTGCATTTTTATATAAAACTAGATTACTTATTTTTCATCATTTATGTTTTAAAAGTAGCATAGAAAAAACCACTGGCTTAATATTTTAATTCTGTGATCTTTAATCTTAAAAAGGGTCTGTAGTGTAAGTTGTCCCTGGGCATAATTGAATTTCATTAAATTTAACACAAAGCCTGTCAAAAAGATCAGCTTAAATGGCTTTTAAACATGTTAATGACTTGATTATGTTTTATTGAAGTTCAGGTTCTGTCACTGGGTGGGGACAGACCCCAACAAATTAAGCCTCACCTAACCTGGCCCACTTAGACTAATCCAAATGAGTTGTGAGCTCTTGCCTAGTTTCTCTGTGCCATTTTATGTACTAAAACCAACAGGAGGAACCGGGAATAATTTTGTGAGAAGCTTAAAAATTTCAACCACAGGATGCCAAACTCAGCATTTACCAACACTCTGGGAAACCCCCCATGAGAAAAAACAATTGTCTGGTGAAAGTTTTCTGTTTCTGTTCAGTTGAAAAAGTCCTGAATCACTTCCTTTTAGGTCAGAGTCTTTCAGGGAAACCAGAGAGCTCAGATCCCACTTTTCGTTCCAGTGGAGGAGGAGTGGGTCCCTCCTGAAAAATTCTTCTGCTCCATTGTGCAGCTGTACTTTTCCAGTGGCTTAAAAACATTAGGACGGATGACAAAGAAAGCCAAATTAATTGTCTGGAACCGTGTTTGCCAGAGTATTTCTCGGAAATTTAATAATCCCAGAATTGTTTCCCTCAATGTTATTATAAATATTATGGTGTTGGAAGCTCTTTCATTCCAAGTGAAGATGTGAGAGAAGAGGTAAATGACCGGTTTCCATTTCTTAATGTGTAAGAGTGAAAAAATGCGTGTTGGAATTTGGTTTGGATAAACTTCTGGGATATTTGAATGCTGACAGAGTATATTCTGGGGGAGCCTCAGCTGACCATCTGAACTCCTCCCTGCTGTCTTCCTTCCATCCAAAGTCCAACATTTTTTCAAGGGAAGCTGATTTGTGGCGTCAGTGCTTGTTGGAAAAACCCATTATTCCAGCAGGGACGGACACATTCCCAGTGCAGCAAGTCCTAGACTTTGATAGGAACTCCTGGAACATTCCTAATAACCTGCAGAATCCTTGTGGATGATGACCAAGCAGGTGTCAGATTTGACTTGGTTGGTGGCATCCTGAGGATATTCCAGCACAAAAAGTCACTTTGAAGCAGAGGTTCAGCAGCGGAAAAGTTACAGAGCTGAGCCCACAATGTCTGTGGTTTTGAATTGTTCAGCCAGCTTCAAAAACCAGTTAATTACCTTCTGCTTGTGCAGAGGGGTTGTTTCAGCTGTGGGGTGTGTAAGAAAAGCCATCAGAGAACAGGGAGACTGAGAGTTCCTCTTCCTCACCCACATCCCCACTTGGCGATGAAGTCACACTTCACTCTTGGTTCAGCCTCGTGCTGTCTGACTTTGGGCTGGGCTGATTCAACTTGCTAAGCCAGCAGAAGTGGCTTGGAAAATCAGCAAGGGGCTTTCTGCAGCCAGTGCCAAATGAGGGAAGGAGATGGGTTAAAAGATGATGAGGCAGGGAAAGAGATGGGTGGAATGAGGGTGGCAGTGAGTCTGCAGGAATTGTCCTAGGAAGTGAATTATCAGGGGAAAAGGGCACAGTATTGGTGATAGAGCTGTTCTATGTATGTATTGGGTGAGGACAGCGAAGTGACACAGTTAATCATCTTTTTTAATAACCTGCATCTTTAAAAAGAACTTGTTTGTCTTTTTCAGAGTTTTCCCAAGGTTATCAGTGCGTGCCTGTTCTCACTGGGTTTTGTTCTCTTCTCTTGCTTTTAAAATATCTTCATGTTGTTGGGCAGAGAAGCTGTGGCTGCCCCAGGATCCCTGGAAGTGTCCAAGGCCAGGTTGGATGGGGCTTTGAGAACCTGGGCTGGTGGAAGGTGTCCCTGCCCGTGGCAGGGAGTGGGATTGGATGGGCTTCAAGATCCCTTCCAGCCCAAACTGTTCTGTGGTTCAAAGGAATAGGTGATAAAATTCACTGTTCTCTCCCAGGTTCTCTGGTGACAGGGAGGTGGGAACTAAATGTTAGAGTCACAGACACAATCACAGAAAGGCTGATACAGTGACCTGTAAAATCCAGTTACAGCCCAAGCTTAAGATAATGTTTTGGAAAGACTATTTGCAACATAATCTTAGCGGCACCTAATTTGGGTTAATCAAATTGTAACTGCAGGTTTTCCTAGAAACTTACTCTGAGCAGGTTGGCGTGAAACTTTATGCAAAACCTCCGGCAAAATTCTGATCCAGGCAGAGAACAGACAGCACTCAAGGGTCTGGAAATGGTGAGGGAAGAATGCAGGTGAGGTCCTTAATATGTTGATGATATTTGATAATGCCTGAATGTACTGAATCAAAATGCTTAACGCAGCATCAGGAATCACATGTGCAAACAAGGGCTGATCTGGTGATTTTTATGGATCAGCTGAACAGCCTGGAGCAGTTCTGGATCTGTGTCTCCCTGGGCTGAGAGATCTCAGTCTCATGAGCACCTTCCAGGTGCGGCGTGTAAGAACCAGGACGCTTGTCAGGAGCTTCTCGTGTTGGTGCCATTGCAGTTGCGAAGAGTCACTGAATTGCCAAAGGCCGTAAACCAGGAATATCTCTCAGACAGGGGGCACAGCCTGGAAGGAAGAGGTCAGGATGAGTCTGTGGTACTTGGAGTCCAGCTGCTGACCAAGTCTTTGGGCCACCTCCTAAACTCAGCCTTTGTTGCATTCCAGTGTGAAATCAGCCTCGGGCTGTTGCTGGGCTTTGTTCAGGCACCCTGTGGCTTTTAACCTTCCCTCAAACGCTGCTTGAGGATTCCTGGGTCCGAATCCAGGCATGGGCAGCCAAAGAGAGATAAGCTGATCTCCAGCAGCAGTGTTGTGAAACTTTGCATAAAGCATGACTGAAGTCTAGATCAGTTTCAGAAACGTGTCATTGTTCTGTTTCCTTCCCATTGTCATCTCAGCTTGGCCCAAAACCTGCCTCCCTTCTAGGGAAGAGACAAGTCAGCGTTCCCAGGCCCAGCTGCAGTTTCCAGCATCCTGTTCCTTTGGCTGCTTCCAGTTAACCAGGATATTTCAGCTGCTTTCTGCTTGAAGCTGGATCTTTAAACCCCTCCTTCCCTGAGGCCCTCTGGGCCTGCCACCATTGGAAAGCAGAAGCCTAAATGTACATTGGTTTTCCTTTCTTCCCAACTTTCCTCTAGCAAGGCTGTTTATTCCTGGGATCTGTATCCTGGGAGCATAATGTTCCTTTCTTATTTACCTTTGCCAGCTCACCTTTTTACTCAGCTAAACAAAATCTCCACCCCACCTGCCAGTCCCCCAAAAGGGTTTATTTGTTGCTGGAGGAGTGTTGTGGAACTCTAGGAACTAAAGCGTCTTATGGAGAAGTCTGGGAAATTCTGGAGGAAAGATGAGATATTGGCAGTGGAAGCTGAGAGATAAGTTTGGTGTCACGCTCTTCCTGTCCCTTTCCAATCAAATCCCAAACATTACATGCAGAAAGGGCATTGCTTCTTTTTTGCTCAGCTAGTCCTCAGCCAGCCTGGCACTTGGGAACAGCTGACTTGTACGAAAAAAAAGCAGGAAGAGCCCTGGTGGGATTGATGTGGGCTGCCATGGGCTTGTGGCCACAGGGAGACTGAGGCAAATGGAAGTGAATGACTGGAATTCCCTGGTCAGATGATCTTCGGCCCCTGGGGGATCAAACTGCTCTGGGGCTGACAAGGTCATTGGAGTCTGAACTTCCACACAGAAAGCTTTTATGCGGAATTTCCAGTAGCTGCCTTGTAGTGGAGAGCGAGCTCTTCTCTAGGATGTGGAATCCTTAAAAAAATCCCTGGTAATTTAGGTAGATGGCCTCAAGCCTGGGAAGGATGGAGTGGATGGAGGCACCGAGTCTAGAACTGCAGCTTCTGTGGGCAGGAACTCTGAGTGTGCTCTGTGTTCCCTCCTGATGTGCCGAGGGCAATTCCAGGCTCTGCGGGCACGAGGCCTGAGTTTCTCCTCTGACTGTACAGGGAACAGGGATCCCGGAGTTCAGGGCATTGCCAATCTTGGAATCTGTGCGTAAATAACGCCACGCTTAAATAAACATTGTAAGAGCACACTAAGGCAGCTGGAATGTTGCAGCCACCTTGACTGCACAGCATTACTGCTGAGTACAGTCAGGGCCAAGGGAGGTGACAGGCTCCTGCTCCCTTTGGTTTCCAAGGAAGTTTTTATTAGGGGGAAGGTGGCCCAGAAGAGCCTGGGATGCCTTGTGTGGTCTTGCTGTTCTGGTAGGACAGAATAAACCACTCCTAAGGGTGCTGCACTGCAAAGTTGAGTCACTGCTGCTCTGTGGCCACTGATTTACCAAGTAAGTTGGTGTGTGGTGTGTCTGGAGGTAATCATTGTCCTGGAGAAGAAACATCAACAACAAAAAAACAGAACAAACAAAAAGCAGACAGTTTGTCTTCTCATTTTTAAAGGTTGTTCTCCTGTCGCTCTCCAGTGATCCAGCTTTTTTTGTTCACATTTAAATAGTCATTGAGTACTGCAGGAAAAACACCTGGAACAGGCAAGACGTGAGGATTCTGCCGTAAGTTTTTTTTGTTGCAGTTGTGGAGGTTTGGTGTTCTGGAGTGCCAGGAGAATTTATTGCGGACTGAATTCCTCAGCTGTGACAGGAGGAACACCTGTTTCCGTGGGAGCACAAGCTCTTCTCCATCAAAGACATCTGGCACTAGCAGCCCTTTAACTTGTGTTTATGATTTTGGTGTAAGGTACTTCAAATACAGCTTTGGAAGGTCTCTTGAGAAAGAATCAGGGAGATTAGTGACTGTCTTAAAGAAAATGCATCATCATTCTGTCCATTACCGTAATACCCAAAAAGTCTTATTTACTAGTCAAGAAATGCGTTCTTTTGGATGTTGATTTCCCCCCCTGCCCAATAACTAAGAATCAAAGTCCCACCTGAACGCATATATAAGTTAACTAAATGTAAACAGCTTGAAATCTGCTGAGTTCTTTTTCTATTCTAAGTGTCCTAAGAATTCCAAGCATCAGACTTGGAGGATTTGACTTCCAAGCATCGCTCCTCTTTGAATCAGGTTGGGAATTTGAAGTGAATAACCCAGATACTGCTAAGTACCTGTAATTTCTCCATCCCAGTCCACTCCAGCATCCCACCTCGGTCAGATAACCACGGAAATGTGTTTAGAGATGCTTTGGGGGCTGAATACCTTGATAACTTGTCTTTTCTTCCTGCTCAGCCTGGCCAGCTGCTTCACATCAAACCCACTGAAATGATTGATGAAGGTACTTTAAGCAGAAAAAGTACATTTACTAATGATGGGTAATTAAACTGTGGAACTCACTGTTTCAGAACATGTGGAAATGAAAAATGGTCTCGCAGATGGACAAATTCAAGGGGCATAGTTTGTTCAGAGGTGATTAAACTTGCTCTGGATGGAACTTCCAGCTCAAATAATCCCTGATTGCTGAATGCTCCTGCCAAAAGCCTCTAGCTCAACCTACAGTTCCTGTTGTCTGCCGCCTTTGAAACGTTCTCCTCAAAAAGGCTATTTGGGATGAAAATTAGACCAACCTTCTGTGTTTATGCTGAGCTGGCACCTTAATACCAGGTTTGTTCCCCTCCTCTCTTCCAAAGAGGACAACAGCTGCAGCTCAGTGTTTGCACTGGGGAGTTCCCGCGTGTTGTTGAGGGGGCAGCATCAGAGTGGTCCTTGCTCTCACATCCCCTTCCCCAGCACGCTGTCCCTGCGTGGTTCCCGCTGCAGGGAGCGGCCCTTCCCCTCCCTGGCCAGGTTTCCACAGCACTGCTGTGGCACCAGGGAGGGAACTGACTCAGCACTTGCTGGCCTGGGTAAAGTCCACCTCGCCCTGGTCGCCCCGTGGCTCTGTGCAGTTAAATTATAGCTCACGTTGCTTGGGATTCCATCTGGGAGCCCTCAAAGAGGGTTCTGTGGGGCATGGAGGACCAGGGGCATGTGGGTGAGGCAGGGTCTGGGCAGTGAAGTCTGTGGTGGGTTCCCACAAGTGCTGGGTGATGGATCTGCCCCTCTGAGCTGGTCTCATCGATCCCAGGCAGGGTTAATGTCTGACTTCTCCTCCCACTCGCAGTGTCCCGTGTCAGCAGGTTCTGTGTAACGTGCTGCTGGCTTCAGCCTTGCTCCTCCTGGGTGACTTTAGGCACAGTGGCAGTGCAGAGATGGCAGATGATAAGGGCTGAGCCAAAGTGAGTATCCTGCGTTCCTTCAAGTTGCTTTCATGCGTTGAGTCCTCTGCTGCTGCTGCTGCTCATGAGCAGAACAGAGCAAAACTAGTTTGTGCGTGATTTGTATTCCTGTATAGATTTCCTTTCCCTGGTGTTGAGAGTCGGGCATTGGTAACTTTTGGGTTAAAATTCTGGGTTTCTGGTTCCCTCACCCAGATAATTGGCGGTCTGAAAAGTGTCCTCATCTGTTGCAGTGTGTGTTGGCACAGAACTCCTGGAGTAGCTGCTTTCTCAAAGCCTTTGTTGACACGGGCTAGTGCAGGTCAGTCTGATTGCCCAAAATGCTGTGAAATCCAGAATTCAGCATCGTTATTGTTAGCCCCTGGTACAGTCCATGAAGAGATTCTTTGCCTCTTCCTCCCCTGCCTCCATGTGCAGTGGGTGGAGTGGTGTTCCTGAGGAGTCCTGCACTGTTGTATCCGATCACATCACTTCTCTCGTGGCTTAAGGTAGAGATTGGGAAGTTCCAGGGAATTTGTGCTTACGGACAATGGCATTAATAGGCAGAACTGTAAATTTCTGTTCTCTAATCTTTTGTGCAGCAGAGCTGAAATATTTCTCTTTTCCTCTCCTCCTGCCAGTATTTGGTGATTCCTTAGGAGTGGTTTTGGACCTCTCTGGCAGGTCTGCCACAAGTAAACTAGTGGAGTGTATTTGTGGCCATCTTTGTCCTCCTGCTGAGAGGTAGGAGGGGTTCACACCACTGCCTCTGGGCCGAGGGAGTACTTATGGAAAACATGTTTGGGGATCATTATTTTATTACCATGGAACTTGGAGTTTTAATCATCAAATTTAAGGCTGTCACTTTGTCAAAGTGTCAGGAGGCTTTTTAATGTAGCAACGGCATTCATGTTCTGGCTTTAAAGGTGTTCTTCAATAAGAAGGTCACAATCATATCCTAAAGTGCCTTCCAGATTTCAGATCACTAGATGTCATTTTCTTAATTGTTATCTAAATTTAGAAGACAAATGAACTGGTAGTAGCAAGTGCAGTGCTTCCACCTGAGAGCTTTTGTTTGTGGTGTTGTTCTCCTCTGTCACGTACCTCCCTGATTCATCCGTGGACTTGGGATTTGTTTTCCACTGGAAGGTCACAGAGAACTGTCAGAACTGACTCTGCACAGCCCCAGCCTTATTTCTGCCAGGCCACGTGGTTAATTCCATGAGATGTGATAATAAAAATTGAAGTTTATATGGCTGCAGTTATGGTAGAAGCCCAATTTGATTTGCTAGGTACAGACCAAAAGCAGTCTGTCTAGTTCTAGTTATTCTATCCAATTTACCTGAGGAAAATTAAACACAGGAAAAGCTTTTGCTGCCCAAACAAATCCCGTGGTTTTGAAGATAAATAGCCAAGCTCTGAGGAAGCTTCTGCATCATATTACAGCACTTTAACATTTCCTGCTCACCTAAATACTTGTAATTGTTGGGGTTTTTTACTTACTGTGGTAGAATAGGTCAGGTAAGACAATTGAGCCATTGGCCAGAAAATAGCTTGCCTTGCTGTGGCACTGTGAGGTGCCCAGTTAAATAACACCAAGAAATGAACTTAAACCATGATATACGAGGATATTTCTCTGAGCACTGCGATTTCCACAGGTGTAGGAGTCTCAAAAGGTGTGCAGAGTCTCCCTTTGTTAAACTGCTTTTTGTAGGAGGTTAAAGTTACATTAAAAAATATTAAAAAAAAAAAAGTGTTGTCAGTATGACTAAAGATAGGAAATCCTTAAAATAGCTCAGGCAAATGAACTCCAGCACTCCAGGAATACTGCAGAGCTTCAGGATGTGCTGCTGCCTGTGCAGGGAGAATAAAACAGGTGCTCTGCCGTGTTCACTTCAATGAAATATTGACTTTTCAGTGGGAGATGATGCTACTGGGGCAGTGCTGGCATTGCTGCTGCAAAATAGCTGTGCTGAAGCTTTGGATTTTAAAAACGAGGCCGACAAATTGGGAAGGGCTGGGAAAAAAAGGCTTCCAAGAATAATCTTTTTGTCTACGAGTCTCGTGCTATTGAGGGGCTAAGAAATCTCAGGCCCTTTAGGGCAAGGAGCAGCGTGATGGCTGCAGGGAGAAGGGATCTGTGGCCTTCAGGTGTTGGCAGGAATGTTAAAAATCAGTGTTTTCAGTGAATGCTGGTGCAGGGGTGGGTACACACCGTGCCATTTAGAGCTGAGGAGTTTAATTTTGAATAAGGCTCGCCCGTTTGGGCTTTGCTGCCGCGTTGCACGAGATTCCCGTGGGATGTGGGGCTGGCTCGGGACTTTGGGGAGCTGGATGCAGAAGTTATCAGTTTCACTTCTCTGCCCCTGGGGGTTTATAATGCTGTGCATTTTCCCAGCTGTTGCCTTGGGCTTGTAAGACAGGATGGATTTTTTTTATTTTTTTTTGTGGATAAGCCTCTCCCAGGCTCTTCTTGGAGCGTGGATCGTATGAAAACCTTAGCAGGAGGGAAAGGTATTCTTAAAATAAATGATTGGTCATGAATATTCAAGGGAGAATGGACCAGGATATAAGCAAAATAAAGGTAAACAAGGAATAGATTATTTTTGTATCAAAGGATATGTATTAAATCACATAAATATTCTGTATCACCATCTCTCCAATTTTTAATTCCCCTATAAAATGTAGGAGCGAGGCAGTTCTAATACAAAGAAAATGGAAAGGAAGCTGATTATTTATATTCTTAAGTCTCCCAAAGCTGAAGAAAACTGTGTAGGAAATACCTTACACTTTCTTGCTGCCTGCTGAGTTCCAGTCTGAAATGCAGAAGAGCAGATCAGAACTTAATTCAATGTTTAGGGAATTCCCACCTTATGCCAGCAGTGCCAAACCATTGTTGCTGCTCACTGCGCTTCCTTACCAATGCTTAATCCCATCCTGTCCCCACATCCTTTGTCCAGGGAGCTCTACAAGTGGGTTTAAAATTGCATGAGCTTGTTTCAAAGTGAGCAGAATAGCTTTGTAATCAGTGATAAATATCTGATTGAAAGATAATTAAAAATACTTGTCATACATAAGCATATGATTTTTAAGTAAAAGTTGTTTCTACTTGCTTAGGAGGTGATAAGATTGGGGACTAAATGTGATTAATGTTCTTTGCAGATGTTGCTTTATATGCTTAGGCTTTCAAAGTAAAGCAGTCTAGACTGTCTGTCTGCATTCTCCTGCAGCTTTGATCTTGATTAAAACTGGTTGTATTACATTTATCATCTTGCTTTCCCCAATGCCAGAAAGCATCTGCAGCATTTCTTTGTATCTCTGTTTGTATAGAAAGAGACTCGGTATCACCTCTGAGTGTTGTAAAAATTACACTTTTGGTAGTGCAGCGAGTAGCAAAAATGGGTATTTGGTGTCTGGAAAGCCTTAAAACAATCACTTGGGTTATTTCAGAGGCAGCAGAGGCTGCGCAAAGCCTGTTCAATGCCGGGGAGGGAACGGAGGGAGCACCAGTGGGTTTCCCCCTCCCTTGGGTGCGGATCTGAGGGAGGGTTGGTGGGTGCTTTGATCCCGGCACTGCGCTCCTGGGGGTTTGCCAGGTCTGATACCGCGGAGCTCTGCACATCCATCCGTCCCATCCTGCTAAACCAGGAGCTCTCTCCCTGATTCCCACCCTCCCGGCTTGCTCCAGGCTCTGGAAAAGGGTCAAACCCAGCAAAGCACCCAAATGAAGGACAGTTTAGGGGGCTGGTGCCATTTGAAATACGGTATGGGAGGGCAGAGATGCTGCAAGGGGGGAGCTCCTCAACTCTTGTTGGGTGTTCAGTCTCTGCCTGCTTTGGGAGATGCACCCAGCACAACCAGAGAGGCTCTTCCAACTTCTGAAATGCTTCTGTCCTTATTTATCAGTCCGAGGTTGTTCAGGGCCGAGTGGAGAACCCCTGGGGAAGCCTGAAGTGAAGGCAAACCCTTCAATACTGAGACCGTTTGCTGGTCGGTCAGTAAAACATGTGGGGCATTTCCATGGAATATGAAAGGTTTATTTGCTGTTTCAGGTTTTGTTGTCGCTGCCACTGAGTGTTTTATTGCAGTCTGTTGGTTACTGTTGTTTGTGAAGCATTTTTGCTTCTAGACCGCGGTGGTGTCTTCAACCCAGGGGTGGGAACGTGGCTCCGTGCTCATCCAGTGTACAAAAGGGGTGGAGAAGTAACTAGACAACAAATTAAATAATATTTTGTTGTTATAAACCACTTGTAAATCCATTACAGGAGGCAGCGGGCTGTGCATTGCTCTGTATTCTGTCATTGCTTGATTTTCCCCTGATTTTTGTACAGTCCTAAAGCTCTTCTGGTTTTGTTGTGTCTTGGCAACCATGTGTGATTTTTTATTTTTTTTAATTTATTTCTCTTTAGTTCTCTAACAAATGTTTTTTCATTGACTTGCAAGCTCTAAACTTGTATCTTGGGATTATGTTGTCAGAATTGGGCTGTAGAACCAAAATTCAGCTGGATGGTGTGTTACAAAAACCCAAAATCCAGCAGCAGGAAGATTTTGGTGTTGGTTTGAATATCTTCATAACAAACACACAGCGATGACTCCAGTTCTGCTGAGTGTGCGCAAATGGTTCCTAAATGAGAATGTAATATGATATTTTAATTATTAAATGTTTACTACTTTAAAGATGCCTGCAGTAGCTTCACACTTAGAGATAATTCCAGCAATAACCTTGAGCTTCTGAAAGGTTTTTGTCCTTTTAAGTGAGATGTTGCAGTTTGACACCAAATTCGTTGTTATTCAGACAGAACCACAAATAAGAATATTTTGGTCTTTTTTGGTTGGATTTGTTTTTCCCTAAATTGTTTGCTATTGGTAGATTTTATATAAAACCCTCCGAATATTGCATTTTAGGGAGATCATTTGCAGATTGCGAGAATTGAACTGCTGTTCCTTCTAATGAGGGAAAAGAGAGGTAATTTCATCTTCTGAATTTTCCAGTGCCGGTTTATTTATTTTTATTTATTTAGTAATTTAAAAATATTGTATATTTTTAAAATCATTGCTATAGAGTTACACTGCAGAACGCCGACAGGAGTTTTAGAAAGGTAATTTTGAGGGTTTTTTCCAGTCATCTCTTAAAGCCCTGATAACAAACACGAGAGGAGTTAAGTTTTAGTATGTTTTATCCTGACTTTAATAACCTCCTTTTGCTTTTGAAGTACTTCCTTTTTGGATTTGTTCTTTTAGTTGTCAATCCTGCTCTTCTGGATACAATTAGTAAGAATATTAAAAAGAAAAAGACCAGTGGAAAGCCAAACTTGCTTCCTGGGTATCCATAAAGATTAGGAGGACCCAGAGCAGAGAAACAGTTTAATTTGAGGTGCAGGAGGAAGTTGCTTTGTTGTTCCACTGCTGTTTTCATCTTCTGCATCTTAAATACAAGATGTTTTTGACTGAGCAGTGACTTGTGTCAGAATTCATTCTCCATAAAAGCTGGCATAATACTGATAAATGAAGCTCACTTTGAGCATGGAAAGGTGATGATGGGGGTTGAAATAGGAAGAGTATTTAAATCACGAGCATTATTTGTGGTGAAAACATTTAGTGAATGAAGACTTCATAGCTGGGCTCTGGATTTCACTGCTATTTTAGAAGACAAGTCCAGAACGAGGTATTTCCAACAGCAAAGTGTTTGTTCCCTTCTCCTCCCAGTGCCCTCCTGGGCAGCGTGTGCCTGCCCTGTCTGCAGAGGTTTGGCTGTAAACAGCCTTGTCCCAAGCTACAGAAATGGGATTTTTAACGTAATCTTCAGATTAGAGTCTGGGGAGCAAAGTAAGGCAGCCTGAGAGGGGGCAAATAAAACTGGCTGTGTCTTGGAATGGATTTTGCCAGAGGTAAAGAGGCGGTTTTGCTGGGTTTTTAAATATAATCAGTACTGATAGCAGAACACAGCGATACACATTTGAAAGCTCTTCCAGGGTAGGAAAGGTTTGGAATTTGGCATCAGTAGGGCTGCAGAGGAGAAATGGAATTAAACAGGCACTGCGGAGTTTGAGGGTGTGTAGCTGTTTTGCTTCAGGAAGAGGGTGCAGCAGTCACACATGTATTAGCATTTTTGTGCTGATAGGTATTTACTCAGATGTGTGATGCTGCAGCCTGACATTTAGTCAAGTTTGGAGGCTGAGGGGAGGAATTACTTCCACTCATTTGTGCCAGTTCAGCTGTTTGAGGCTGCACAGCTCTTCGGGTGGAGCTGCAGCTCCAAAACGTGTTTCAGGCTGTGCCCTTGGATCCCAGCACACCCCACGAGCTGCTGATGGGATTTGGTAGCGATGCATCGCATCCCCAAATGCTTCTGCAGGAGCATTTCCTGGCAGACAAACCCAGTGTGGACACCAGAGGGGCCTTTGGGAACGGCTGAGGTCCTGAGCGGAGCTCTGGCCAACCTGTGTAAGCAGGATGGGCTTGGAGAGTCCTGTTGGGATGAGGTGGGGAAGTGAAAAGGAAAATACAAACCCCCCTGGGATCACTGTGTGGAACCAGCACTGATGCTCAACTTGATGATTCTTCATAAATAAGTTGGAGGGTTGAAAGAGGGAGGGGCAGGGAAGGGTTTCCAGGTGAACATGGAAAAGCTTGAATTTTTCAGCAGAGCTGGATCCTGTGTTATCCTGTTTGCAGGTCCGAGATAATCCCTGTGTGTGTTTACACAAATCTGGAACCTGTCTTTCCTACTGTTGAGCTGCCATCTGGACAAGGGCAGCTGGAGCTTGTCTGGATGTGCTGGGCAGGGCTGTGCCCTCCCCACCCGGGCAGGCGCTGCCCCCCAGCCCAGCCAAACAGCTCAGCACTTCAACACTCTTTCAGCAAAACAGCACGGCTGATGCTTTTAAAAATAAATAAAAAAGTACGTGAAAACCGGTTGTAAGTATGTTTATGCCTGGGCTTTTGGTTGTAACCACAGAAAAAAGTGCAGTATAGCGATGGCAAAAGAATTTTAATGTAAATAAGAAGCTTGATCAGCATATGTAGGATAACCGGGGAGTGTTTTTGCTTGCAATAGCACCGAGTGGGACACGACACCCACGGAGGGATTTGTTTGAGCTCTGAGTTGAAGGCAGAATCACACTGGTCTTGTTGTCTTTTAAATAGTTATATAAGGTCCTGTAAGACAGAAAAAGAAGTGGGGGTTGGATATATCATGTGGAGGAAACATCAAATGTGAAGTTGGATCCTTGCCTCAGAGATGTCTTGACTGTGTTTTTGTTTGCCTTGGTGTGTGGTTCTGTTTTCTTTGCAGTCAAACTGTTAAAAAATTTGCATTGTGCTCGACTGGTTTGGAAGGCGAAAGGTAGACTAATTTGTTGTAATTAGCCTCACTTAAATCTTCTCTGCCCGTTTCTGGGGATGAGAAGGGAGCCCCTTATTTCTCATTATATATAGTGGTGCAGTATTGATCCTGATTCAGGACTCTGGAAGATGCAGGATACAGTACAGGAGCAGAGTTGGAAAAAATGTCATTTACTGATCTTGTGCTATAACCAGATAAGGAAATTGGAAGGCAGCTGAAATTCCTGTGAAGCTTTTCGTATGCTTTTTCCTTGACTGATTAATAAGTTCAAATTTCCCATCTCCACGAGGCTGCGGGAATGTCACACTTCCATTTTAGACGTTTCTAAACGTTCTGTAGTTCGTGGTTGGGAATTTCTTACGGAGTTTCTTGGCTCAGAGAAGAACTCCCACAAATCCCGGCGCCGAGAAAGGATCGTTCCGACCCAAAATCCCATTGAGATTCACAGCTGGGCGTCACGTGCTCTGGGATCGGGGGAACAGCTATGACAGGTGTCTGAGATCATTCCTGGGAAACTCCCTGTCAGGCCTCGAAATAGAAATTCTGCTGGTTGCCACCACCAGTGCGAGAGTCATCCTTGGAAACGCTTCACTCTTCCCACTCCGCTTTGGATACCCTTAGGTCGTGTGTTTGGGCTTTAATTGGGAGCCTTTAAGGCTCAAGAGCCTCTTTTTCAGTGTAGTGACAGCATTCCAGGACTGTGTGGGGATGGTGTCACTCAGTGTGCCATGGGAGAGCATCCCTGGCTCCTTCCTGGGCATCTCCTTCCCTGAGCTGCAGCCAGAGCCAGGTGAAGCTGCTGGTACTTCCTGGGCAGTTGGGGCAGCAGAACCCCAGTTTGCAAGGTTTAATGTCAAAAATGAATTGTTTTTGTCGCTTGTGTTTGGGGTTTATGCTGGGAGGAGCAGGATAATCCTACAGCATTAGTGCCTGTTTGGCCTTACTCTATTTTTTCCAGCATCTGAGTATCGTAGAATTTAAATTTTTCTGGTGAGTTTTGTGTTACTAATTGTAGATTTTCCCCACCTTTAACACCTTCTCTGTCGTGCCAGGGAGGGACTTTTGACCAGCACATGTGAGGTGAGGCAGCCCCAAGGCTGTGCTTCAAAGCAGACAGTTTATAGGGTCTTTCAAGCCTTTCCCCCACAAAAATCACCAGCCAGCAGATGAGAGGGCTGTGTGTCTGTGCTGCTCACACCTTGCAGTGACAGCAGTGGCATCTTTGAACTTGAAAACATCAGCCTGTGTTTTGGTGCCTTCCCTTGAAGTCGGGAAGTGTGAAAAATAACACTTCACTTGAAGCCTCTGGAGATTCCCAGAGGATGACAGTCTTGATCTCGGAGGGAACCAGCTGATGCTGCTCTTCCTGGCACCTTAATTTCTGCCTAAACATCATCCTGACCCTTTTTCTCCATTTTCTGCCACGTGCTTTGCTCTGAAATGGGTCTGGAAAACTTGGGCACAGGAAGGTCTGGGGTTTTCCCGCTTCCTTAAATCCAGGCTTAAATAAGATATTCGGAAGTAGAAGGCAGAAAATGGAAGTTGTCCACAAAATCCTGTTACAACATTATTAATTTCTGCTAACAATAGGACAGACTGCTGGGAGGGAGGGAACACATTGCAAATGTAATTTCAGCTTTTTTCCCTGGAGCAAGAGGCCTGTGCACTGACAGGACAAGGGGGAATGGCTTGGAGCTGAAGAGGGTGGATTTAGATGGGATATTGGGAGGGGATTGCTGGCTGGGAGGGTGGGCAGGGGCTGGCACAGGTTGGGCAGAGAAGCTGTGGCTGCCCCTGGATCCCTGGGAGTGTCCAAGGCCAGGTTGGAGCAGCCTGGGCTGGTGGAAGGTGTCCCTGCCCAAGTGCAGCTGGATGGTTTGATCTGCTGGCTGCACTGACAGCATCTGTATTCACACTCCCTGTATTTTTTAAAATAAAAACAGTATACATCTATATATGTAAAATAACAGCATCAAGTGGTTAGAGCAGCTGACTCTCAAAATTCCTTTCCACACTGCAAGTGCAGAAGATTCCTTTAGAGTAGAAAAAGGGTTGTGTTCTGGTTGCTGCCCCTTTAGCAAACCAGGGGCTGCAGGGAGTTTTTTAACAATACAGATGTTATTCTCTCCTTTTCCCCTTCCTCTTCCCTCTGTTTTAATTCTTGTTTGTAGATCACATCGTCCCTCTGAGTGTCCGCTGTATTTAGGAACCTGCGCACCTTTAGGTAGATCTTCCTTCAGTTTTCCAGCACTGGATTCTTCATGTGGAAAGCTCCTTTTCCAAAGTGTTATCTCAGCTCCAGAGTTTGATACTCCCAAGGCAGGCACATCCAGACACGTTTTCCATGTTGGCAATGTGTGAACTGCAAAAAATTGAAATGTTTTTGAAGTCTATGATGAGATACCTAAGCAAATACAGATTTCCTGATGTCCCCCCACTGCAGTCCTGGGGGATAATTCAGCTATTGCTGTACAAAACTCTCCACTAAAGCTTCCAAACACGTTTATTTTTAAACACTGGTTTCGGAAAAGCAACCAGCCTTTTAGAACATCAGCTTAATCTTTGCATTTTGAAGTTGTGCAGGGTGGTGTGGCAGCAGTGCAGGTGGTTTGTTACTTCACTGCCTTGTTTATCTTTTCTGCCATTCTTGCCTGGCCCGAGTTAATTGCTGCTGTGCTGGGATTTAATGAATGTACTTTGGCTCAGTTCATAGGAAGTGCAGTCCTTGGTTGACCTGTGAGCATTGAGAACGGTGAGAATGGCACTAATATTAGCCTAAAAATCAACAAAATAACTTTGGGGCCGTGTAAAAGGAGGACAGAACAGTTCTTTCTGTTGGAACCTTTATTAGGCTGGAAATAACTTCTTTATTTTTCCTCTGAGGAACATTCCCCTGGGTGTTATCAGAAAAAGTAGGGAATGATAAAACCCTGCTTCCTGCTTGCGGAAACATCAAAGCTGGGCCTTTTTAGTCTATATTTGTAGCCTGTTCTTAGATACGTTTGTGGGGCTGGAAAGTGTTTGAGATCGCTGTGGAAACAAACAGAAAAACACACAGGGACAAGCGCTTGCAAAAGGTACCTGTGCTGCAACTGAAGGGTTTTTTCCAAGGTGTTATTTCTATTTATGCTGCATTTCCTGTGCTTTCTGTTCCTCCAGAACAGCGTGTTGCAAGGCAGATATTTTAGTGCCTGGCCTGTGTTAAATAACTCGCAGTGTCCGGGCCCTGTGGTGTTCAGGTCACTGCTCAGCTGCTTTATTCCAATAAACTGCTCCATTCCTTGCATTTCAGTGCGAAAATTCATCTCTAACATAATAACCTTTCTGCTGTAAGCGTGGCTATCTGCCACACTGAACATCACCCTTTAATTCTTTTATATATAGGGAGTTTTCGAGGGAATGGCAGGAAGCAAGTCCTTTTGTGTCACATATAAATACTGGCATTAGTGCTCGTAGCAGAGCAAAATTCAGGCGTAGTGCAGCGTAATGGGCTTGTCGGGGGGTTGTGCAGCCCTGAAACACAGCTGTGGTACAGACTCCTGCTGGCTGGAAGAGAAGGTTGTAGTTCTGTCTGGCGTTCAGAATTCTGGTTCCAGCTCCCTTCTGGTTGAGGATGAGTTGGGTGCACTCTGGGAGCCTGAACAGACACCGGATTTCACAAGACTTGGGTATGTTTTTACTTTCATGCTGATATTTAAGATCTCAGCACCATCAAACTAGTCCTTGAAGCCTTTGCACCAGTTTTCATGACTTCAGCTTGAACGTTTTTATGTGGTGTCACCAAGTAATGATGCTGCCAGAGCAGTCCTTGGGAATGGCAGTGGGATGTGGGGGAAAGGGAGGATGCGTTCGTGTTGAAGTCCTCTCTGGAAAGGAGGGAGCCTGTCCTTGTCACATCTCAGACATTTCATTTAAGGCGTCAGGAAACCACTCCTGCATTACAGACCGATGTGTTTGTGTTGCTCAGTTTCAGGTTTGCTAAACAAAGTCAGATAGTAAACTCCCAGAAGTTTCTATCTTCCCTTTTTCCCCTCTGGGTATAATGTAGAGGTATCTTCGTAGACAATTCGTATGTCATCTACTACCTTTTTCCAGCAATCCCTTTCTAAATGAAGGCCATGTTAGTCCTTAGTAGCTGTGCAGGATTTCAGTCTCTGTTCCTTTTTAATTAAAACAACTGCCTAGATTGTTATCCAGGCATTCCCATAGTCTTTTTGCTTCAAAACCAGGAGCCAGTCCTTCCAATTCCTGCCGAGGTGAGGTTCTCCAGTCTTCACATGTGCCCTCTGATGGAATTGCTGCCTGCCCTGCTCCCTGTTTGGGGGAGTCCTGCATTAACAGGGGTTCAGGAGGTCACCAGCACTTGCTGCTTTGCTTCCCTGGTCTGCTCGCCTGCTTTTCTTCCCTGCTTTGCCACGGCTGGAGCGCTGTGGTGGATGGACACAAGTGTGAGGGAAGGAGCAGCGCTGGGGCTGCAGTGGGATAACCCACATATTCACTGGGTCTGCCTTCCCGTGCCAACACTAACCTCTGTTACGTGCCTGACTGTCCTTTGCTTTGCCAGTGTGTTTCCTCCCAAGCTGTCAGGCTTTTCCATCCCTGGGACACGGCTGGAGCTTTGCTCCTGGCTTCTTTCAGCAGCAGCACTTTGCCTTTTGGGCTTCAGGAACTGGTTTCCCGAGGGCCTGACAATTCGTGTGCACTCAGAATGGGGACAGGAGTTTTGTTATAGACCTGCTATGTCCAATAAATTTGCTTTATTGTAAGTGCCAGCTGCCCTTCTCCCCTGGGAGCTCCATCCCTGTGGAGGGGGTGGCAGGGGGTGGTTGGAGCAGATGGGCTCAGGGCTTCTTTGTGTGGTTCCCCTTCTCCTCTTCCCCTGCTTCCTCCATAGTCCTGCTTTTCCGCCCTGAGAGATTAATCCAGGGTTGTCCCGGTATGTCCGTGCATCAGTTTAGTCCGGCCAGACCTACTCCAAGTGCCTGTTCAGGTGGGAAACTCCAGTCAGATCCCAGGCCACTAAACCAACCGTGTGCCTGTGGAACAGTTGGATGGGCTGAGGGGATTGAGAGCATTAATGGATAAAAGAAATAACAGCTAAGAAAACCTGACTGTAAAAAGCAGAGATGCTGTGCAAAGCTAAAACTCAGCTTGTCCGTGGTCCTCTTGGCAGCAGGAGAGAGGGAATGGCACGTGTGAGAGAAATCCAGGACTTCTGCTTTATTGCACTGACAGACCCAAATGGTTCAATCTGTCGCCTCATCTGTGCCTGGCCGTGGCCGGGAGCTGCAAAGGTCAGGCTGTGAGCGTGCTGCACCTCGCCGTGGCACCAGCTGCCCCAGGGAGCCTCCCCTGCCTGCTTTGGGAACACCTCCAAGGCCCACGTTCGGGAAGGAGGCACTGCAGGATGCTCCTGTGCTGCTCCTGGGGGATGCAGCAGTGCTCGGGTGGAGAACATTCCCCCTCTCCTCCGGGTCTGTTTTCCCGTGTGTTTCAGACGTGGTGGAGCTGGCATGGAGGGGAAGGACACGCTCTTGGCAGTGTGTGGCAGATAAAAACAGAAATTAAAGGCAGCTCTTGCTCCCTCCCAGTGCTTCTGTGACACTGCTGCTTCCAAACAGCCCTTCACCTGTGCAGAAAGCAGGCTGGGGCTTCCTGTCACAGTGGCTGTGAAGTTATCCCGCTTTGAGGGGCCTCACACACGATCCCAGAATCCCAGAATAGTCTGGGATGGAGGGGACCTTAAAGCCCATCCCGTTCCACCCCCTGCCATGGGCAGGGAGCCTGCACAGTGCTCGTGTTTGCTGTCATGTGGCAGTGGCATCAGGGAGACACAGAATTTACATACAGAATTTAAAAGGCACCACTAAATTGAGAAGTTCAGAAACATTTAGTTTTAAGAATACTGGGATGACCCAGTCCCTGGGTTTCTGAGATGTACTCGCTGTGTTCTTGCCTCATGCAACAAGATAAGAGGCAAAAGTGCCTTTTGGTGAATTCTCCTGGCTAGAACATCTGGTTTGGCTGATATTTTAATTAAATCTTTACTGCTCAGTAGTTTAAATTTTCTCTGCTGTTGCTGTTGAGCTAAAAGTATTGCCGTGACTTGTTCTTCATTTCTTCCAAACTTGCTAAGTTATGCAAGCCACGTTTTGACTTAACAGCAGATCTTTGTTTCATGTTTCAGCACTTGGAACGGTTGGGAACTTCACGTTTCCCTCCTTGATTGCAAAAGGGGAGAGAGGGCACACTGATGCAAGCGCCGCATGGGGTTTCTGGGTTTGTCTCTGCCCTCAGAATCCCATTTAATCGTCTCTTCCTTCCCATTGCAGGTGCCATCCTTGGCAGGTCAGAAACACAGGAGTGCATCTACTACAACGCCAACTGGGAAAAGGACAAAACCAACCGCAGTGGCATCGAGCCTTGCTATGGTGATAAAGATAAGAGGAGACACTGTTTTGCCACGTGGAAGAATATTTCTGGATCAATTGAGATTGTGAAGCAAGGCTGCTGGCTGGATGACATCAATTGTTATGACAGGTAAGGGAGTTTTCCTCTGCATTTGAAGTTTGTTTGTAATTCTCAGTGATTTTGCCTAATTTATGCATTACCCCCTCTGCAAACAGGCAGAAAATAATACATAGTCTGTGAATAATTATCTTATTTTTAGACGGCCTTTTTTTCTGCTCACTTGTGTTTAGGGACCAGAGTTCACCTAAGTGCTTTGTCTTGTTTGCTGAATAGTGTGTTTTACCTTCTCTTGTTTACTTGCCATCTATTAAAAACCCCCAGGTATTTAATGTATACTTTTTTAGGCCATTAATAATGGATTTTCTAGTGCTTTGTTATTGCCAAACAACGCAAGTACAGTCATTGCACCCAGAATGCAAAACTCTATAGTTGGCTTTTCCAGAGAATTTGGAATAGGAAAGTCAGCACTTTGTGTCTGCGGTTTACCAAAGCATGGAAGTGTTTGGCCAATTTATTAAAAGGCTCAAGAGACACTGAATATTCTAAATTTCCAGCCATTCTTTTAATAACAGATGGTCTTGCAAGTCCCCACGAGCAGTAACAGCAGGACTTGGGGTTTGTTGGATCCTGGCTGAATAAAGGTCATGACTCTCTTAAGAAATGACATTTGCTGCAGTTTTTAAAGGACAATACTGGGTTTATTGGACCAAAACACTTATTGTTTGGAACGGCAGAGAATTAAGCAATAAATGCACTGTAGATCTTCATTAAAAAATACTTAGAAATTATTTTAGCAATATTTTAGCGAAGTTTTCCTTTGGGTTTCTGAAATGTTGTTAGAAGAAATCCATGGAGTCATTCCTCCCAAATCCAGTTGCCCCCCCCACAGCCAGGATGTTTTCTGCTTTAATGACACTTGAAAGCTCAGTTGAACAGCAGCTCCTCAGTATCAAAAATCCTGAGATGAAATTGTCCCTTGAGCCAAGAAAAAAAACTGGAAGCAGAAATGAAATGCAGGAAGGCTGGTAAGGAAATAGCTGGAAAGTGAGTAAGAATCTGTGTGTGCTCATTAAGTGAGCTGTGCTAATAACACACAGTGCTGTGTTTGTCCAGAACACCCCAAATCTTATCTCTGGAGGGCAGGGTGGCTTCACTGGACAGGGAGTCCGGGAATGATGAACTCCAACCAGCAGCACATGGACAACATCAAAGGGAAATGTTCCCTGCAGTTTCAGCACGAGGCAGTGGCTGGTTCTGTGAAATAACCCCCAGTTTGGGAGATGAGCCCCAAACTCTGCTGACAGCCTTCAGCTGTGTTTGAAACCCTCGGTTGTATCTGGAGGGTGTTCAGAGTCTCTTCCTGCTCTGAGGTCGGGTCCTGCCTGCTGCTCATTCCTCTGCCCTCGCTGGAATAATTTCTGCTTGTTTGTCATTAGTTATTTATTTGTTATCTTTTCCTGCAGTTATACATTGAGTGGAACGAGTCCTGTCTCTGAGCGTAACGGTGGTGGGGGGGGTTGTACAAATTTTGTGGTTTGTTTTCTAAAAACAGCATAAAATCCAAAAACTCTCCAAGCCCTGCAACTGTGGGTTTGTGGCTCAGCAGCAGCCCTTTGTCCTGTTTAAATCTAGGCTGTGAACTGTCCTTTAACTTTGTCCTAAAACCAGCAAGAACGTGCTGCTTCTGTTTGAATAATATTTCCTTGCAATATAAAATACCCCAAATTGCAATTAATTTCAGTGAATCAGCTGGTTTTTGGGCACTGCGTTATCCCAGATGTCTAGTGACGTTTTCTGAACCAGACCCCCCAAAGAGGAGGTGAATGACTGTTTCCTTGCTCTCCCTCCCAGGAATGATTGCATAGAGAAGAAGGACAGCCCCGAGGTGTTTTTCTGTTGCTGTGAAGGCAACATGTGCAACGAGCGCTTCTTCTACTTCCCCGAGATGGAGGTGACGCAGCGTAAGTTCCTCGGACGCTCCTGAGGAGGGATGTCCCACATTGTGCTTGTTTTCCCACTGTCCTGGGGTGCTTTTCCCACTGCATCTGTGATTCCTGGGTGGTGGAGCTCTGGTGTATTCACAGAAAGAGCCCAGCTCATTTCTTCCTTGGGAAAGGTTCTCTCCTCAGAGTGATTTAAATTGATAAAAGGTGTTGCAGCTCTTTTCCAAGGGAGGATAATCTGAAATAATTGGCTGTTTTAAGATACAGAAGTTACTGTCAAATCTTACCTTAATTGTGTAGTTGAGCTGCTCTAAGTGTCTATAAATTGTGGGGTTAAAAGCTGTATCATCCCTGTGCCGGCTTCTTTTCTTCAAACAATCCTCTTTAAACTACTTGGACCTCCCAGTTTCTCTGCAGATTAACACATGCACCTCTAAAAAGGGGCCCAGAATTTCCTCCCAGGTCACAGAGACAATCAAAGAGCCAGACTTAATAAAGAATTGTTAAAAAACAATGGCTAAAAGATGATTTTTCTTGCCTATCTTCTTCCAGTCAGGAATCTAAATCCTAGCTGGAAAACCTAGTGATGTTACTGACTGAGCTGGAAGCAGCAAATGTCTCGTGCACCAAATAGCCAGAGGAAGTTGTTTATGAAATGAAACAACATTTTCTGGGAGATTAAAATAGCCTTTGTTGACCCAGGAGATATTGTTGTCATTTCTGTCAGCGATCCTGCTAAGGCAATAAGTGACATTCTTCTCCTCTCCCATGAAACCCCCTTTGCCCGGGAGGGGCTGTGGCTGCATTTCTGTGCTCTCCAAAATGCTGCCTTTATAAATCGGTGTTAATTTCATGTATTAGCCCGCTGGTTAGTCAGAGACCAGGCTGGTGGGCATTGCAGGCACTGGGGGTGTCTGTTTATTCAAAGCTCTGTCCCTTTTTCCCTTCAGCCACCTCCAACCCTGTGACGCCGAAGCCGCCTCTGTTCAACACCCTGCTGTACTCCTTGGTGCCTATCATGGGGATTGCAGTGATCGTGCTCTTCTCCTTCTGGATGTACAGACACCACAAGCTGGCCTATCCCCCCGTGCTGGTTCCCACCCAGGTAAGGCACTGCTCCACCACCTGGGGCGAGAGTTTAATGGCAGAGCCATTGCCTGAGCTGGCTGAACCTTCACCTCCCTGGTGCAGAGCTGTCAGCGCTTGCTCTCCCCAAAAGCAGACAATTAAGCTTTACTTCCACAGCCTTATCCCAGTAATCGTTCCTTGATGGATATACCAGCAACTGCTGCGTGGTTGTGTTTGGAACTGAGCACGAGGCTTGGGATGGCCCAGGCACAGTGCTGAGGGCTGAGCTTAGTGCTGAGACTAAAACTGGAGCTGCTGCTTCATACTGGCAGGTTGGGAGGAGTAGAAAGCAGTACCGACTATGTACTGGGCTGGTTTTGGGGAATTGAGCTGGGTTGTGGGTGCAGTGAAAGGGAATGCGAGGAAATCCTTTAGAGTTCAGTAATTCCAGAGTTTGGCCTCACTGCCATTCCCATCATCTCCTCTTGCTTGTTTGTGTATTTTCTGTTGTGTCTTGAAATGCTTCACTTTTAGCGGTGTTTGTGTTGTATTTAAAATATTATGAGATTGTGGTCTCCAAATTTGGATGTGAACTGGCCGTGCTGCATCCAAACAGGCCTTTTTTGGCTGCATGTGTGGAGTTCCTGCTGCTGGAGGTAGAATCGCTGTTAGTACTGGAATTCCTCTGCCTTTGGAAATTCAGCTGAGATCAGGAGGATTTTATGGAAGGAGTTAACACAGGAAATTCTTGAGACCAGAGTAGGAAAGATGAAAAGAAAATAGTGGAAATGGAGAGCGAAACGACTTGGATTTCTGAGCTAGGAATTAATTGGAGCTTCCTACCTCAGTGCAGTGACCAGAATACAGGGACTGCTGTGCAGTTTGTGCTTCGCTCCCGTGAAAACCCGTGTTGTTCTGGGTAGGGTTGCACTCAGAAGGGCTGCACGTCCGTGCTCCCGTGATCTCAGTGCTGCCACTCGGCTGGAGGGTGTTCAGCAGCCAGCATTGCCTGTGCTCCATAGATGAGTTGTTTTGGTTTCAGTTTCACGGTAATAGATCAGACAAATTTGGGGAGAGGCAGTGGACATATGTTGTTGCCAAATGAAAAGAACATAATTTAAGGAAAGAAGTCTGTTTGCTGTCCGTGCGGAGCCGACTGCAGCTCCTCACACTCCCCGCAAGCTGTCGGCATAATTAGTTCATCCAGCCCAGATTTGATGGATTTGGGACTTCCCATCAAGCCCACTGGTCTTCCCTGGAAACTCAGAGTCCCTTGTGGGGATCGTTTCAGCGTGGGATTTCCTTCCTGGGGAGATTAAATCATGGATGGAGGGGTTGAGAAGCAAGTGAGCGCTAAAGACGTGCGAGACCCCGAGAACTTGAACTGTGAGACTGTTTCTTGTGGGTGGTACAGGATGGACACCCAAGTTTTTAATAAGCAGGGTAATTAATCACCTGCTCTGCTAACGCTCAGATTGGATCTGTTGGGATCAGTGTGTGCTGGTGCCCGGGCTGGTTGTGGCGTAACCACCTTTTCTGATCTTGTGGGGAACAGACACGAAGGGCCGGTGTGGAAAGGCAGGAAAAGCTCCTTCTGCCTGAAGAACTAAGTGAAATTATTATGCAAATCGAATGGATGAAGTATTTCCCACTCTGAATCTGATTACAGCTGGTTTGAGGCAGAGGAAGTGGGAAGAGTGGGAAAAGTATTAGTAACTTTATAACCACAGAGCAAACATTGAAATATTCATGCAATTAATGTATGAACTATTAATATTGCATTTAATAGTTGGGGCAGTAGTAGAGTTTGGAGGCAAATGGGATGGCTTTTAAATCTTTGTGTAGCAGTGGTGGAATCGTTGGGTCAGACGTACAGCAGGTATTCCCTGGCAAAGAGGGATTGGAGTGAAAGATAAAGGACAATTAGCCCTGGCTTTCCTGCTGCTCTCTGTGTTTGTGCTCCCGCTGTGCTGTGTGGGGAACTGTCCAGTTAAAGCTGTCAGATTCCATGAAACCTGTCACTCCTGACATTCTCCAGCGAGTTATTAGCAAACCCATCTGTGTGTATGTAAAACACTTGGAGAGAACTGTTCCATCTCCCTAGTTAGATTTGATGTAATCACACAGCAAACATACATTCATTGTCTGATAAAAATCACCCCCAAAAAAGGGCTGGGAATGTCTTACTGCATCACACAGTTGCCTTTTTTTGCTGTGGGTTGTTTTTAAAATCAGAGTCACACGTTGAGAGGGTTGAAAAAGGCCTTTGCAGGTTCACAGAGCATCTTCATAACCTATTTTTTTGATTCCTTCTTGGGTCAAGGACGTGTCATGTTTTTAAGCCCTGAGCACAAGGAGCCCTGACCCAGCTGTGCCTGGTGTTCCTGGGAATGTGGAAACTTGGAATGCAGGGATCCTGGTTGTTGGAATGTCCATAAAAGCAAGGCTGGTTCTTAGGAATCACCATTTTTCTCTTGTCAGGAGGAGGATTTTGGAGTTGAAAAATGCCACCACATCTTGTGCTTTTGACCTTTTATGTATCACTTTACTGTGCTCTGGGTAAAAGGCTCAAAAACTCTTTGTGTGCTTCATTCTTGGTTTTCCTTTTTCCCCATATGGATATGGAGGACATTCCTTGTCTTCAGAGCCATGTGGGCCAAGGATTCAGAAAAATGGAAGCACGTGCAGTAAACAGAGATACTGATCTCACCCCTCTGGTCGCAGAAGTCTCTGAGCATTAAAAATGACACTCTGGTTTTGGTTGGTGACTCCTTCACTCACATGTGATTGTCTTCAGTGGATCATCTCCTGAAGAAGATTTTTATCCCCTAAATTAAATCTATCTGATGCACTTAAAATTACTGGGATAATCTTTATGCCTCTGCCACAGCAAACCACAGGAGGATGAAGAAATGAAAACAAGTGGTCAGGTTTTTCCCCTTTTGATCCTGCAGCCACAGTTTTTTCTTGTTGTTACAGATATTTTAGCACTGGGAAAAGGGAGAGGGGTTTTTACAAGGAATTTGGGAGGTCGATTAATGGCCAATTGAAAAATCAGGTGCTTATAGGGAATGAGAGAAGAGATTGGGGTGGTGTTGCTGTAAAGAGTCCTGGATGTGCAGTGGGTAAATAGCTTGAAACTTTTTTCTTTTCCTGATAGAATCCATTCGTTTTCAGCAGCATAAATAGAAAGTTGGTGTGTTTATATACATTTGTATAGGTGGCAGGTATTTTGAGGGGGGTAATTGCTCCCAGTTTTTATGTAGGAGAGATAATTCCTGACATAAAACTCATATTTACATTTCTTTTATGGCTTGATGTGCCTAAAGTGGTGCCACTTGTATTTCTGGGGAAGGGCTGAGGTGGTGGTCTGTGCTCTGAAGGGAAGGGCAGTGATTTTAGGGTCAGAAGGTCTCACTGAGCATAAATTTTATCCTTTAAGGACATCTCTGTGTGTCTGATCTCTCGCTGGTTGGGGGAAGTAGAGCTTTGGGAGAGGGCTCGTGTCTCAGAGCTTCATTTTTCAGCTTCTCACTGTGGGCAGAGCAGAAGGGTTGAACTCCTGCATCTGCTGCCGTATTCCTGAGGGATTTGCAGAATCCTCAGGAGCTGCACAGCTTTAATTGTGGATAGGACTGGGGAAAAAAGGGTTCTGGCCCCCTGGTGCGGGTGTTGTGCTGACTGACGGCAGGAGGAGTGATCCTGTGGATCCCAGTGCTCCAGGCTCCAACTGCCTTGACAAATCCAACCCCCGGCAACGTGTTCTCCAAGAAATCCTTCAGTTAGTTCCTTGGATAATGCCCAGTGTGTGCTCGGCAGTTCCCAAGCACCGGGAAAGGCTCCGGAGCATCCTGAGCAGGGAAAGGCATGGGGGAGGAAGGGCTGGGTGATTCCATGTGGCAGCTGAATCCAGGGGCTCGAATCCCACGCGCTTCCAACATCATCTGCCCATTTGTAGTGAGCAAAGGGAACGGCTGAGGGGAAAGAGTCACAGAGTCCCGGACTGGTTGGGGTTGGGAGGGACCTGAAAGATCATCTTGTTCCAAGGAGACAGGGACACCTTCCAGTGGCCCAGGTCGCTCCGAGCTTCGTCCCACCCGGCCTTGGGCATTGCAGGGGCAGCCCCTGCAGAGCAGTTCCAGCCGTGCTGGCCCTTCAGCCCTGTGCGCAGGTGAGCCAGGTGAGCCCGGAGCTGTGCCGGGCATTCCCGGTGGGTATCCCATTCCCAAAATCCCCGGCACCGGCGGTGCGGCGCTGCCCCCGCGTGGGCGCTGCGGGCATCGCAGGGAATGGTTCCCACCCCCGTGGAATTCCCTGCGTGTTCCCGGCCAGCTCCCGAAACACCCGTGGTGCGCATTTCCTGGGCCTCGTTATACAATAACTCAGCTAATTGTCTGCATTATAACCCTCTTCTCCCCGGTTTCCTTGCTGGCGTATCAATGATGGGGGTTTTAATTATTATTTTAAATGATGTTCCCGGTGCAAGACAATTCCCTCCTCTCTCCTCCCGTGGATTCTTCTGCTGTTAATTCACAACTAATTGATTTTGTCTCCTCTAATCTGCTTTCTCATCCCCTCGCTGGTGCAAATAGTAACTCTCTTGCCTTTTCTCCTCTCTGCAAGCATGCCTTTCATATAATGATTGAGGTAAGATCCACTGGTGTTCGTTCATGTTGGGGGACGTCGTGGGCGTGTGGGAGAACCTGGTTTGGTGTGAACTGTGATTTGCCAGTGGTTGGATTTTGTGTGGTTCAGGAATAGATCACCTGGAGGAAAATACTGACCAGAAGTCATTTTCACGTGTGTTAAAGTCCTGGTAATGTGAAACTAAACTCACTGGAAGTTGTTAATTCACCAACTGGATGGTTGTTGCTCAGCTTTTCACGTGGGTATTGAAAAAGCCAAGGGTTGGATTTCTGTTTGAGGCCACAAGTGCTCAATTTCTGTCTCCTGCACAGTTCCCTGATGAACATCTGAGATACCCCGTCCATGTAATTTAGAGGAAAATAGGAGGGTTTAAATGTTTTTAATATTTACAGTTTTCCCTGTGGCTCCTTCAGTCCCTGTGTGGCTCCAAATGATCCCAGTCAGGGATCCACTTTCGAGGGATTTGTGTTTCCCGTTAAGCATCTCTCTGATCTTGAGACCCGTTTTTGAGGACACTTAAGGGACCCTATTCCTGGGAGTCACCCTTCTTTAAGGAATATTTTCCCCGTATGACTCAGCCGAGGGGAAGGGGCAGGGAAAGCTGAGGAAGGGGAAGTTTTTGACAGCTGTGGAAAGCTGGGATCCCAATATATCCCCCCCCCAGAGCTGTGCTGGCATTCCGGCCTCGGCGCCACGGAGATCATCCCAAAAAGCCACCCAGCAATAACGGGCCTGTGGCACGTGGGCCAGCTTTGCTGTGGAGCTGGGAATGCTTCTGTGTAAAAATAGCCCCTGGAGTTGGGGGGTTTGGCTTTCACCAAGAGAAAATCAGGGAAAAAACAAGGCAGGCTTTTCTTTCTGCTTCCGTGAAGAGCAGGGATTGTGTTTTCCACCCGAACCAGGGTTTGTTCAGGATGGGGAGGTGTTGCTGCTTTGGAAACTCCGGAAGTTTTGACTCCCCAGGAAAGGGAAACCATGGGAGGGGCTGGAGCAGGTCCTGGGAACAGCCTGTGCTGTGCCAGGGCTTTCTAGGAATCAGGAGCTTGGGATGTGGGAAGTGGTGTGCTCTCATGGGAAATGAGGGAGCAGCAGATTTCACTGCCGCTTTCACTTTCAGCCCGGGAGGGATTTTAATGTCCATCAAACCCTGGAGAAGTGTTGTTTTCCTGAGGGCTCCGGAGGAATTCGGGCACTGTGCCCTGCAAAATCCCAGCAGGATTTTTGGGTGGAGCCGTGGAAGGGAAGGGGAATCCAAGGCACTGAAGCAAAGGGAGATTTGGGCTTATTTCCCACTAACATTCTCTGATTTGGGCAAAGCAGCAGGTTCCAAACTTTAACTAATTAATTACAGCCATTAATTCCCCAAGCGCTCAGGGGGCTGGAAATAATGGGATTTTACACCTTGGAGTTGGGCCTGGAGGAAATTCGGGCATCTTGTTTCCACTTTTCACTTACACCAACTCCAAACTGTATTTACAAATGTTTGCATTTACAAATTGAGGGCAATGCTTTCCCTGGAATATTCCAGGAGGGCTTTGGCATGGAATGAAAGGCACCAAGGGAGGGAAAACCTCACTGTGAAACTGCATTTTCTGTGTTTCCTGCCCAGCTCGAACCTAGCAGTTCTGATGTGACAACTGTAAGCATCTGGCACGGCGTTTGTGAGAGGATTTCATGCTCTTGGGGAGGATTGCAGGGTGTCTCTAATTGGAATTTCAATTCTCTTTTCACAGTTATTAGTTTGCGGAATTAGGGTTGGAGGGAAAAGGAGAGCCCAGAAGGAAGCACAGCTTTGGCAGTAAAATTGAGAGTCTCCTTGTTCTATTCAGATAAAGGACAACATGGGAAATACAGGACGTGCAATGATCAGTCACATTCCCTTTCCCAGGAAGGGAGATTGTCCCAGTCCACAGCAGGACAGATGTGTACATGGATGTGGGAATGTGGAGAGCCCTGTGGGAGCTCCATCTCACTTGCACAGTAGAAATACTGTAGGACACGACAAGATAATCTGGGATTTAATTCCAGTTCTGTCCCTGGATGCTCAGATTTCAGGGACACATTGGATAGGGTGGGAGCAGTGGAAGTAGGTCAGGAGGGGCTGAGTCCCAGACCAGGGGTCTGAAGGGTTAAACAGGGCACACACCTGGGAAACACACCAAAAAAACCCCTTAAATGCACAAAAACCACTTCAGTGCATCAAAGGTGCTCATTTCAATTCCAGCTCTTTACAAAAGTAACAAGTAAAGCTTGATTATCTTTTCTCCTTAATTTCTGCTCTGCTTTCCTACCTGGTTAGACTATTCCTTAATTTCTCCTGTGCTTTCCCACCCAGTTAGACTATTCCTTGATTTCTGCTGTGTTTTCCCACCACTTAGACTGCTCCTTACTTTCTGTTGTGCTCTCCCACCTAATTAGACCATTCCTTAGTTTCTGTTGTGCTGTCCCGCCTAGTCAGACCATTCCCTGGTTTCCGTGTATTTTCCCACTTGCTCAGCCTCTTCCTGTGCTGTCACTCCTGCTTTTCCAGGTGTGTTCCCTCTCTGTGGTGGTGCTTCCACATCCACTGTGAGCATGTTTTCCCACCCCCTTCCTGTTCCTGCAGAGCAGGGCTCACTCTGTGTCTGTTTTTTGGGGGGGATTTATTGCAGGGGGGGTCTGGCTCTATGATCCAAGTGTCTCCCAGTTTACAAGCCTTTATTTGTAGTGCTGGCACGGGTAACACATTAACAGCAGAACTAATTAACTAATTAATGGTTTAACCTGATTGCAGGACCCGGGGCCTCCCCCACCGTCACCACTGATGGGTCTGAAGCCGCTGCAGCTCCTGGAGATCAAAGCCAGGGGGAGGTTTGGGTGTGTGTGGAAAGCTCAGCTCCTCAATGAATACGTGGCAGTCAAAATATTCCCCATCCAGGTGAGCAGAACTCCTGGGCTCTTCCTGATACGGTCACATCCAAACAGCTTTTCTTGGCCCAGTGAGAGTTCACTTCAGGCTGTAAATTCCAGAGATGTCTTTGAGGTGTGAAACGGGCAGGAAGAGTTATATTGAATTAAAAGGAATATTTTAATGCATTTTACTAAAACTTAAATTAAGGGAATATTTAAAACATATTATTGAAGCGTAAACTGGGAAACGTGTGTTTCTAGTCAGAAAAACACAGAGATAGCACCAGCAGCTTCAAGCAGCTCTCCCACACCTCTTGACCAGTTAATAATCAAATTAAATGGTGCTCAGGAGGAATGGCCTGAAATGCCAACCTGTGAAGCGACAGTTCAGTTAAATGTGCCTCAGTTAATGGGGACAGCACTGATTTCCCAGCCAGTGCCCTCTGGAAGGCATGGTTTGCATCGTGCCCAGGACTTCAAGGCCCTGGCAAGTTAAAGAACACAAATGATCCTGCACGGTGATACTGGGCTGGATTAATTAATTCATTAAATTAAACCCACCCAGTGCTGCACGGGGTGACAGTGACCCCCCCCCGCAGGTCTGTGTTCTCCCAGGGGTGTTCTGGGAGGTGATTCCCCAGGCCCTTGGCCTGGCAGGGTGTCTCACGGGGTGTGTGTTGTGCCCCAGGACAAGCAGTCGTGGCAGAACGAGTATGAGATCTACAGCCTGCCCGGCATGAAGCACGAGAACATCCTGCAGTTCATCGGCGCCGAGAAGAGGGGCACCAGCATCGACGTGGACCTCTGGCTCATCACAGCCTTCCACGAGAAGGTGGGCCTGGCTCCTGGGCTCGGTGGCTGGGGGACAGCCTGGAAATGTGTCCCGAACGTGGGATGGGGGCTGTTTGGAGACACAAAGTTGTCACTGTTGTGCTTTTCCTTGGGTGTGAAAGCGTTCCCATTAATTTACAGACACCTGAGGAGGGTTTTACTTAATAGAGAAGCTGTTTTAGGACACAGGAATTAATTCTGCCATTCTCCTTGCTTTTTAAAGTATTTGTTTGGAGTATTTTTGTATGAACCCGCCTGAGTTCAGCAAACTCCACCTGGCAGAGGTTGTTGGGTTTTGTTGTACGTGCATCAGTCGATCAGCTCTGTGCTGAAGGCGCCTGGGGCCACCAGCCCAGCCGTGGCTCCCCGAGGTCCCCGTGCCCCCAAGCGCCACGTCTGCTGACCCCGTGTGTGCCCCCAGGGCTCCCTGACGGATTTCCTCAAGGCCAACGTGGTGTCGTGGACGGAGCTGTGCCACATCGCGCAGACCATGGCGCGCGGGCTGGCCTACCTGCACGAGGACATCCCGGGGCTCAAGGACGGCCACAAACCCGCCATCTCCCACAGGTACGGGCTGGGACAGCCTGCCCTGGGCCCGGGGTGGCTCCTGCCCACGGGCAGACCTGGGGCACCTGCTGCACACGGGGCTTGTGTTGGCTTTCCACTGTCTCTGTGCCTGCATGCATCACATCCATCCGTCCATCCGTCCACCCATCCATCCACCTGTCCATACATCCGTCCGCCTGTCCATCCATCCGCCTGTCCATCCATCCGCCTGTCCATCCATCCGCCTGTCCATCCATCCGCCTGTCCATCCACCTATCCAGCTATCCATCTACCCACCTGTCCATACGTCCACCTGTCCATACGTCCACTTGTCCATACATTTATCTGTCCACCTATCCATCTATCCATCTACCCCTCTGTCCATACCTCCCTCTGTCCATATATCCATCTGTCCATCTCTCCACCACACAGCTGCATTCCTTCCAAAAACACCCCCACAATTACAGTGCCAGGTGCTGTCTCATTTGTTCCATGAGGACATGCAAGGCTGCTCCAAGGTTTTATTATTATTATTTTGGTTTATCTGTGTTAATTTTTACTTATAATGCAAATATATACTATATATTTTGCATTGTTTATTTTGAAATCATATTAGTTGTTATAAGTTATAAATTCATTATTAGTAGATATGTATTTATGTATATTATTATATATAAGTTTATATATTCATGTTATATATGTAATATATACTTATGTATTTATATATTAAATATATATTATCTGTATGTTAAATATTAGATAAAATACATATATATAAAATATATATTATAATATTTGCATTAATTGTTGTTTGAATACCAATTCCTTTATAATTTTGCTGCCTTTCATCCCATGACTGTTTCCCATTCTGCTGCCTTTTCCTCGGAGTTTTGCCTGTGATTTTTTCCAGGTTCTAGATCTCTAACTTTGGTTTTTTCTTTGCCTCGGCAGGGACATCAAGAGCAAGAACGTGCTGCTGAAAAACAACCTCACGGCTTGCATCGCTGATTTCGGTCTAGCTTTAAAGTTTGAGGCTGGAAAGTCTGCAGGAGACACCCACGGGCAGGTAAATCCCGAGTGATCTCCAGGAATGGTCCAGCATGGGAACGGGAATCCCCCTCAGGCTCACGGCAAGGCCCTGCCCCTCATTTTGGACAGGAATCTTACAAGGTTTTATCAGTTAATTATTACTGGGCAGAAACCAAGGAGTGGAGCTCCCCGGATTTACCCCTAAAAGCGCGGAACAGCCCTGGGAATGTTCGATCCCGGGCCAGGCAGTGGATCCCAGCTGGCTCCTCGGGGCGTGCCCATGCCCGGGGGCCAACCGTGCTGCTGTCCTGTCCTTCCAGGTGGGCACACGCAGGTACATGGCCCCGGAGGTGCTGGAAGGTGCCATCAACTTCCAGAGGGACGCCTTCCTCAGGATAGACATGTACGCCATGGGACTGGTGCTCTGGGAGCTGGCATCGCGCTGCACGGCCTCCGACGGTACGGCGTGGGCACGGGAATGGTGCCCTGGGTCTGGGAGAGGGGCACAGCAAGGGAGGTGGGAATGGTGCCCGGGATCTGGGAGAGGGGCACAGCAAGGGAGGTGGGAATGGTGCCCGGGATCTCAGAGTGGGGCACAGCAAGGGAGGTGGGAATGGTGCCCTGGGATCTCAGAGTGGGGCACAGCAAGGGAGGTGGGAATGGTGCCCGGGGTCTGGGAGAGGGGCACAGCAGGAGTTGGGAAGAGTTTGGGTGGGTCATAAAGGTGGGTGAGTGGGGAGGGCAGTGAGACACCCTTTGGTGTCTCCAGGGCTTGGCATCCTGGGAAAAGTGTTCCAACACATGGAATGCTGGTCATGGGAAGAGAGAGAGTTCCTGTGGAGCTCCTGGCCTGACACTCCTGGTGTGTTCTGTGCTCAGTCCCGAGTGTGAATTACGAGTGTCTTCCAGCAGAGATCTCGTGTGGGGCCAGAACGAGTCAGGACTGCCCGAGAACAGGCAAAAGGCTCAAAAACGTTGGGGCAAAGCGGCCTTTTCCGTGTGGGAGTGGGAGCGTCCCACCCGGGCTGGGCACAGTGCGTGTCCCAGAGCTCTCCCTCCCAGGGATCCGTGGAAAATCGGAGGTCCCCCCAGCCTCGCACAAAGGCGTTGCCTCAGCACCTCCTGCGGGAAGGGGTCCGGGTGGGCTCCAAGGTCCCTGCCGTGCCAGGACTCTGACGGAGCCCCTTCCCCTGCAGGCCCCGTGGACGAGTACATGCTGCCCTTTGAGGAGGAGATCGGGCAGCACCCCTCGCTGGAGGACATGCAGGAGGTCGTGGTCCATAAAAAGAAGAGGCCTGTCCTGAGGGAGTGTTGGCAGAAGCATTCTGTAAGTGTTACCAACCAACCGACCGACTGCCCCCAGCGCTGGAGGTCCCAGTCCTGCCCAGCATGGGTGGTGTCCCTCACGCTGGCTTTTGGGAAGAGTGTAGTAATTCTAGCAGGAACTAAATGGGCTGGAAATGAGTGTGTTGTTCATCTTAAAATACTGGGGATTGGAAAGTGAGTGATGCTTTCAGTATTTTTGATGAAAGAAGTTCTTGAGTTCCTTTTCACTGAAGTGTCATTTGGTGGCTGAAGAATTCACCTCTTGGTGTGAGCTCTTTAAAATGCTGTGGTGACTCTGACACCACCCTGCAGCACCACAGGGGGAAGCGTTTGCTTGTTCTTGTTTAAAGATAATAAGTAATAATTAATAAATAAAGCAGACCTGAGGCCCCCATCAAACCCAAATCCAAAGCACTATGTCCTGTCCCATCAAACCCAAATCCGGCACCAAGTCCTGTCCCACCAAACCCAGATCCAGCACCGTGTCCTGTCCCATCAAACCCAAATCTGGCACCGTGTCCTGTCCCATCAAACCCAAATCCGGCACCAAGTCCTGTCCCATCAAACCCAAATCCAGCACCGTGTCCTGTCCCATCAAACCCAAATCCGGCACCAAGTCCTGTCCCATCAAACCCAAATCCAGCACCGTGTCCTGTCCCAACAAAGGCAGACCCAGCACCGAGTCCTGTACCATCAAACCCAAACCTGGCACCAAGTCCTGTCCCATCCAAGGCAGACCCAGCACCACGTCCTGCTGGGCACCAGGGCTGAGGTTTGGCAGGTGTACCTGCAGGTGCCTTTGGTGAGGGGTGGCCCCCGTGTGAGTGCCCGTGCCGTGTGTGCCCGCAGGGAATGGCCATGCTGTGCGAGACCATCGAGGAGTGCTGGGATCACGACGCCGAGGCCCGGCTGTCTGCGGGCTGCGTGGAGGAGAGGATCATCCAGATGCAAAAACTGACTAACATTATCACCACAGAGGACATCGTGACTGTGGTCACAATGGTGACAAACGTTGACTTTCCTCCCAAAGAATCCAGTCTATGATAGTTGCACTGGTCATGGAAGTGACCACAGGACTCTTCACTGGAGCTGCTACAGCGCACGGACTGCTGGCGTCACTGCTGTGCCGGTGGGAAGAGTGGATGGTAAGTCTCTCTGGAACATCAGCAAGAGGTGTTTATCCTTTGTTTGCCCCTTCCTGCTCCCCAACGTGGATCCATGAGACTCTCTGCATTCCCTGCTTACACCTGAAGGACGTGAGCCCCTCACGTGCCCTCGAGGAACTCACATGAAGAATACAGACCTGTCCGGGCTAACGAGCGTTTTAAACACTGACATCCGGTTTCTTAATCCCTGTCAGAAGAGACTAATTCCTTAAATGAACTACTGTTATTTTTTTTAAAATCAAAACATTTCATTTCAGATTTAAAAACAACAGGAAAAAGAGACAAAAAAAAAGGGTAACTCGTTTTTATTGCATTCGTTGTTGTTTATAAAAATGACTATTGTAATGCGACTACGACACAGCTTGTGAATGTTCCGTGTGCTGCTGTTCCGTGTACAGAAACAAGAGTAATCAATGGGATAGAGCAAAGAGGCTTCCAAGTATTACTTAACCTCCCTCAACCAGGTATACCTCAGTTCCACCTCCTAAATTATGATTGACAACACTAACGCAATTGGAATAATAAACCGCTCCGTGTTTTGTAAATGATGTTATTCCCCATCCCTGTGTTATTTAAGAAGGGGAAAGCTTCGTGCCCCCAGGAACTGGCCATTCCTAGAGCCGTGTTTTTAGCCTTTTCTTGTACTCGCTTGTTGTGTATAAAAAAGAAAACAAAGTGCTGTTTATTGAAAGAAAATTTTCCTTCCTCTTTTAGTTGAAAGCTTTTCCCTCCGTTTCCCGGAGTATCTCATCCATTTATTTAACTGATACTATTTAGGTTTGCTGTGTCTGAGGAGTATTTGAAAACTTAAGCATGACTTTTTTTTTATTTTAATTTTCTGTGAGCTGTGACACTGGAAAGCTCTGAATCCTTGTTCTTTTTTTAAAAAAAGTCTTTCTCCTATTTATGTTTGTGCCGAGGTCGCCGCGTGTTCCCCGTCCCGCCAGGCAGTGGGGGCTGTGTCACTGTTTCAGGATCACCTCAGGAAGCTCCAATTCCCCCCAACTCCTCACTCTCTGCTTGGAGGTTTCCAATTCCCTCAAAGTTTGGTGCCATGGGATGGGAGTGCCGCTCCCTCCCTGTGATCCACAGGTTTATCCTGGAGTCACACACAGAGTTCTGGCCACAGATTCCAGATTCTAAACGCTACAAATGTCAGGGATAACTCAGTTCTGCTCACAATATGCAACGACCATTCCGAGGTAACGAATACCAGTGTCCGTAGCACAGACTTAAAAAACACGAGGAAAAACATGGAAATGGCTTTCCCAGCTCCAGCACTGGGGCTGGAATTACAGTGACTGGGAGCTGGGTGCCAGAGTGCTCCTCCCAGTGCTGTCTCCCTGCGTTTCTTGGCTCCTTTACGCAGAGTTCCAAGTGCAGTAAGTGGCCCCTGGTGTGCTGTGTGTCCTTGTTGTCCCTGTTTGTCCCCTCGGTGTCCTTGGGAAGCAGCTTTGATGGTGCAGTGGGAGCTCCCTGAAGGTTGGCTGGAGCCTGGAGCTGTGCAGCCCCCAGAGGTGAGCCCGGCCCCGGGAGCCATGGGGTGCGCTGGATAAAGGGCAGGGAGGGAGGAAGGGCTGCTCTTCCACCCCGGGCTGTGTTGCAGTTGGTCACATGTGCCCGAGGGACCTTCTCCATGGAGACAGATCCAGGTTGTGGCACTTGGGATGGTTCCCTTTTCCTTCCCTTTGCAATCCACTTTTAATTTAACTTCACACACAGGACAGGGATGGAGTTCTGAACAACCCCCAAACCAGTGATGCTCCCTGGGGAGTTTTAACCCTTTAGTAGCCAAACTGGAGTCAGGGATGGTTTAATTCTGTGCTCTTTGAGAGCTGATGCTGAACTGGCCACGTATGAAACGTCCATCCTTTGTGTTCTCCTCCCAACTCGAGCTCCTTCCCAATTCCACCCTGCCTGTGGCTGTCCCCCAGCAGTCCTTGTCCTGCTCTCCTTCCCTGGGATCTAACAGCGTAATGTAGCGTCACTGAGAACAGGCTGCTCGTTAAAAATGCTTTTTATTTGGCCAAACCGATCCCCCCTGAGCTGTTTTGGCCCAGCTGCTCTCACGGGTGCTGTGACAGGACGTGTTGTTTCACTTGTGGAGCCCTGGCTGGGTGGAGCTGCCAGAGCAGCACTCTGTGTAGCCCTGGAGTGGTAGGTGAACCCCAGGTGTTACTGTGTGTGTGTGTGTGTGTGAGAGGGGGAGAAGTTCCTGCTCCCCACTTCTCAGAGGGGCTGTGGAAGCAGCGCTGGCCTTGCTTGGCCATTCCCAACCCACACCAGGAGCATGGAAACACCCAGAAAGTGGGTGTAGTTTTCACACCCCCGCTCTGGGTGTGCAGATCAGCCGTGCCCGAGTGACAAGACGTGTCCTGCTCCCGGCAGCAGTGACAGAACCCGCAGGGTCCCCCCTCTGCCCCAGCTTTTCCACCCTTTCTTAAGGCATTTCTGGTACAAACCACAGGAGGCTGCAATACACACCCGTGGGCAACAGGACTCCAGTAGCATCCTTGATGGAACATCTGTTACCTCAGATACTCAACCAGCAGGACTGCTTTTGTTCTCCCGCCTCGTTTTATTTTTTTACTGCCGTTTCAGTCCATCTCCTCTTGGTTACCTCTCGAGTTTGGTGAGCGATTACTTTAACTTTCCTCTCTGTATTTGTCAGTGTTTCGGGCACAGGTTGTTGTACTACTGTCAAAAGGTACTTGCTGGTTTTCTGCAAGTGCTGAGAAACCAACCAACCCCCCCCCCCCCCCCCCC
>VWZF01002940.1:724290-737019 GCA_013396755.1 Sclerurus mexicanus
TGTTAAATATTGTACAAATACAAATGTATACTCTGCCCTATTCCCCCAACGGGAAAATAAAAAATGTGACTACTCTGACTTGCAAATGCCTCCTTTTGAACTTACTCTCAAGAAGTGGGGCTGTTCCCACACAGGCAGCAGTTCTTGAGCCAAGTAGGGGGGAAAAAAAGAGAATATGAAAATGTTACGGGTCAAAAAGGGTGGGAAGCAAAGGCAGAATCTGCCTCAGCTGCAGCATTTCTGAGGGAAACCTCTCCCCTTTCTGTCAGCATCCCCCGTTTCTTACCCAGCAGTGCAGTGCATGGAGGGGGGCGAGGGGCTGCTCCCAGGGCAATGCCAGCTGCTGCCAGGTGAGAAGGGATCCCCAAGGACCATCCAGTCCAGCCCCTGGCCCTGCACAGACACCCCAACAATCCCCCCCGTGCCCCAGAGCATCATCCAAACCCTCCTGGAGCTCTGGCAGCCCTGGGGCCGTGCCCACTGCCCTGGGGAGCCTTGGCAGTGCCCACCACCCTCTGGGGGAAGGACCTTTGCCTGAGATCCATCCCACCGTCCCTGGCAGCCAGAGCACCACACCACTCCCCCATCCCCACCCCAGCTGTGACACCCGTGGCTCACCCCCGAGTCCATGGCAGCGCTCCTGCCGCATTCCCAAGCTGTTCCCTGATCCCAGATACTTGGAAATGGCAGAAGGTGGGCTGTGCTTGGCACAAAGCACCACTTGCAGCTGAAGCTTGTTGGGATTGAAGGTTTAATTAGGTAAATTTTGTTGTGATTAAGGATTTAATTGAGTAAATTTTCCATGTCAAGTCAAATCTGAGAAGGAGCAGTACAGTGGGAGCTTTAAACTGGTGCCTGTGCTGGGCTGGGAGAGCAGCGTGTCCTGAGCCAGGGGCCAGAGGGAGACACTCCAAGGAGCCTGGGTTTCTCCAGGGGGAGAGGCTGGCTCTGAGCTGAGCTAAACCACCTGGAGCGAGTCACCTTTCTGGCCACTGGGAGGTAACAGCAGCACGGTTCTCCTTCCATGTATCCCAAGCAATTTATGAACCCAAACCCCCTCCTGGGGCTGGCAGTGGGCTCCCAGTCAGAGCCAGCTGAGGGAGGAGGCTGCCCACTGCTTGACGTCCGTGGGGCAGTTGGGGTACACCTGCAGGGCATCCATGATCTGGGTGTTGTCCAGCAGCAGTTTCATGAGCAGATACTCCCGCTGCGTTCGCACGGACGGCCTTTCCAGGGGCTTCACCAGCTCCAGCTGCAGCAAGTGTTCAAAAGCCTAAAAAACCCCCAGGAATGGAAGGTAAAGTCGTTGCTGGCAGGAGCCAGGCACTCCCCAAACCCCCGGCATGGAGCAGTCCAGCCCCAGAACCCTTCCCGTGCTGTGTTTGCCCACTCACAGCTGTGCTCTGGATAAATAAAATAAAACCAGCATCCAAACGCTTCTCAATTTATAAAAACCCCACGTTTCAGGCTCACCTTCATGACAACTGGCTTTTCAAAGTTGTACATGGAATGCGCTTTCCTCTGGATGAACTTCTGGAATTCTGTGTCAGTGACAGACAGAAGAAAGGTTAGTGAAGGGACAGTGACCGATCTGGTGCTCGTAAAGCTCGGGCATTTCTCTCACCATTGTAAACCATCTGGAAGTTAAATGGTTCTCCATCGTAGACGTCGTTTAAGTGTTTCATAGCTATGATGAGGCAGATTTCCAGGACAGACAAACCTGGGGGGGAAGACAAGAGCCCTAAACGTTCCCCTCAGGCCTATCAGGAACACAAGCAGTTCACTCACTAAGTTTATTCCTCTCTTGTCATATGCTCTAGGCCTCACCCCTTCATGTCACGTATCTTCATTATGTAAAAACATTCCAGAATTGGAGGGGCTTGATAAGAGAATGTTTCCTTCCCAAGGATTTGAAGGAAGAATATTAAGGAATAGGCTGTTTCCATGAAAAAGCAAGGAATTTAAGTCTATAACTTGGCATTGTTCTACCCACAGATGATGAGCTCCAGTGAGCTGACAGCAGACTCCGTGGGCTCAGGCTATCCCTGCCTCTGACACCAGGGGAATTTCGGGGAGGGACCTGCCACTTTCCTTTCTCCTAAGAGGCAATTCTGGGGAGAAAGCTGAGCTTTACCATGTACAATGTTTGCCTTGGAGTCGGTCCTGTGCTGCTTGCTGGCCTCCTGAAGGTCTGCTGCAGTGAGCAGGGGGTGGTGCACGGTCACTGCACTGACAGCCAGCATCTGAGAACAGGGCAGGACACACTGCTCAGGGCACATTTCCCCAAGAATCACCTCCCAGAAACATTAACTTCCCACATACACACCCTGCAAACCTCCCAAACAGCTGGTAGTTACAGCTGCCCTTGGCTTTTCCAGGCTTCAGACTTCCAGGTTATCTCCCTCAGGGAGGGAGATAAACCCCCAGGAACCTGTTTGTATCCCTTGCCATGGATCAGCACTTCAGCAACTGCTGCAAGAAGGACTTACAACTGTTTTACACCCCCCTGTGTACACAGGGACACCTTCCACCAGCCCAGGGTGCTCCAACCTGGCCTTGGACACTCCCAGGGATCCAGGGGCAGCCACAGCTTCTCTGGGAAATCTGTTCCAGTCCCTGCCCACCCTCCCAGCCAGCAATCCCTTCCCAATATCCCATCCATCCCTGCCCTCTGGCAGTGGGAAGCCATTCCCTGTGTCCCGTCCCTCCATGCCTTGTCTCCAGTCCCTCTCCAGCTCTCCTGGAGCCCCTTCAGGCCCTGCAAGGGGCTCTCAGGTGTCCCTGGAGCCTTCCCTTCTCCAGAGTTTGTCCAGGAACTCTCATTCATCCCTGCTCCAATCTGTATTATATGCTTTCACTGGAACAGTGCCTTCAGAGATAAAAAGCCCCTTTCCAAAGGAAAAACTCAACCTGCTGGGAAGTTGAGCCCCAGCTCTGATGTGCTCACAGGGAGGCTGCTGGTGGCCATCAGCCCTTTTCCTGCCCTCCACTCAGGCCACCGGGACAGAATCGGGTGCCCCTGGACCAGAAACAATCTGAAATCCAAACCCAAAAGGAGGGCTCTGCTCACGCTCTGTGTTTCAGAACGAGAGCAGGAAGTGTCTGCTCCAGTTCCCAGCACACTGCTGGGAAGAGCTGTCAGCACTGGAGCCCAGAGCAGCCCCCCACAGGGCAGCAGGTTAAAATCTGAAGGCTGGCACCACCCCAGTGGCAGGTACAGGCAGTGGGCTTTTCACACCCGCAGCAGCACAGGGATATTTTGGGGACAGTTATAATAAGTGTTACTTCTCTGCTGTACCGAGTGTTGGTGCAGTTACATTAGTGGTGTTGAGAAGCAGAGCTGAGGGAGGCAGGTTAAATGAAAGATGCTCCAAGAGAGCTCCAGCTCCTCCGTGGGGATGGGAGGAAGTTCACTGCCAGCACTGCCTCCTACTTTCTGAACAGGGAACTCTGCCCAGGGAGGCGGCAGACTCCTTATTCCCCACACAGCCCTCCCTTCTCTCCCCTCCAAGGGAACTGGGAAGAGTTGAAGCTACCAAGAAAAGTTCTGAAAGCTTCCTCAGGCCCTTGAGACTGGATAAAGTGATCATTTGGCAGATCAGAATTAACTTCCACCTCAGTATTTCTATGGATCAGTTGCCTCCAGCACCTCCAGATTTAAGATTAAGATCACATTTCCTGGACTAGTGTCACAGTAATGGATGAATTAGGGATGGCAACTGGGCTACCTGGATCGCTCCCTGTGCAAAACCAGCTCTGGAAAACAACGTGCTGCCTGACCATACAGGTCATCAAGTGAATTTATCTGACACTGGAAGTGATAAAAGGAAGCAAAAGCAATTCATCCAGGGCTGTAGGTTTAGCAGAAAGAAAAAGAAGGTTTGACACGGGACTAGAGCTGGTGAAAGAGGAGGAATGGAGGAATATTCAGAAGCAACGACTGTCTGAACAGTAGAAAAAGTAGGTTTCAACATGAGCAGTTTTCAGGATTCACCAGGAACCAAAAGGAACAGCAGAAAGGAAAAAACCAGTTTGAAAGTATTTCCCCTCCATTTTCACTTCATAAATGGAAAGACTTGAGAGTTAAATACCAAAAGGCCACCCCATTTGAATCCAACAGAACATCCCCTCCAGGCACCTGCTCCAGGAACTGGAATCACCCAGTTGCCTTCCCTTACCTTACTGGTGAGACCTGCAAGGAACCAGCACCGCCCAGAGCCTGCTGAACCATGTGATGTTTCAAGCAAAGCTCAGCAGTTGGTTTGGAACCCACCAGAGCTGATCATTGATCATTGGAAATCCAGAAGGTATTTTATAGAAACCCAAATACGCACCAAGAGGAAATGGAGCGAGCGCAGGTCTTTGGTGAAGTGGAAAAGGTTCTGCAGCACATCCTGCACAGTTTTGTTCTCTGAGAGTTGCTAAAAACAAAACAAAGTGACATTTAAGTCATCTCAACAAATAATTTTATGCTCACCTGGAAAAATAACAGTTAACTAATTCTTTGAAAGAGCTCAGCTCATGCTTGATGATACAACTCTTCATGTCTAACCTCACCTTCCTGTGACAATTTTACCTCCAGACTTCAACAAGCAGAGATTCTCATCATAATTTAATTCATTCCACACCAGACTCAAACAGTGAAAGGAAATAGCACTCTTAGGTAAAAGCTTTACGCTTATAAACTAGTCTTACTTTAGAATTTTTACTAAAACCAAATATAAAAAGCTTTAAATACCTGAACATTATCATTCCATTTTTGTGCAAAAGCCTCATCAGGAAATTCAGCAGGAAGAGAAAGCTGCTCCTTAAATATCTTAATGTATTGTTTAAAATCAAAGGAATTCATCAAATATATCTGTCGGTGAGAGAACCTTGATTTCACTCTCTTCTCCAAGAGCTCCAGGATATCCTTGATTAAAAATAAAGGAAAACCAGCAATTAAAAGAGCAGATGAATTCAGTGCATCCTTTGCTACAACGCAGACAAATCACCAAGGCAAAGGGTGCTGAAAAAAGAAAGAATTACCAAATTCCCAGGTTTAAAGTGTTCCAACAAGACTGTTGCTGATTCTTTTAACTGACGTGCCCTGAGATGTGTGCCACCCATCTCCCCAGCCCACATCACACAGGACCATCAGTTGCCAGGAGACCCAGCAGAATTGCTCCAGAGGTTATGGAAATATTGCAGCTCCCCAAGCCTGGCACCAGGACACTTCAGCCTGTCCTGGCTCCAGACAAGGTGTCTCTGTGCTCACACTGCCTTTGGTCACACTGAGAGAATACAGCTTAAAACACCCAAAAAAAACCACAGAGGAGCCAAAAATCCCCTCAGGAACAACAGCCACCACCACAACCACAGTGAGGCTCTGAGGACACTCCCTGAACTGCGTTCAAAAAGCACCACCCAAACCCAGACAACCCCAGACTCAGCTTTGAGGAGACGTTTTAATTCTTGTCCTTCCTCTCCTAACCCAGCTATCTTCAGCAGCAACACAGTTTATTCAGAAAACAGCAGAGTTTTTATGGAGTATATGTTTCCACAGTGCTACAAATTCATTATATACAGAATCTATCCACGGTTCTCTTTAATGCTGCTGTAAAAATCACAGGAAGTTTAACAGGGATCCAAAGCCCATTCTGAACATGCCAATACTACACCAGAAGTGCCCTACTGAGGTGTTTAAATCTGTGTCCTGAGGACAAGGAATCTTCTTTAAGCACTGTGGGTTAATACTAGTCTGTTCTCACCAACTGCTGACCAAGAAACTGAAATGCCCAGGAGCTTCTCCAAAGGGTATAATACAATATAAAACAACACAGTGTAATAGGAGACATGTCTCCTTAGAAAGGTAAACCTGCTCCTCCAGCAGTAAAACTGAAGGCTTTGCAGATTTTTTTGGTCATTTGAAGTTTGCTCTCAGCACAAATTCTTATTATATCCTTCCCATTTCCAAAGTCAGAAAAGCTGGTAATTTAGAAGAGTCTCTTAGGGAATGAAATAATGTTCCAGGAGAGGAGAAAGCGTTCCAGCTAAGACAGAAGTCACTTTAAAACAGCTCAGAATGAGTGTGCGCTTTCTTACCTGCCTACATGTGAGGCCAATCACTGTCACTGGAGCCTGTGCTGACTGGGAGATATCAAAGAGGTTGTAGAGCAGGGTCTGGTTCTTGTGGTGGACAAACAGGTCAAACTCATCCAGGACAAACAAGACTGGGCAGCTGCTGCTCCGATCTCCTGGGGGAGCAGTTTGGAAAGTCAGCAGGGCAGCCTCAGCATCACAGCTCCATCTCCACAGCTTTCCCTGATTACAGCCGTCATAATTCCCAGATTTCCTTCCAGCCCTTACCTAAACCCCCTTTCACACGGCAAAAAGGAAAACTGGGAAGGTTCTGAGGCCTTCTGCCAAGCAGCACCTCTGGCTACAAGGGAGGACACACCATTTCCCAGCAGGGGTTATCAGGGTTTACCTTTCCTTAGGGCTTCAAGGAGGAAGGCGAGGTTTTCAGCAAAACTGCCCTACACAGAGAAGGAAGACGTTTCAGAACAGATTTGCGCGGGATTCTCAGAATTGTTAGATGACAGCGAGTTCAGGCATGTAATGAAGGCCATCCCCTCGTAAAACCCTGCTTCCAAAAACTCACAGTGTTACTTCCTGTGGTATAATCCCAAGCTCCTCCGGACAAGAGAACTGATGGTTAATTCTACGTTCATCCACTTTTTTGCGGTCTGAAATCCCCAGACTGCCTCAGACAGGTAAAAATTAGCGATCAGAAGAATGTCTGCAATAAGCTCCATTCACAAGGAGCTTTATCTTTCCTTGAACAGCTGTTGGATCCTCATTTTCCAGCCACACACGTGGGAGAAGTGCCACCGAGAAGGTTTGAATTTGCAGCTTTATTAAAGAGGTAGAAGTTGCAAACATTCGTGACACAAAACACTGCATTGCTGTGACCATCCTGCTCCAGCCACACAAATCCTGCAGCACAGAAGTTATGAGATGGGAAGTAACTACGATAGGGCTTGTGATGCTGGATTAAAGGTGGCAGAAAAGCCAATTTCCTCTCTGAATGTGAGTTCCAGAAGGGAAAGTTTCTACTGAAAGGAGGACATTGCTGCAAATCCTGAACTCTCCCTGAGTAACAGGCAGCAAGCAGTGGTGGCTCAGAGCAGTGGCCCAAGCACAGCCCACTAAACCAATGACATTCAATCTGAAGCACTTTGGTCACTCTTTTTGTGACTGTCTTGAGTACTAGTGGGAATGAGTTTATCTTTGGGAAAGGGTCAATAGAACCAAATATTTTAACAGAAATCCTATATAAAATGAGAGCTCTAGGAAACCTGGATGGATTTCCCTATGAATAGAAAAGGTTGCATAAGGAACCTTATATACTAATGAGCCTGCTTTTTGGTGGGTCAACTAGCTAATCCCCTTTATCTTGAGACATTCAAAACAGTATTTCCAAATGACCCCACCCCTCTGAACAAAGTCTCTTTGGAATGCCTAAGTTTGTTCCATTTCGGGGCTTGTTGGGAGCCTTTCCTTCCTTCCTTCTCCTGTAAGGAACAAGTTGGGGGATTTTAAACAGTTATCAGGTGCATTAATGTTGCTCAACTCGTGAGAGGTAATGTCCAGCACTTGTGTGGAACTTGTTGGCAACCACAATTCATTCAGGCTCAACACGCTCCATCCCACACGGCCACTTTTCCAGGTTTTGAGGGAAGGGAGTGAAGGTACTCACAAAAACTTTATCCCCAACCACATTTTCCAGTTGCAGCTGCCTGGTGATCTCCTTCAGGGCCACTTTATCATTGGTCTGCAGGAGCCCTGAAAGAAAATGATTGCAGTGAAGGACTGGCAGTTCTCCTTCACTCCCACTAGACACTTACCCAGAAGCTCCTCTCCCTTTTTCAAGCCTTACAAAGCTTGGCCTTTTCAAAAATTAGACTAGGCAGGAATCTTCCATATCTAATAAATTACTTCATTTGGTCACTAAAAGCACAAAAGTTCTCTCCATATGAAGAAATACAAAGAAATGCATTCTGGAGCTCACAGAGAAAAACTCCCACAATTGAGGCCAGACTCAAGTGCTGAAACCAAAGTGTTTGTTCAGTGCATACATCACACAGAACTGGACACAACATAACATGGGTCCAATGCTGCATTACTTGCCATTCAGGTGAACTTCCAAGAGGTTCTCCTTGACGTGTTTCATTTTCCTGAGATCTTTTAAGACACGATTTAACAACTAGGAAAAGAAAAATACAGAATTGCATTATGAGAAGATTAATTGCCACTGGTTTATGAACACCACTCCGTGGTGTTTTGGTGGTTGTCCCTCCTCTGAAGCATCTCAGGTAACAGAAAAGAGCAGCAACACTGGTTTTGAAATGCAAAATAACTGACCCACGAAGTGGCCAATGACTGGAGTCAGCCGTATCATGGATGTGTTTAACACCTACTAAATTATTTCTACTCAGCTTATTTAAAAGCCTGAAGGCCACTTGCTTTAGCACTTGAGAAGACTTCCAGTGTCATTTTCCTAATTGTTCAATCTTGAATACTTCCTGCAGTAACAGCCAATCCATTGATCACATTATATATTCATGTAAACATAAAACACTGGAGTGAGTGATGTTGAAGGATGAAACACTTCAGTTTGCTGCCATCCCTTCACATATCTCAGATAAAAAAAGGGATTCCCTTTAACACACAAACCTACAACTTACAAACCACAACCACCAAACAATGTTCTACCTCCTGGTAACTTAGGTAACAACATTCCTTGACACATTTAAACCAGGATTTAGATACCTGACCATTCTTTACCTATAAACAGCCACGTGGAAACCCACCCCTTAGACTACTCCTTTTACAGCTTTGAGATGCCTTTTCAGTCATTTTTACAGTGGGGGCCCAATAGAAATAGCAGGTTAATTAAAGAGTGATAAAAACGTGCCTTTAAGTGCAAAGACAACTGTTAGGAACCCATTTCTCCATGTTGTTATTCAACAGAATCAGCTCACAAGAAGCCCCGGAATGTTTTGAATTTCTATGTGAACCACTAGCAACTCTCTCCCTAAAAACAGGCAGAGATGAAAACGCAGCTCCAAAAGCTCCCAGAACTTCAACGGTTTTGCACCACCTCATGCTTAATTGGACTTGCTGAGTTTTCTAAACTTCTAATAGCTGTTCCTACCGTGGTCTTCCCTGATCCTCGGGGTCCAATAACCAGGGCAGAATTACTTTCTCCATGCAACACGGTTCTTTTCAGCAGCTCCAGCAAATGCCTGGGTTGGAAACAGCAAGAGGCTGAAAACCTCAAAGCAGACAACATTCACTGAAACTCGGGAAAACTCAGAGAAAAAGAGGAAGCTTGATACATTTCAGCCTGCTCTCAGGGCATGCAAAATGTAAAACAATAAAGTACAAAGGCCCGAGCGATCAGAGCTCTTAAAATATTTTAAAATATTAAAACACGAAAGAAGTTGAGAGTATCACTAATTCATAAAGTTCTGCAATTCCCCTCCATGAAAGGACAGACTTCAAGAGTTATGTCTTCCTTTAAGAAACGGATTGCTTTCTGTGATACCACTGCAGCTCACCAAAAAGGAAGGCTGGCAAAAATATTAAAGGAAAACCTTGACACCAGTAAGAATTAATAACCTGGTGGAATACATTCATTTTGACAACCCTCATAACACTGCTTACATGCTAAATTTAGGCACTCAAAGCTTGTGAATGGTAACAGCAACACTGAACTTCATTTTCTACTGCCACCCAAAAGAAGGGGCAAAGCACAACTCAGAATTATCTCCCAGCACCACATTTAAAGGACTCATAGAAACTACTGACACTTCCAAGTCATCGTGGAATGATGTAGGATGTGGGTTTGTGCACTGTTTGAGAGCAAACTGCAGCCAAAAGCCCTGGCACATGTTGGGAAAGAAAGAACAAGAGTTGGGAAGCTCACGGTGTTTTCTCTCCAGTATAATTCACCACGAGTGCACACGAAGCAGAAGAGAGCCTGTGGATTGCTTTTCAGAACTCCAATATAAACAGGAGAGGTTGTTTTGTAAGACACCGACATCACAGAAAAACATTTTCCCACCATAAAACACCTGTGTGTAGATTACACTGCACTTCTTACTCAATCTTTCTTTCTTTCTCCTGAAAGAAACTAGTGCTCACATCGGGTGATTCCACGGGCAGGAAGTTACTCCTGGAAAACACTGATTGTTTGAAACGAGTTCTTTAGATGTGTCTTTGCTGCTTTCACAATCTGTAAAATGCTTAGGGATGGGGGCAGTGTTACTGTCACAATAAGTCCCTTCTTCCTAACCCTGACCTCCACAGCTGGATGACCCCAAGAAATAGGTTTGTTTTAAATATGGGCCTCTACTTCAAAAAACATGACGTTGACATACAAAGTTTAAAATTTACTTTTAACACAGCTTACTTACAAATAGTAGAAGACACAAAATGAAAATACTCACAACAAGAGAATTCAACCTTTTGCTTGGCCAGGTCATTAAACAAAGCCTTAGAAAATGCACTAGAAGTATCTTTCAGGCTCAAAAAACAAAGAAGTGTTTCAGGAGTTACAGATTTGAAACAAAGACAAGAAATCCAAAACTCAGAGCCTGACAAAACCAGCAAGAACAGTTGTATAAAACCTCTTCAAATCCGAGACAAACAATTTTTAGAAGCACTGTGCATTTAAGCCTGTGTAATTTAGAAAGTTAAATTAAAAATTACTTGTATTTGAGCCTGTCCACTCACCTGTACTGCTGTTCAAGCCCAAACAGTTTTCCTGTAGCAGTGGAATGGTGACAGAATCTCTCACGTAAAATCTTTTGCACCTACAGAGATAACACAGGACAGGGAGAGTGTTTGGTGCTTCAAACATCAGAACATTCCAAGAGTGTAAATACAGCAATAACTGTGAGATATGCACGTTTGTGGTGTTACAAACATTCTGTAATACATAAATTCTGGTAGTCAGCAATGAGACATTACATGAGAGAAAATGCAATTAAATCCTGTCAGTGTGTCACCACAATTACACCAGTAGTTCATTTGTTAGTTAAAATTGCATCTTCAGCTCCCAAACAGCCAAACTTCAGCCTCTCAGCAGCTGCCACTTCACGAGCAGCTATCCCAACTTTTAAGAACCTACAGGACTCCACACCACTACTTCCCCAGTCCCTCACTTAAGCCATCCAAAAACACCTGTGCACTCCACCCTTTGATAACATTTGCTATCCAGTTTAAATGCTCAGTGTCCATGAAATGTAAAATCAAACTGCAAACTGTCAACAAAGTGATTTTCCTCTCAAATGCCACCCGAGCACTTCCAGTCTAAGGGGATGTCCAATTGCCCCAAGACCTAAGGACATCATTATCATTATCATGCACAGCTGTAACATTGCTCTTCCATTGCCTTCTAACACTTGGCTAAACCACAGTTTGTGAGGGAATCATCACCATCAGCTCTTGGTTGTTTTGGTTTAAAAGGAAACACGTCTTTGTGGGGAGCAATCCTATATGGACCCATGGAATGGTTTGGATTGGTGGGGAGGGTTTGGTAGTGGGAAGGGGGATGGGAGACACTGATGGAGAATTCCATGATGTCCAACAGAGCCAATGCCACCAGCTCTGGGATGGATCCACACTGGAGCAGTTCCTGGGGGACTGACCCCATGGAAGGGACCCACACTGGAGCAGTTCCTGAAGGACTGACCCCATGGAAGGGACCCACACTGGAGCAGTTCCTGAAGGACTGACCCCATGGAAGGGACCCACACTGGAGCAGTCTGATTATTCAGTTACTCTTTTTTTCCTACTAAAGCCTCACCGATTTAACTTCCAGATCTATTCTCTTTAAATCAATAATCTGAACAGTCAACATTGTCCATTCGCAAGTGAAAAGGTTTCCCTCCTATAAATAGATTTTTACAGGTAAATGAAGGAAAGAGATTAAAATACAACAAATCACTGACCTAGAAGCAATTCCCTACGAGATGCATCACAGTTTTTAAGCAGCCACTTTCAGAAAACAGGAGAATAAAGGTTAAGAAAACAAACAAAAGGAAAACTGATTTGGCAGCTGCTGTCTTGCTGCTAAAAAAAGTCACCTGGATTCTGATTGGCCCTACAAGCTGGAAGATAAAGAATCTAATTAGATAGACTTTTGCAAATCCATTGCCACAAATGGCTGCAAAAGCACAAGACCACCCTTTAACTTTTTTATTAGGGATCCAAAAAGCAGATTATTAGGGTAACATTTGAAGCAAACAATCAGGTGAGAAGCTGAAAGAAAAGCAGAACAGATACAAAACCCATTTACAGTCCTAGAAATTATATCCAGTATCTGTAAAGGTCTTTTTAGCTTGTCTAGTAAAAACCTATGGAATTATATGGCAGGCAGAGAATGGAAGAGTTCCACAACTTGAAACCAAAGGCATTAATAAAGCTGTTACTGACCTGTGAAATGCACTCAGCACTTGCTTCATAGCTCTCCTTCAGCTTACGCTTACTCATTGCAGAATGTTTCATCTTCAAAAAAGACAGAAAATACAAAGGTTATACTAAACACTACTTTCCAAATAATTTCAGATATTATACTGACATGTTGGTCATTTTTAAGGACTTAAACTATAATCAATATGTTCTTAACTGATAACGACGCAGCAGTTTGCCTTACTAGACCTGAAACACTGAGAGCGT
>VWZF01002940.1:739220-816995 GCA_013396755.1 Sclerurus mexicanus
CTGGGAGGGACGGGGATGCGCTGGGCTGGGCCCACCTGGGCTGGGCTGGGCCCACCTGGGCTGGGCTCACCTGGGCTGGGCTCACCTGGGCTGGGCTGGGGGTACCGGGGATGCGCTGGGCTGGGTTTACCTGGCTGTGCTCACCTGGGTTGGGGGTGGTGGGGATGCTCTGTGCTGTGCTCACCCGGGNCCGCGCCGCCCGCCGTCCCTCGGGGGCGGCCCCGCCGAGCGCCGCTCCCTCCTCCTCCTCCCCCTTTATTACCCTTTGTGTGCGTCTCCGCCTTCCTCCCCGCGCCCGGGCCCTGAGGTGAGTGCGGGGGGAGCGGGGCGCCCGGCGTGTTTACCCGCGGGCCCGGGGGGGCCCCGCTGTCACCGGGAGCGGCCCTGCCCGGGGGGGACGCTCGGGGGATGCCCGGCCGGCCGGAGCCCCCCGGCCCGGCGGTGCGGAGCCCCCCGGGTGGTGCTGTGTCCCCCCGCTCGCACAGGCCGCTCCTGGACTTATTGTTTGAGTTGTTAAAGCCCCGCGGCGGGGGAGGCACAAAGAGCACTTGTACAAAGACCCCCGTGCCGGAGCTGAACTTCAGGGGGAGCCGGGCCGGGGGCAGCCCCTGCTCGCCGGAGGGGCCCGGCTGTGTTTGATAAAGCGCTGGGTTATCTGGTCAGTGGTGGGTTATTTGGCCAGTGCTGTGTTCAGGTGTATACTCCTCGGGGTCTGCTTTTCCGTGCCTTTCTGGCTGGCAAGGCCAAGCGTGCCCATCCACGCTCGCAGGTATCACCGGTGGGCTGGTCTGGCCCGGTGTTCTGCTGGCTCCGGGGAAAGCTGCGTGTTAAAATGTCTGAAATAGGCGAGAACGCGGTGGGTTTAAATGTCAAGCTGAGTCCCGGGCTCGAGGAAGCGCTGGGAGAGGCCTTGCAGGGGTTTGCGAGGGCCCAGGAGTAAGAGTTGGGATGTGAACACCGAGTTGAAGCCAGAGTCCTCTCCACAAGGAGGATGTTTATGTTAAAATTGCTGTTGTCTGCTTGTTCCTGGAGCTTAATTACGTCCTCTGTAATTTCAGAAAGGCTGTTGGAGTGCTTTGGTTTGTTTTTGGTTAATTAAGTGCTGGCTGCTGGGCCACGGAGCAGGCCATGAGCGTGTGTTCCAGAGGGGCACCCCGGTGAAATGGTGGTGAGCAGGGAGTGTGTGTCATCCCTGCCTCACGCCCAAGGGTGCCCACAAGAAAGAGCTCTCCTGACATGCCGTGGTGTCTCCCATTTCTCGTTTGTACGTACGTGTTTTGTGTGAAGCAGCGATTCTGTCATCAGGCTGGGAAGAGTTTGTGAACTCCCTAATTTGGTGGGGTGGAAAGGGTGGGAGAAGAATTAAGGCTTGTGTTGATATTTGACGATGTTGTGGTGAAGAATTGAAGGTGGCAGCCATGGCTGTAGTTCTTTCTATTAGTTTGCCATGAGTTTTCTTTCTGCTTGGACTGACTTTGGGTTTAAACATGTGAAAAAAAGCTCGACGTCGATAATCATTGTCAAAATCTACAGATCCGTGTATAAAAAACCTGTTATTTAAGCATGTGACTCTCCCCTTAGTTACTACAGGCAGGAATTGGGCAGCAGAAGCCTGTCCAAGAGCAGAGGATGTAATTCCCTTTTTTATTTCATGACAGTGCTTCTTTTCTCAACGTGAGATCCCATTGATCTTCTTTCATCTGTACTTGGAAACCTGGAGCGGCTTCGGGATTACGCTCCCCGTGTGTGTGTGGAGCTGCAGCTCTGCCCCTGACCTCCATAGCCTACGCCGAGGAGATACATTAATTATTGCAGGGCTTTAACAATCTCCTCGTGTTTCAGTGTTTCACATAGGTGTGCTTTGGTTTCATGTGGTTGCACAGGAAAATTCCCAGAATTCCAGCAGTATCCTGAAGCCGGGCAGGGTGGTTTGGGGTCTTCCCTTGCTTTAAATGCTAGAGATAAAATTGCTGATAAACCTTCACTTCCGTAGGCCTCCAGCTCATGCAGCTGCTTGTGCTGGAGGCACAGCGGTGGATTTGGGGGATTGGGAAGGGAAGGAGCCACTGGTGGGACTGGGATGTTCTGGGAGGTGTTGGAGGCAATTCCTGTGTTTCTGCAGGCTTAGCACAAAGGGGTCTCAGGCTACTGTGGGGCTTCTGACTGCCCTCACAACCCTCCAAGAACTGAGTCTCTCAGCCTGTGCTAAGTTAGACTGTGAATTATCAACAGCTACAACTGAAAGGCAACAGATTGCTTTTATTGGGGTTTTTAAGCTCTTGTTGCTGCTGTTATCAATAGGTGTTTACAGTCGGTGATTGCCTGTAGGAAAACTTGGTGTGGATTTTCCAGTTCTTTATCTTTTGAGAGAAAATTAATAATTATTCTCCTGTATTCCAGGCTAGTGGCTTCTCAGACTCTGGGGCAGGTTGTTTGGAATGAGCAAGGACCTACCTGGGCTGTAAAAATGCTGTGTGGGCCTGACTTGTATTTGTCTTTAGCAGTGTTTCCTTGGAGTTTGCTGCCTTACCTGCCTCTCCTTGTGGGTGAATGTGTTGGTGTTGTTTGGACTGGGCAGGCGGATGTTTGAGGAGAATCTTTATGATGCAATACTTGGAATAATGGAACTTTTCTTGTAGTCCTTTCATTCCTTGGTTGTGGAGGGATCAGTCTTTCTCCTCGTTCAAAAGCCCTGGAGATCCTGGCATAAGTCACAGTCCCCTCCAAATGGAAGGCCTTGGTTTTCAGCTGGGTTATTTAATTCGCTTTGTCAGGAGATCTGGGTTTTTTTCCCTTCTGTTATTGGTGGCTATTCCTTGTATGTGTAAGATGAGTGGCTCCAGCGTTGATTTCTGGATCAGCAGCCAGTGCTTTTCCTGGATGTTCCTGCTGGGAGCAGCAGCCAGGTGGGATGGGCCCCTCGTGCCCATCTGGAGCCCCACTAATGTCCCAGAGCCTCGCTGGGCTTAAGAGGCCACACGCACAAAGCACTCGAGTCTCATCTGTTAATGGCCAGGGACTCAAATTTGGGAACTGGCAGAGCTTCCTTTTCAAAAATCGTGCTAAAACTTCAGGAAAGTGGGGGATTCCGATTGTTCTTTCAGGCTTCTTGGGCCGTCTGAGGGTTTAAGTTTTGTTTTGTTGGGTTTTAAGGTCCCTGTATTGGTTCCTATTCTGTCCCGGTGGAAGGGGAAATCAGAGTTCCCATTGATTTCAACAATAAAAAGGTACAGGATCCATTTCTTTTTTAATGCTCTCGTGTCATTAAGGACCTGCTTATTCTTTTTAAAGAGTTACTTGAATGCTGGAAACCACAAGCTCTCCTTGGCTTTCCTTTGTATTTATTTTTGGAACTATTAGGTGCAATAACACTGCTCAGTCAGGCTCCAATAGGCCTGCACAGGAACCAAGGCCTGTGTTAGGGATGAAATTTTGGAAGAGCTTTGGAGATAGCTTTCAGGATGCTTTAATTTTATCCGCGGATCTGGAGCTAAACAAAGTGGGAATAAAACAAGAAGCAGCAGTTAGGAAATGAAGAAGTGCTGACTCCTTCCCTCTCTCAAACTCCTAGTTCTTTATTATAGCAATACCAATTTTTTTTTGATGAATCGTCTAGAAAGGAGTTCAGACTTTGCACTATTTTTAAATTGAGGTAAAATTTGTCAAAACCTCTCAGATTGCAGCCTTGCAAAGTGTATGCGTACATATGCAAATGAGATTAGCTACGTACACAAATGCACATACATGTATACATATAAACAACATATAAAAGAGGTGTGAAAAATAGATAATTTAAACTTTTAGGCCCTGTTTCAAAGGCCCTGCCCTGCCTGCTGCTATTTGGCTGTGGCTGGGGGGCAGGACTGGGTGAGAGCCCTGCGAGGGCTATTCATAGACCTTTGTGAGATGGGTTGGTCAGCTCGGTTTGTCTGCAGCTTGACAGGTGCTGCCATCCCCAAAACCTCCATTGCCTCCTGCCTTTCCCATGGGAATGACTGAGGGACAGGCTGTGGAGCTGTTTCCGTGGTTGGTGCATTGCCTTGGAGCTCGGCGAGCTGGACATGCCCAAGATACATTTGGGTTTTTTCTGAAATACTCCGTTTCAGGAGCTTTAAAGTGCTTGAAAATTCTTTTTCGGGTTTCTAAGAAAGAATAAAAAAAATTCATTTATTGCTCGGGTTAAATTCATTATGTGGTTTCCTTCTTTTTTTTCCTATATATGTTTTTGTTCTCCAGAGAGTATTTTAAAGTAAGCAAGCAGTATTTTAAAAATTCTTATATTGCACCAACATGTGATAACTAAGACCTATAGAAGCAATATATTAATTCTTTATTCTGATACGAGGCAAAATTGAAGCCTGGGATTAAAAAATATATATATACACACACTCATAATTGTTGCCTAGTCTCCGTTTTCAGTGGCCTTAAATCCAAAATGATTTTGGTGTCTTGCTGAAGGAGGAATAATCTGAAATGTAAACAGCCTCTGAAATATTGGGGCCCTTGGTTTGCAGCACGAGGAGCGTGGCCTGGCTCAGGAAAATCCCCCAGCGAGGGAACCAGAACAGTTGTCAATTGTTTGCACAGCAAATCCTGCTGGATCAAATGGTGATATTCCCAACGTTCAGATCCAGGGAGGCACAAGATAATGTTGCCTTGTGCCCCTCTGCCAAAGGCAACAAACGGGGGGGAAATGGGGCCAAAGAGAACCTGGGCCTACAGATCATAAATACAGAGAGTCCCCTTTTTCCACTCGCGCCGCCCAATGGTTCGGAAACATGGAAGTGAAATTTTACTTGGCCAGTTTGAGACTTTATTTTTAAGCTCTGGTAGATTGTTGCCAGCGTGTTATTTGGGATTATCTGTTGTGATAAATTAAAGGCTTGATAAAAGTATGTGAAATGTTTGGGGTTTGTCTTCATCCTTTAAGCTTTTACTTGTCTACTTCATGTATATTTTATATATATGTGTATTCCCCTGCATATTTATACATGTGTACACGTATATATGTGATTAGCCCCGCTGGACTGAGTACAGATTTCGTGTGTTTGGGTAGGTCTGAAGCTGCAGCATTGAAAATAATAAACAGCTGGCACTGGCCTTATATTTTGACTGTTTGCCACTAATGTATTTGATTTAATTTTTTACTTTTAAGACTGATGCAATGAAGCTTTATGCATCTATTTAATTCTTTTATATAAGCTTGCTGTCAATTTAAGGAGGCAAATTTTATTTATTTTATCTGTATGTAGAAGAGAAGCAGGAAAAAAACCCATTAATTTTGCTGGATCCTCTCTCATCCAACCACCAGATAAGAGGAAGAAATTTTTTTTTAGTATCTGCTATTTTTGGAAGAAAACACTGCAAAAGTGAACAAATGAGATCATTGATTAAAGAAACAAAGTAGTCAGGACTCTGTAGCGAGCTGGTTTTTTTAGAACAGAACTTCCTTTTGTCTTTTAGGGGCTTGGGGGCAGGAGGGGGATAGGTTGTTCCCTGTAATCTTTATGGGGAAGCAGCTTGGATCAGATTTCAGGGGAGATGTCTTGGTACAGACTGGTGATGCAACTACGTCTTGCCTTGTTCTTCGGCATGGAATGTGAAATGTTACAGAGTTTGTGCTCGTTTCTGGGAGGTGTTTCTCCAGGAAACTTTGAATTTTCCTCGGCGGCCTCCCGTGGGTGCCACGCTGGGAAAGGTGCTGTCTCAAAGTGCTGCTCCTGCCCGAGGGATTCCTGGATTTTGGAGGGTTTGTTTGTGCTCCCCCTCCATCCTGGGGCAGGCAAACCTCACTCAGCTACAGCTGCAGCCTCAGTTTCCGAAATCCCAGCTCGCTGGGGGCAGCTGCAAGGGAGGATCCGAGGGGAGAGGTGGCCTTTGTGCTGCTCCACAAATCCCTTCCGCTGGTGCTTCCCGGGTTCTGCTGTGCTTTGCACTTGGAAGTCTGTCAGACGCTCAGGTCTATATTTGGGGCTGTGTTTTCGAGGCAAAACATTCATGGTTTGCCATGCAAGTTTTGTCCTAAATAAGGGCTGGATCCGTGCCTGTGTAGCAGAGCAGGTATTGAAATCCCATGTACCACAGCCCTCCTGTTGGCCAAACTCAAAGCACCCTTGGCTTTGCCCTAGTAAGATAATTTAAATGCCCAGGGCTGTGAAATCCCATCTTCTCAGGGTACAAGAATGTGCTATATTTAGTGGACAATAACTCAAAAATTCATGGGTTTCAAACAAAAAAAAAAAAAAAGGGGGCAAACTAATAACACAGATTGCATGTAATGCTTTAAACTCGGGGCTGATGTTTGAGTTTAAGGATTATATACTTAAAAATATGTGAATTGTTGGAGCCTTTTAAAACACACGTGGTTTGCCTTGAAGTCTGCCTGGTGTTATTAAGCAATAAAGCACGTCCGTGTCTGTGGGCCAGCTGAACCCAGGAGTCAAACCATATCTGGGCTGGAGGCTATTAGTTCCTCACCTCTGTTTTAAAATTAGTAAAATCATTTGCAGCGTGATTCATTTCTAAAAATGACTTGTCCATCTGCCCCGGCTATAACGTTGCAGAGCTCCCCGTCCCGTGTCCGTGGGTTTTGGGAAGTTGTGTTGCTCCTGGGACATCCCGTAGCTTTTGTATCCCACTTTTTGCTTTTTTCAGATATCAGTCATTTCTACTCTTGGATATTTAAAAATCTGTGTATGAAATCTGGAATTTAAAAAGAAAAAAAGGTCTATTCTGTTTTCAGTGATGTCAGCACTAAAATATTTATCAGCTTTCTTGGGTGCTGGATCAAGCTTTAAATCAGGAATTTTCCCTGAGTTCCAGCGTCATAAAGGTCTTGGGGAATGAGCCCTTCTGACCAAGGGAAGCTGCCCAAAGCTTGTCAGTGATTTTCTGAAAGTTGTGTTACTCCTGGAATATCTCCTAGCTTTTGTATCCCACCTTTTGCTTTGCTGAGTATGTCTGGATCAGGCATTAAGTTCATATAAAACTGTGGTATGGATGATTTTAATTTTTTTTAAGTATCAGTGGCGCGTTTCTACTCTTGACATTTTGTTATTAAAAATCTATGTATGAAATCTTTAAAAAGAAAAAAAGGCCTGTTCTGTTTTCACTGATGTCAGCGCTAAAATATTCATATTTTATGATGCTGTGTGATTCCTGCATCACCTTCCAGGTGTAGCTTTTCCTGGGCTGGTGGGTTTTCCCATGCTGCTTTCCTTAAAATCTTCACAGTTAGGGATCAGTCTTAATCACCTTTTGTAGCCCAGAGTGCTCCTCTGATGTCAGAGCGCTGCTGAGAGTCTGCAGGCACGTGGGGGGATAGAGCCCTGAAAGTAAAATAGCAACAGCAGGTTAAAGCAGAATATTTTTAATTTTCATTTCTGTGTAAAAGGGAGTTCCGTGCCAGTAAAGGCATTCCTGAGTGTAGGAGCTACGTTGTTTTTCTTAAATAATAAGTGTCAGAGCAATAGTGGCTGTTTTGTCAGAGAAAGGGTAATAAAAACTTTGTAGTACCTGTTTTTACAGTTTTTTCTTCCTACTTGAAAAAAAAAATTGATCAATTTTTTCCAAATATTGGTCTGTGCTGAATAAAAATGAGTTTAACTTTATTCAGGCGTTTTTGAGGTAATGGAATTGATACAAGAACCTGAGACACTTATCCCATAGATGAGCTGTGGGAAGTATGTTATATTCATTTTTAATGTTGCAAAACAGTAAAAAAGTGTTAATGTTCAGTTTCGCTAATTATTGCAAACAGTTGTAACACTTTGCTTGGAATTTCTTTGTAGTACCTGTATGTCTTGAATGTTTCTGAGCTGTTATGGAAAAATTGAAATGCTTTTCAGTTTCTGGCTTGGTAGACAGTGGTCAAACACATGTCATGTAGGAAAATGTTCATTATGATGGTGCTGAATGTCAATTTACTAATTGCTGGCCGTGAACCTTAAATTGAGGATATTTTAAGGCATCTCCAGTTGTTGTCTTGAAAGAAAGTTCTTCATAGACTTATTTAATGTCCAGCCTGGAGTTGTCATCGTGTACTGAAGGCCTTCGCAGGCAGGAGGAGGTTCTCAGCATCTCTGAGTTCATCAGAAATTTGCAAATAATTGCTGCTTTTTTTAATCCCTGCCTTAATCCCGTCCGGTGTAATCCTTAATTATTCTGTCCTCAATTTGCACGGACTCTCCTGTTTACTTTTCCCTTACTGACGTGCTTTATTGTGCCCTGGTAGAACTTCCCCACATCTTACTAACTCCTGGCTGGTCAAAGCACAACTCTTTGGTGCCCAGCTTTGTGCCGTGAGTTTGGGATGCCACAAATGCATCACTAGGTAGAAATATTTTGATTTTTGTGCCCGGGGTGGTGAAGCTGCTTCACTGGGGAGGTGAATTTCCCCCCGAGGTGCAAGGTGCTGCCCGTGGATAACCCTGGCTGTGCTCACTGTGGCTTTGAGCCTTGGGGAAGGGGCTGTGCTGGTCTCTGGGGGGAAAGGGCTGGACCTGAAAGCTGCTGGAGGGGCCTCCAGGGGTGGGAGGAGGAAGGAAACGAGTGGTGAGACGTTAGGAAGAGGCAGGGAGAGGGGTTGGTGGGCAGCAGAGGGGTGCTGTGGGAGGATGGGAAGGGGCAGAGGCAAAGCAGGTGTTGGGGGAAGAGTTGAGGGCTGGGGTGCTGTGGAGGTAAATCAGGGGTTTAATGAAAATTGGGGGCATGTGGGGAGCAAGGGCCACGTGGGTGAGAGTGAAGTGTTTGCTGGGGTGGAGGGGAGGAGGTCATAGAGCCATGGAATGGTTTGGGTTGGAGGGACCTCAAAGCCCACCCAGTCCCACCCCCTGCCATGGGCAGGGACACCTTCCACCAGCCCAGGGTGCTCCAACCTGGCCTTGGACACTGCCAGGGATCCAGGGACAGCCACAGCTTCTCTGGGAAATCTATTCCCTCCCTACCCTCCCAGCCAGGAATTCCTCACATCCATCCCTGCCCTCTGGCAGTGGGAAGCCATTCCCTGTGTCCTGTCCCTCCAGGCCTTGTCCCCAGTCCCTCTCCAGCTCTCCTGGAGCCCCTTTAGGCACTGCAAGGGGCTCTCAGGTCTCCCTGGAGCCTTCCCTTCCCCAGGGGAACCCGCCAGCTGTCCCAGCCTGGCTGCAGCCCTGAGATGACAATTTGATGGGAAGGGGACGTGGTGACTGCTGTGCAGAAACCCACCTGGTGGCCTTTCTGAAGCCACAGGTGTAAAGTATTTTCACACACAACATCAGCCAGACAGCGCTGCTTAATCCCAGTCTGTACACCCCACAGCCTCGGGATGGCTTGGAGAGGGAAGTAAAGTGTATAAATAATTCCATAAGATCGTCACTGTCGCTGCCTGGGCTGGGAAGGGCTGGAAGTGTCTGCAGCTCCCATCATCAGGCCTGGCTGGGCACCCAGCCCCGCAGCTCTCGGTGCCACAGAGGTGCTTACACTTCTTGGAGGACTTTGCCCTGGATGTTTAGCTTTCCACGAGGGAGATCTTCAGTCAGTGAACGCGTGGCTTGGGCTCAGCCTTTCCCGTTTGCCCTGCTCTGGGTCCGGTGGTGGCTCCTGGTCCTGAGCACCGAGAGTTTAGGCTGTGCCCGTTGAGGTTTTCCCTAGGAGAGCATGCCATGGGTATGTTGTGGCAGGGGGGTGGAATGCTCCGCGTGCCTTCCGGGCCCTGCCTGCCTTGTGTTTACTTTGACTATATTCTGTGCCGCTCGTCCCCTGAGCAAACAATCCTAATCCAGCGCTGCACAGCCAAGGCAGCTTTGGTGGTTCTTGCCGAACCTCCCGGGGCTTTTCTGCAGCCCTTTGGCATCCTCCAACACGGGCTAAAGGCGGTATTCCTAGGGAAGGAAAGCCACTGACTGGTATGGATTATTCTAATCCGACATCACGCAAGCAAAAATCAAAGAGCGGTTGGACTACCTAATGATTCAGAAATGCAGACGTGGTGCCAAAAACTTTAGCATTTGTTAGCTTTACACTTGAGCAAATGCATTCTGGTAGGGAATTTAACTTCTTTGTTTTAACTGTCGTCTTCAGAGTTTGGGGGAGTTTAAGAAGTTATTCCACGCCAAAAAAAAAAGGTGTTAACAGTTATTAGAAATATGGAAATTAGTCTTTACATTTCTTATATCTCCCCTTTTTTTTAATAAATGCATATACGGGGACAAAAGTTCTTCTTCTCAATAGAGCCAGAAAAGTTCCTTTATGGAACAGGGGCTTTAATATGATTTAGCATTTTCTAGTTTGAGATAATGGTCTGAAATAGGACTTATGCCATAGGGAATAAACTCAGTGTACCTTGGTGAGGAAAGGAGTTTCTCTGGTACAGCATCAGTTTCTGTGCCTCGAGTGCTTGAATCTTTCAGTGGAAATCGGAGCAACATTTTTGGAGGAACCTGAGCAACAGTAGGAACCAGATGCGTTGATTTTGTAAGCGTTAAACAATCTGCATTTTAAGAGTCAGTTTCTGATCCCTTGGAATTCAAGGACTGACTAAATTATTTTCGGTGTCTCTGCTGGACAGTTTTTCTGTGTTTGTCAGAGCCCTGGTATTACTGTGGCGAAGAAGAACAGGAATAATGACGGGTGTTTGGGTTTTTTCATTGACTTATGGGAATGTTTTTTTGGACCTAATACAGGGAGATGTTTTTACATAGTTCAGTAAAGAATAAAAAAAAGGAAAGTGGGAATTTAGGATGGGCACTGGAAGATACCGCTTATCAGGGGAGAAACTTGAGTTCTAAACTGAATTTCTATTGGATATTTTATACTCAAATTACTGATACTGTTCTCTGTTAGTTTCTGGTTAGCTGGAGCTTACTAGAAATGAACTTAATTTTGTAATTTCTTTTTGTTTTCCCGTCCAAGACTTTAAAAACCAAACCTATCCTAAAGTACTGTGTTTTTCTCCATACTACAACAGCTGTACAACGTTGTCTTAAATAAATATTCTCCTACAGTTCTGCCAAAAGCAAGAAAAAGGGATTTGTTCAATCAGCTGAAATAAAATTATCCTCAGACTAGCAATGAGATACTTATGCATTTTCCCCATGATTCACTGTTTGATGAAAAATATGTTAATATTTGCTATAATTTACGAAACCAGATTCAAGAGGATTTGGGGTTTTTATTTAAGTTTTTATACAGTAATACACAAGTCAATTGAGTCTTTGACTTCAGACAGGTTGGGACGGACTCCAGCAAAGTGAAATTACCTGTCCTGCATGAAACAGAAATACTGATCTCTCTGATAATCCTTCTTGTTAGATGTCTTTCTCACTGTTATAAAATCAAACTTGATTGTCTCGGTTAAGAGTGAGGGAAATTAAAAATTCCTGCAACAGTCCAGTATAAAGTATTAGATGGGAAATACACGGAGGTGTTCAGTGTTTAGAAGTGCTGGCTTCATTTTCATTGATAACCAGGGAGCTTTGCATCACTTTGGCATGACTTTTACTTTGTTTTACTTTTCTGTGCAGAAAAGTCATCATCTGTCATCTAGTAATTTATTTTTTTTTAAAATTTTTTTAGTCTTATTTACTGTGACTCGGTACTACCATAATGACATTGGATGTCAGTAGCATGGTTTGGGTAGGAAAACTTCAAAGCAGTGCTGGGCAGAGCAGCGTGTGTTTCTGTGTGGGGGATAATTGCTCCTCAGATTTGAGGGCAATTACTTGTTCTCTGTGTGTTTGTGGGCTTTTTGAGGTGGCTTCATTTAGTATTCCACAGGCTCCCCTTCCCTCTGGGGTGGATGGCACCCTGTCCCAGAGGTCAGCTGTGTCCCATGGAGAACTCCAGTGTATTTCTCTCTGTGCAATGAAAAAAAAAGGCGTTTTATGACTTGGGTAAAACGCTTTCCCCCTTCTGTCCGAACCCCTTTTCATAAATACAGCTACAGAACACCTAAGGCCACTCATCTTCTCAAGGGCAAAGGGTTTTCCTTTTTCTTCCCTTTCTTTTTTTTGATTAAATTTCTGGAGAAAGGAAGCTGTCAGAACGGACTTTATGGGTTTTCCTTGGTTGAATTGACACTCTATAAAATTCTATTTTAGCAGATTTGATACAAGAGGGGGGCAATGGAGAGACTACAAGTGGGGCACAGGAGAAAGTTGGAGGTTATTAAATCTTTTCAAGGAGAAAAGGAAGTAGTTCCCAGAGGTTCCCAGCACTTGGGAAGCCTGGGAGAGATTCTCTTTGGCCACCAGCAGGTTAGGAAGGACAGGATGGGAAGGGAATGCTGAACTACCACCAGGAGGGAAGTTTGGGACATTAGCCTGGTTCAGAACTTCAGGTGTCTTGTTCTGTGGGTCTCGTGCTACAGTCTGAGAGAGTTTTGAGCCCACAGATTCAAAAGTGGGTGCTAATGTCTTAAAATAGGCGTTTTAATAGGCTTTTTTACTTCTCCAGAGTGAATTTATCTCTGAGGAGGAATGACAGCAGCACAGCAGATAAACTGGAGTAATGTCATACTTCCCAAAGCTGTTAGGTTTGAGGGGATGTTTTTCCTCTCCACGCTGCCCTCCACATCCACGGGAGTTTTCCTGAGCACCGGCCCCTCTCTCGAGGGCTTGGGCAGCATTAATGGCATTAGTCAGGGGTCATTTGGCAAAGGGGTCATGTCCCCATGTGTCAGCTCAGCTCTTTGTGGCAGGTGAGTCAGAGTGAGCCCAGCAGGCCCCCTGGGCTGCAGCAGCACATTTGCCAGCAGGGTTCCTGACACCCTCCCTGCCATCCCTGGGGCTTGGGAATGCCTGGGGAACGTGGGCAGCTCCGGCAGAGCAGTCCCATCCCTGTCCCTGCCCGTTGAGACTTGCAGGTACCGTGAGCACAGCCCTTCACTCCCATGTCGTTCTCACGGAAAACTCCCTGGGATTTTGGGGGATTGGCCAGGCTGGGACTTGAGACCGACCCTGGTCACGAGGGGAGATCCTGGAGGGAGGTGGGGGATCCTGGAGGGAGGTGGGGGATCCTGGAGAACTTCCTTTATAAAAGTTAGTCACAGTGGGACTTCTCTGAGAGAATTGCCCTCGTCCTGTGTCTGGCCAGGGAAATGAGGAATGCTCCAGCAGCCTGACTGACAGCAGGTGAACATTATCCAGGCGGCAGCAGTTTGGGAATCAGACCTTCTGTTTTGGGAAGTTGTCGTTGCTGCAGTCATGGAGACGCTGAGTGGATGTATCATGCTCAATGCACAGCTTATTGAGCAGTTTGCTGAGAAATGAGGAATAGAGCAAGGGGATCTTGAGCAAAAGCTGGGATTGGAGAGAATGGTCTTCCCTGCGTTAATCGTGGACATGTAGTTGTTTTAGTTTTTGTGATTAAGTGGACAGGATGCTGCTGGACATGGGCACGTTTCAGAGGCAGTGGGGTAGGTCTGCATGAGCAAGGAATGGTGTTTTAGGTTCCTGCCTTTGCCTGGTTGAGGATCTCGAAGGAGAGAACCCAGCGTGGTGGCAAGGACGTAGCCTTTGAGTTAGTTTATTTTTTTGTGTGCTGGTATTGCAAACCCTGAGAGCTTTCAGTGAGGAGAGTTGTCCCCTGATTGCTCTCCCAAAACTTAGAATGACGTGGTATCAAAAAAAAAAAATAACAAAGCTTTAAACTAAGCAGGAGTACATGGGATAATATTGTGGTTTCTTGTCCACCTCTAAGTTCATAGTTAAAGCAGTGCAGTAAGACAAAAATTGATGTAAAATTTTGCCCTTGGAGAAATTCTACAAGGGATCCAGAATAGTGACTTTTTTTTGCACTGAGACTTCCACTGGATTTATATATTCTACAGCTTTTCTAGCCCAGATAAAAGGGCCCAGATCAATGATATAATTTGCCAGTTTAGACCTTGGTTTCTATTTTTAAGTAAGTGATATCTAATATTTGGTAGGGGTGTTGGGAGCATCTTCTGAAGGAACATTTGTCCTCTGACCATTTGGGATTATAAGGCCAGAATAAATATGGGAGAGCAGACTGAATTTATAAAATATCAATCTGAGCAGAACAAAAGGATTGGGGGTTCTTTTCTTTGGCCTTTTTTTTTTTTTTGTTCTTTTTTATCTCCTAACTGAAAAATACTCCCAGTTCTTCCCCACCCCCATCTGAAGGAATAAATGACCGAAGAATTTGACTGAACTGACACGAAGAGAAGCAGAAAAGGTGAAAAGCCCCAAGCAGTGAGGGAAGACGAAGAGGGGGGTCATAAAGGATCTGTTGTGTGGTACACAGGTTGTTAACGCTGTTAATGATTGAGCACTTTATGGAGGATTACAAAGGGTTAGGAAACGACTCTGCTCAGGAATTCCACTGAACCCCAGCGAAGGGAATAAAAGTTTAGCAGGATGCTGGACTGGGATGTGGCTGTGGAAGATGCCCAGACCTGGTGAGGAGCACAAGTGGCTTCAGGGTGCTGCTCCCCTCGGTTCAGCCCAACAGAGCCGTTCCTGGGACGCCCAGAACTGTATGGAACTATTAAGTTACCAGTGGCAGAGCTACAGGGAGTGTGGAAGTTCCCAGAAATATGCAGTAAGACTTGCTAGACCTGTACGTCGAGTTTGGGGGTTGGGCATTTTGGGGTTTTGTTTTCCAGGGGGTTTTAATAAATGCAAACTTCCTATAATCAACCGATAGGAGCGTATTTGTTATTTGTGCTCGCTCTAAGTCCATCTCAGTTGTTAAAAGAATTCAAGGAAATAGTTTTACTAATAGTTTTATTAATACTTTTCCAGTTAAGGGCATCCAGCTTGTTACTTGTAAGATCCCACATGAGTGTAATGTTATAGTTTATAAACTGGAAGTCACTTCCCCTGTTTGAGCACATGGTAATCAAGTTCACAGCAGCTCTGGCTCCTTCTCTTCTGGCCGTGTTTTGGGCCCTCTAGCTGGTTTTTGGGCTGTGTCCCCACACGTGGTGACCTCAGAGAGGACTCAGAGCTGTGCTGTGACTTGCTCTGTGTTGTGTTTTGCTGCTCCAGTCTGAAATCACCCTGCTCTGTTCACAAAGCTTTCATGCAGAATCTGATCATGAGGTCTATATTTAGAAATCGAGGAGGAACCTTTCAAAGTCGCCGTAGTGGAGATGGGAAGAGGAGGAATAGCCACACTTGTCATTTCCCTGCGGAAGAGGAGTCTCGGTTTCTAGAAACATTGCTGGTGTTCAGCTGTGTGATCAGCCTGTAATTGTGTTTGAAGTTAAAAAATGCATATTTTTGATCTTTCTCCCAAAGTCATAGACTTGTCTTTATCTTAGTAATTCTTGGGCACCTCATTGTGATTGTTACGGATCATGCTTAGAGATGAAAATGCTGATTTAAGCAGTGCCAGCTTTCAGCATTAGGAGATTCAGGGAATACTGAGCAGATAGAAAAGCTGGAACATCTTGGCCATTGTACTTGAGCATATCAAATTACACCCCACCGCCACCCCCATTCGTGCAAAAATCGTTAATCCGAACCACGTGCGTGGTGGGTTTTATTTCACCTACCCATGACACCAAGTCTGGGGCAAAACTCGTGGCATATTCCAGATGGGAATGCAGAATAAATACACTGTGAGCCGTGTATCGAGTGAGCCCCATTTGCATTAATTAGCAAAATTCATCAGCTGCCAATCCAGCTGGTTTTGGCTGTGGGTTTGTGGTTACTGGGGCTGACCTGGGTGCAGTAACTCAAGTGCAGGAGCTGCTGGCTGCTCGCTGGTGCAGCAATTTGAGCTCAGTCGTGCTGGGAAGGTGAGCGGCCCCTTCCAGGGAAGCTCCCCATCCTTGGAAGCTGTTCCTGCAGCAAGCTGTGACAGTAGTTGGTGTGCAAGCCCCCTGCTCTTGGCGTGTTACCTGCTGGCTCCTTCATAATGTCACGTGAAATGCAGGGTGTGAGGATACAGGGAGGAATCCGTCGGTTTAGGATAAATGTCATTTTTTTTTTTGTTTTTCTCGTTGTTGTTCAAAAATTGATGTAAAATGTTGCATTGAACCTTGGCAGGGATCAATATGCCACTTTGCTCTGTAAATTTAGGTTCATCTGTGAGCGGGATTTTGGGGAAATAACACTTTTATCTTCCCCCAGGAAAACCAGAACTCTGCTTCTGAAAACTTGTGAATTGTTGTGGCTCTTTGGACACTGGGAAGCAGGGGCTGTGGGTGTGTGTGAACCCTCTCTGGAGCAGCCCGGGGTGTCATTCAGGAGTATTTCATCGTGCAGTTGTGTTCTGCCATAGTCACAGTATCCATCCTCATGAATAATTTGTGCTTTTTCTGAACTGCCCTCCTTTAGAGCCTGCTCTGTCAGCACCGAGTGAAACCTCATGTGGCTTTAGGAGTGGGGGAGCAGCTCTTTAGGAGGAGGCTGCTCTGGACCTGGAAGAACGTGCTGGAGGAGGTAGTGTGCGTCCAGGACAACCCAGCCAGGTCACCCAGCACACCTCCTGCTCCCCAGGGCCTGTCTGTGTCCCAGTGTGGAGGAGAGGAGTGAGAGTAGCACGTTTTCTGCTCTGTGTGTGCACATTTACACGCAGCACGTTGCTCGTCTCTGCCTTTTTCTCTACAATGCAGGAAGCTTTTCTGGCATTTAAGTAGCTTGCCTCAATTTGGATTTTTCCCTTCTGAAACCAGAGCTTGTCACTGCAAAAAAAACTTAAGGAAAGGGGGTTCTTAAACCAGGGTGTACATGCAAAATGATGGCTGGGTACCCACCTACAGTTTAAAAACTACCTGCCAAGGGTAGTTCTGTTCAGGTACAGCAAAATAGCCTGTAGGGGTAGTAAATGGTAGAAAGTTGCTGTTGCCTCTTTAAGGAACTGCAGAAGAGAAGGAAAATGTGCCTTGAGATTAGAACTTGAATTGCAAACCACTGAGAAGCAGGATGGAAGTTCTGCAGCCTGGCCTGGTATTTATTGCCCAGGATGCAGATTTGTGTCATTCCCTTTAAGTGGCTCTGCAAGGCCGTTTGTGTCTGAAGTTCACTTCCCTGGTAGGAGTTTTGGGTGTTCTGTTAGAGGATGAAGTAGGTTCTTCTGACTCGTGCTGGCTGTGAATTCATAGGTGAAGCAGGATTAGCTTTCTGTGCAGCCTCCTGTGTCAGTCACGCCTGGCAGAGGTGTTGGAAAAGCCCTCTCCAGCAGCACCTTGGGAATGCTGGCACTGCAGGCAGTGTGCCAGTGGCTGCTCCAGCAAAGGGAGGAACAGGGGTGTGTCCCATGAGCAGTGATTGTCCCCCTCTGCAGAGCTGCCACCAGCTCTGGGAGAACCAACATCACAAGGACAAGGAGCTGCTGGAGCCCCTCTGCTCTGGAGCCAGGCTGGGAGAGCTGGGGGGGTTCACTTGGAGAAGAGACCTGAGAGCCCCTTGCAGGGCCTAAAGGGGCTCCAGGAGAGCTGGAGAGGGACTGGGGACAAGGCATGGAGGGACAGGACACAGGGAATGGCTTCCCACTGCCAGAGGGCAGGGATGGGTGGGATATTGGGAAGGAATTGCTGGCTGGGAGGGTGGGGAGGGACTGGAATAGATTTCCCAGAGAAGCTGTGGCTGCCCCTGGCTTCCTGGAAGTGTCCAAGGCCAGGCTGGATGGGGCTTGGAGCAACCTGGAATAGTGGAAGGTGTCCCTGTCCATGGCAGGGGGGGGCACTGGGTGGGCTTTGAGGTCCTTTCCCACCCAGCCCATTCCATGCCTTTGTGCTGTGGGTGCTGCACAGGGCCCTGTGTGGTGGCTGTTACCTGTGCAGGTGTGCCAGGGCTGGGATCCAGCCACCTCCTCCCTCCCTTTCCCCAGGGAAGCCTGGATGCAGACATGGCACAGAGTTGTTGAGGCTGGTACAGGAGGTTACCTGAGAACATCCAGTCACCAATCCATGTAGTTGCCTGACAAGATCCATTTGGATTCTGACAAGACTTTTCAGTTACCAGGTGTGTGTTCAGTGCTCTGTTACACACCAACAGGAGTTTGTCATAAAATCCCAACTGTTTGGAAAGGAAGCAGACATTGTGGATGTATCTGGAGGGTGAGTTTGTAAACCCAGGGAAGTTTTGTGCCAGAACCTCTCTGAAGATGAAGTTGTTACCTGCTGGTCCTTAGCCATAGCCATGGTAATAATTAAAAAACTGAAAAGGAGTTAATTGGTGTTGTTCTGTGGTCCCTCAGTAAACTGGGAACACAGCTACAGACTTTTGTAAATACAGCTGAGGTAGAGGTACCTGAGCAGGGTTCTCTTGGCTCTATAATGGTGTCTCTGATGGACACACCTGCCCTTCTTGGTGACAGAACAAGTAAACTGGGAGAGCTTTGTCCCAAACAACTGACAGTGTCTCCAGGAACAGTGACGTTTGCATTTTAATTTTCCCTGTATAAACTTACCAAATGTCAGAGGGGGATAAGTGTGTCATCCTCCCTTGTTACCTTTCCCTCTCTGTGTTGCTTGGCTTTCCTGGCCCACACTTTAACACTGTACTGATATTTAAGGAAAGGGCTGAAGCGTTTTGGCATTCCTGAAGTTTTGTCAGGACGCAATCCATCAGTGGGAGATAGCAGCGACGTGTTTTGTGCATGGGGTCATTGCTGGGGTTGGGAGAGCAGGAGAACAGAACGGAGCTGCCAGTTCCTCTCTGCTTTTCCATGGAGAGCAGAGCCAAGTCCCCAAAGGAAGTGGGAAAACTCTGCCACGAGCCTTTAGGAGACAGATCTGTCTCTTTTCAGGTGACTGCAGCACGTTTGGGGACCTGGGACACAACAAGCCCCAGAGCTGCAGCAGGACAGGCCGGGACACACTGGAGCCACTGGCTCTGCCCTGCCTCTCCAGGGATGGAAACTGGGGCATGTCTGTCTGTCTGTCCGTGGGGATTCCACTCTGGCTCGGTCAGGCAGCAACACCTGAAGAAGGATTCCCTCTCCCCTCCCTCTTCTCTTCCCCACCCACCCCAAAGGAGAGAGAGTAAATGGGAATCCCGCATTTGATCAGAGGAAAAGGCTTTTTGCTGCTTGGCCAACAGGAGGAATTCACTGCTGTGATTGTTGCTGGGCTCAGCAGGTCCAAGCAGTAGCGCTTCCCTGGGTTTGGGGACTGCAAAAGGAGACTGGATGCATTTGTTCATAAAATATTTAATTACAGCACGTGGCTGGTGCCATTACCTGAGCACAGGTGAGTGTGTCTGAAAGCCTGAGCTGTCCTGCTTTGTATGGGCAGGATCCTTAGATCCCTTACACCCCTGCCTGGCCTTCTCCTCCGTGCAGCTCTCATGCCCGTGTGTCTAACCCACAGTAATTCGAGGCTATGGTCATGATGGCCCAAAAAAACCCCAGCATTTCTAGTCCAAAATAGCTCAGGTCTGCTGAAGTCCATTCATATTCACAGTGGCGAATATCCAAACATCCTTCTTTTTGCCTGCTTCCTTTCCCAGCCTCCGGACTGCACGGGTTGTTTTCCTTAAGGAAAATAAGCTTTCATTTCCAGCTCAGATGCATTTTCGTGCCTTAAATCTCCAAGTAGGCAAATGGGGAGACCTTCAGGTGAAAATCAGAATTTCAGCGTCGATCCTGCCCTGTTTGGGGCATTCGTTTCCTTATATTTGTGCCTTTGGTTTAAAATACACAGATTGATGTTTTTCTCCTGCAAAAGCCGCTTCCCAGAGGCAGTGCCAGAGCGGGGGTGGTTTATACCTGTGTAGGGGGTGGTTGGGTGTCATTGCACTGTTTTAGTCAGACAGGGATTTGGGAAAGGTATAGGTTTGTCAGGAATGGTTTAGGATTTGGGAAAGGTATAGGTTTGTCAGGAACGCACGGTTCACTTTGCCATCGTTTCTCAGCACCGCCACCATCCCAACTTCGCTTTAGCTAATGCAGTCCAGCTGGGTTTGCCGCTGTTTTGCACACTGATATTTGCATTTAGGGGGTTTTAATGACCTCTGTTAATGCTGAGGCGGTAGGAATTCTATCATAATGATTGAGGAATTTTTTTATTTCAGTTGTGTTTGTTTCTCGGCGTTGGTTATGGATCAGGTGTTACAGAGATTGGATTATTTTGTGTTTCACTAGGAGAAAAAAAATGTTCCTTTAAGATGGGTTTCTGGTAGAAGAAAGAGAAAGAAGTGGTTTATCCAAATGCAATAAATAAATAAATAACCCTGAAAAGAAAATGCATGTGAGTACAATACTGCAGGAAACATGAGACAGCAGAAAAGCAGCCTTTGCAGAAATACTTGATGAGGCTTCCTCCTCCCCTGAAGTGAAATTCAGATTAATAATAATGGTGACAGTTGTCAACCTCAAACCAGGATCAGTCTTCTGAGCTCAATTACATTTTATTTTCTTTGTAGATAATAATTTCAGATAAATATCACTAAAAGGCAATTCCGAGCTGGAGAGACGAAGCAATTAAATCCCACATTAATTTGTTTACCAGTGTCACACGGAATAAATCGACTGTAAGTTTTCATAAATTATCTGGATGTGCTGGGAGAGGAATCGTTTTGTGGATTATTGGGAAGAGGGAATCTGAAGTCTTTCCTGCAGTCACGTGTTTAATTGGACATTATGTAAATGATATTTTGCATGACAAAAATAGTATTGTAAATAAATGAGTTGTATGGTGATGTCTGTGCGTGGAAAGGTAAAAAAATGGGAGGAGGGGAGGAGAGATGAGCAGAATTCCAACCACGGCCCCTCCTGATTCCCTCTTTTTCAGCAGTGGAACACAAGCCCCATCCACGCAGCAGCACATATGAGCTTGAAAAGATCAATTCTGAACTCTTTTGGTTTGAAAGATAACCTTTCAAATGTGTGCCAGTGTTTCCAGGAATGCAAACACAATCGGGGCCTGCTGCTTCCAACCTCCCTGAATGGAAAAGCAACAGCAGGAAAAAAATCCTAACGTTGTTTTTTGGTTTGCTTTTTGTCTTCGGGGAACGTGAAAATGAAGACAAACATCTCAGTTTTTATACTGGTTGGAGAAATCTGTGAGGAGAAATAGAAGCTCCACTTCTGAATATCCTTAGGTTGTTTTCCTGTGCTGTAATTATTTTCTCCTCCCTTCAGAGCACCTCGTTTGGTTTTTATCTTTCGTGGTATTTCGGTTTTGTTGTGTTTTTTAATGGTTTCAAAGCTGTATTTATTCCTGCATCCTCACAGTGACTTCAGAGTCAGAAAAAAATATGTCATTTGCCAAGTGGTGGCTGAGAGAGATTAAATAACTTGCTCGAATCAGGGTTGGGATTGGAAATGTGGAGTCTCTGAAAAGTAGCTGATGTTATTTCTGTCCTGAATTAGAGACTAATAAAAGAGGTTTGAGAAGGTGCTGTGGTGCGTCCTCTTGGATTTACCATGTCTGGGTAATAAATAGGAACTTGTGGATTAATGTAGTGGGAATTCTGAGATGGATTTCGGAGGCAGCAGGATTATATCCGTGTTGGCTTGGGGTTTATCACATGTCCCATTGCTGGATAAAATGGTGAATTTAGGACCTGAATCCACCTTGTCAGAGCTGAAAAGACAGACACGGATGGTCTGGGAAAGGGGAGGGGGAATTTTTGCTGCTGTTCTTGAAGCAGAACCACAAACCCGGACTTGGTGCTCTTTGAAATTAAGATGTTAGGCTGTAATGAAGCACCTTAATTACGGACATCACCGTATTCATGAGAGGAATGAACAACAAAAAATCATAAGGCAAACTTTTGCTGGGTGTTTTTGTGCTGCAAGTAGAGCGAGGGAAGACAATTCAAGAGACATTTTTAATTACTAGTATCTAAATATAAGGCAAATACTTTCAAAGCAGAATATGTTTTTCATGGTTGTCACTGGGCTGTCTAAATAACATCAGATATCAACATAGCTTAAAAAATACTCTCACAGTAAGGTTATTTAGCATCTCTGGGGATTAATGCTTTAATGAATACTGTTGTTTTGGTGCTTAGGATGCTGAATGAGACTGATGGGTTTTGTTTTAACAGCTTTTAAATACTGACCTTTGCTGAGTAAAAGTGGGTTTGTGCATAAACAAGCAGAAGTCAGTTAAAAAGACAGAAATGTAAAATCAACAGCCTCAAAACAGATGATGGTTCAGAGAGGTCCCCCCAAAATGCCATTCCTTTTGCAGTGGGTGGAGAATTGGTGATTTTCGTGCAGGAGAGGGAAGGGTGGGCAGGTGGAGAGCTTGAATGTGCACAGGTCTGTGCCTGCCTTTGGGAGCAGTGCCAGTTGTTACCTTACAGGAGGTAATAAAACACATCTGTTCTTTAAAAAGGAAAAAAAAACAAACCTCCTTTTTCTGCCCTTTCTTCAGGTCTTCAGAGTCAACTCACCCTTTACAAATACTTTTGGGTTGTGTTTCCTCTCCTGTCCGGGTAACTGTTGTTCATTCTTATCCTGGCATGAGAATAGCTCTGTCCCAAAAATAAAAGGCTGTCCTCAGAATGTGCAGTGTCTGCGCCTCACCTGCAGGGCAGTGGATCCCTGACACATCTCCAGGGCTTGGTAGGAGTAGTGGAGTCTTGAGATACCCTTTGGAGAAGGACGGAAGCTCTTTCTCTTTGGTTTTTCTTGCCTGCAGAGGGGTTTTTTGTGGTGCTTTCTGATGTCCCAGTGGGCAGGAAGAGCAGGGTTTAGTGATGTTGGGGGCTTTCTGAAAATTCCTTCTCAGCGTTTTCCTCCATGTTAAAAATCACAGGATCAGAATCCTTTTCGTTGGAAAAGCCCTCCAAGATCCTGGAGTCCCACCATCCCCCAGCACTGCCCAGGCCCCCACTGACTCCTGTCCCCAAGTGCCACATCCACAGGGCTTTTCCATCCCTTCAGGGATGTTTCTCCACCCCTGCCCCAGGAAGCCTGCTCGGTGAAGACATTTTTCCTCATTTCCAGTGTGAACCTCCCTGGTGTTGCCACAACCCTCGTGTTGGAGCCGATGTCACCGAGGGCAGAGCTGTTTTTGGAGCTCCCAGCCCTTTTCCCTCGGTGCATCATCCCCGGGCCGTGACCAATGGCTCCTGTCTGAGTCAGCCTCGCACCACCCAAAGGCAGCTCTCCGAGGTCGTCAGCGTGGCACACGCGCGGCCGAGGCGAAGAGCAGAACACGCCGGTAATAAACAGCAGATTAGCAGGCTGGCAGCGTTCTTGGCACTCGTGTAGCTCCAAGAGAAATTTGCATTCCTTTATTTTGCTTTGCTTTTAAGTGGCCTTTTGGTGATGTCTTTACTTTGCCCGTTTATAACGAGGAGGGGGGAAAAATTGACTGCTATCAGAGCTGAAATGTGCCAGAAAGGGTAGGAGCTTATCACTTCCGAACTTGCATAATGATTTTCTGTCATATTCTCTGTGCTTTGCAGGAGTTCATCATTGCAGATATCAAAAATGTCACAGTGAAAATTTCATGTTTGATTTTGTAATGAGAGAAGTTCCAACGTGATTTGTTTGGGGTTTGTTGAGGTGGCTTTTTTTTTTTTTTAGATTAAAGGAAGACAAGGCTCAGTGAAACTTGCAGTGCCTTGACTTGAGATGAACAGTTAATGGGTTGTCCTGCAGCTCTGGGTAACTTTACAAATAATACATTGTCTGAATCATTGAGTTGTTGTAGAACCAAGGAGTGGTTTGGGTTGGAAAGGACCTTAAAGCCCATCCAGTGCCACCCCTGCCATGGGCAGGGACACCTTCCAGTAGCCCAGGTTGCCCCAACCTGGCCTTGGACACTCCCAGGGATCCAGGGGCAGCCACAGCTTCTCTGGGAAATCTATTCCAGCCTTCCCCATCTTCAGAGCCAGGAATTCCTTCCCAATCTCCCATCTAACCTTTGCCCCCTTGTCCTGTCCCTCCATGCCTTGTCCCCAGTCCCTCTCCAGCTCTCCTGGAGCCCCTTTAGGCACTGGAAGGGCCTCTCAGCTCTCCCTAGATCCTTCCCTTCTGCAGGTGAGCCCCCCAGCTGTCCCAGCCTGTCCCAGAGCAGAGGGGCTCCAGCCCTGGAGCATCTCCGTGTGATCCCAGTCCATGTGGTTGTTATCCCAGGAAGGCCTTTGGGCCGGAGGCAGGAATGCCCCTGTGTCCAGCCAGGGCAGGAGGGGCTCAGGGCCCCATTCCCTGGGTGCAGTGCCAGGTGGTGGCCCCGGCTGTGACATTGGCACTGAGCACACCCACCACGCTGGGCAGGGCACTGAGCTCACTGGCACTGGTGACATACCCTGATCTATACAGAGCCAGTACATGGGTACATGTGGTTTATATGTATGAGCATGTTTAGTAAAGATTAAAGGGACAGTTAAAGTCCAGTGGACTTTAGTTTATTCAATAGACTTACGTATTCATGTATTTTCTATATATATTTATATATTTGTATATTGTGTATTTAAATATTCAGATCTATAATATGTATTACTATATATTACATGTTAGTATATACCATATATTAGTATATATTATAAGTTAGTATATACCGTATATTAGTACATATTTTATTATGTGTTGGTATATACCATATATCAGTATGTATTTATATATTTAAATGTATATTTTAAATATATAAATACATATTAATATGTATTTTTCTATTTAAATATTTATGCATATTTAAATATATTGACATTATTTTAAGAATTCAAGAATATATTCCAGACTTTTAATGCTGTATTTAAGATTTTCCAATGCCCGTACTTTTCTTGAATGACTTCTTCTGAAATGTCTCTGTTGTCACTGTACATTATAATTTTAAGGAATGGTGGTGGATTTTTAAAAGGAAAAGGAAAGTGTGACTATACAGAACCTCTGTGAGTTTATATTTAGTCATGTTGGACTGAGAGCAGACAAACCCTTTATCCTCATTTAGGAAACCAGCGTACTACAGGTGCAAATGTGCAATAACAGGTGCTGTTCCTCGGAGCCTGCAGCCCAAGCATGGGCTTATTTTGCACTTCTCTGTATCACCAGTGAGGAAGCATCATTGAAAATGGCTTTTTCCCTTCCCTTTGGAGACATCCAGCTTCCTGTGCAGCTTCAGTGGGGCAGATAAGCCGGAATTCCCAGGGTGGCAGGGCCAGAGCTGCTGGCACCTGGGTGGGTTTCCAGCCTGGAGTCCGGGACGGTGCTGTTCCAACCCAGCCAAACACACCTCGTGCTCACTGGCCCTTTCCTACCTTCGTTTTTGTCCCCAGCACGCCCAGGCAGAGGAAAACGGGGCGTTCTCCAGAACTTGTTGATGATTTAATCCAACCTGCTAAGATCCACCTTTGTCCATCCAAGCTCAGGGCAGAGAGCCCAGTCAGCGCTCAGCAGGCCGAGAGAGATTTAGCCTACAGACATCACCTCAGTTCTGCTTAGCTCTGCTCAAAGTAATTAAAACCCCCAATGGTAGAAGAAAAATCTCTAATTAAGATCCCAGTCCTGCTGCCTCGTACCAAACCACATCACTTTGGGAGCACGCTGGAGTTTTGACCCGTAATATTGTGATGGGCTGTTTTTAGCTTCATCCTCTTCCAGAGAAACTAAAATTTGAGCCTTGAGATTTTGATGAGGGCCGTTCTTAGAGGTTCCCAGAGTTGAATGGTTTTCACTTGTGGTTTAATATCACAAAATAAATGGTGTGTGGTGCATCTGCCGTTTCCATTTTTGTAGATGTGAATCAGCGTGTCGTGTTTGGAAGAGCCGTGCCCTTAGTCCCTCACCTACGGTGGCATTTGAGAAGTGGCAACGTTGAGGAGTGCCAGAGAAATCCAATGGAACGTGGGGGTTGGTCTCTCCTCCCGAGGAACAAGTGAGAGGATGAGAGGGAACAGCCTCAAGTTGTGCCAGGGGGGTTCCACTGGATAATTTCTTGATGGGAAGCGGTGGTGGATCCCCATCCCTGAGGGGATTTAAAAACCATGTGGATGCGGCACTTGGGGACGCGGGCCAGTGGTGGCCTGGGCAGTGCTGGGTGGTTGGATGGTCTGAGAGGGCTTTTCTCATTGTATGGAAAGATTCTGGGTGCCTAAATATGATCTGATGACTTTGTGCTTCAAAAACAAACATACAAGGCAACGAGGCAAAACTAGAGAGCCCCAGCCAGCCCTTCCACTGCCTCTTTTTGTGTTCAAAGTGGACATTTGGGAGTTAAACAGAGTGGGGTGTTCACGGGCCTGAAGGTGTGTTGGTGCAGAACAGAAGATGTCTGGGGGAGCATCCCGAAAGCTTGCACAGTTTCCAAGTGGCTTCTGAAAGCAGGATTTGTGTTCCTGCAGAATGGAAATAATGTCTTGCCAATCACGAATCGATGGCCAAATTTCAAGTATTGACTTAGGAGAAATCGATGTGTTAATTCATTGAATTTTTCATTGGCTGAAGTTGGGAATTCTTGTGCAGCCAAAGCATTTTTTGATTAATTTTTGAGTTCTGTAATTTAACAAGCTCCAGAAAAAAGATAATTCTCTGTATTAGGGCATTTCTGGTGTCGGGCTGTGAATATGCTGATACGAATTAGTGTGTTCTGGTGTTTGCGAGTGTAAGAGGTTGTGTTTGAATGAAGTACAATTTAAATGAAGCCCATTTGCACTGGATATAGATTGACTTTCTCCCTCTTTTTGTATTTCCCTCCGTAAGTAAATGATGCTGTGTGAGATTCCTGATGGGAGATCCTTCAGACCTCCCTACAAACCCTCCAGCAAATAAGGAATTATTCCTGTTAATCTTGATTTTTTTTGTTTTGTGAGAAGCTCCAGGTTTCTCAGCCCAACTCTGGACCCTTGAAGGAGTTGGGAAGTTCTCAGGTCGACTTTCCCTGCTTCCATGGTGCTGGGATTTATCCATTTTCCCTGGGATGTGCTCTTGTGGAGCTTCCAGCTGAAATTCATTCAAATACTATAAAAACCTTGTTCTGCTCCTCCTGACAGCTCACAGGGGCTGATGTCTCTGTGTGATCCCAGAGCTGCAGATTCCAGGTGGAATTGCAGCCGCCGGGATTCCTTGGTGCCACCGGAGCGTCCCGAGTGGAAGGCTCTCTCCACTGCCCCTGTAAATCCAGGCCTGCCCAACAGAGTTCTCCCATCCTGTGCCATTCCTGGCCTGGCAGGATGGGAGGGCTTTGCTGTGCACCTCTGGGATTCCCTGATGGAATTTTCATGGCGTGTTCCTTCAAGGATGTGACTCCCTTGGAACGGCGCCGCCAGAGCGGCAGAAGCTGCGCTTTGTGGCCCCTTGAAGTTTCTGCAAGAACCTCCCGGTCCTTCGTGTGTCGTTTCTTTTTCATGGGGGTTTGTCCCTGGAGCTCATGGTTTGAGGTTGTCTTGGCTCTTCTGAGGAACAGCTCAGTTTTTAGGGTTTCAGCAGCTTTTTAGCAGCTGACGAGCGGCCGCTCCGTGCTTTGGGATTGGGAATGTCGCCTTTCTCCTGGTGTCTCCTCTCCTGTCACACGTGTTCTGAACCTTCCCCAGTCATTTTGGTGCTGCAGCTTCTTCTCATTGAAAAACCTGGTTTTAAGCAATCTGATGCCTGTAATGCCAACAAATAATGCCAGTAGCTAGATGATATCTTTATTTCCATTAATCTGCTTTCTTATTTACAAGTTCGAGCACAAATTTGCACTGTTTGTTTTAAACAACTCTGGTTTATCATCCCTCAAAATACTAAATAATACACAATTACCTGAAAGTTGTACCAAGTAATTTCTTTGTCGTCTTTATATTTTGTGGGCCCTTTAATTTATGTGTACCCCAGACCTTGCCTTAGTGTTTACTATTCACGTGGATTTTAAACACTCCTGAAAATGGAGTTTCTTGTCCCAAATGCAGCAGCAGTTTGTGACTTCTTAACCAAATTGTCAGATACCCCTGAAAGGAGGATCTTGAAAGTATCAATGAAGTTTAAAATAGTCCTTGTGGGATCTAAACTTTGACTTGACTCTGTTGGTTGTGTTTTGGATTTTTTTTTCCTCTTCTTTAAAGACTCTTGAACTGAGGAAATAGTCCAGACTTTACAAATAAGTAATGAAACAACTCACACCAAGGTTGGAGTTGGTGAGTCCGCCTCAAACCTCGCTTGGAGCGATGCAGTAACTGTTCTGTGCTTTGCACAGGAGTGATTTCGGCGTGGGAGAGTTTCACTTGTGTTGACCATCGGCTGCTCGTTACACACGTCCTGCGTCATTGTAAAGTTTGGGTTTAAAATTTGATTCTTCCGTGTCACATTCGTTTCTCAGTCGCTTGTCTGTGCCCGGTGCCTGTTTGATCCGAGCCTGCCCACGGCTCCCGGGAAGGAGATAAATAATGTATGTGCTCAGCGGGCGTGGAGGAGCAGAGAGGGAGCACGGCTCAGCTTTTCCACCTGTGGCACAGCTGGCCCAGTGTAAAGGAGATGAAAGGCAGGAGATCAAACCCTCTTGGGCAGCAGAACTTGGAAGTGCATTAGGTCAGGAGGTTCCCAATGGGAGGAATTACTACCAGGCCAGAAGGAGGGAGTCGTGTTTTTAGTTTATAGGATTGTTAGTGATGTAAAATAAGAAAATGGTGAGGAGAACTCGCATCAGTAGAGAGGATGCACAGGTGAATATGGATGTGATTTCATTTTGGGGATGAGGGGATAAAGAAATTTCATGAGCCCAAAAAACTGGAGAGAGAAATGGATTTGGGGCTGCAGTGGCAGAAGAGCAAAACTTGAGGAAGAGGAGGGTGACCAAGGAGAAAAGTCATAAAAATGAATTAATATCTGGGTTTTAATATGAACACAAGCCTGTCTGTGTGCCTGAGCCCAGGTCTGTGTGGGCTCTTTGTCCTTGTTCTGCCAGGGCTGTCCTGTGCTCCGAGGGGTCTGTCCCTCCCTCAGCAGGGTCGGGGCTGTGCCCTGGCCTGTCCTTCTCCATGTCCCGTCCGTGCCAAGGGGTGGCTCGGGGGCTTCCAAAAGTGTGCAGAGATAATCTTCAGTGATCAGCAGAACCTCAGAACCCGTCAGGCACCTGGAAACGACACCTGGACTTGCACCGTGTGTTTTCATGCCTCCCAATGGATCTGTGGTCCAAAACTGCTGCTTTTCCAAAGGCTTTCACGCTCCTGTCCCCCGCAGCCTCAGTGCCAGCACCGGGGGTGCTCTGATCCCTCAGCATCTTGGTTTTTGGGGCACAGGAACATCTTCTTCTTCATATTCCTTAGATCCCATGGGAGGTGTTCAGTGTACAGACCTGTGTGTCAGCAACCCCGGGATGGTTTGGATGGGAAGGGACCTTAAAGCCCATCCAATCCCACCCATGGGCAGGGACACCTTCCATGAGCCCAGGTTGCTCCAAGCCCCATCCAACCTGCCCTTGGACACTCCCAGGCTGGGGCAGCCGCAGCTTCTCTGGGCAATTCGCTGTCCTTGAGCCATTCAGGAAATCCCTGAGGGAAAATGTTGGGGAAGAAGCTGAGGAGAGGGATTGAGGGAGCCTGGAGTGGGTTCAGAGCGTGGGGCTGATGCAGAAGGAGGCAGGTGAGAGCACCCAGGGAGGCAAATAACAGATTCACATCTTGGAGCTATTTTCGGCTCTGTTATTCTCCATGGGGAATTCCCATTCAGCTAAGGATTCATTCTTGTGAAATAGCTCAGGGAAGCTTTGTGATACAACTCTGTACTAGGAACCTGTGAAAGTGTGGAAAATACTACAAGAATTACCCAGCTCACCAAGGCTTTTAAGGATAAAGGAGCGGGTTGCAGAAGGGTGGGCATCGAGGTAACACAGGGGTGTCTTCCCCTTCTGAGCAGATTAAACCCAAAGATTCCGATGATGATCAAATTCTAACGTTAATTACAGAAAGTGGTAGAAGACGTAAGAAATCCATAGAATCTGTGCCTTTTCCTACCGGAGAACAGTGACTCAGCAACAAGCTGACACTGTAACCTCAGCTGCCTGAAAGGACCCAACTCACTTGGAAAAACATTGCCTTCTGTTCCAAAGGAAAAAGCAAATCTTGCTGAGGTATTAAGATTTGTTGGCAGTATCTCTCGCTCCTACAGAACACAGAATTCAGAATATCTCGGGCCTTGACAACCAAGAAGTGAAAAGTTATGGGATAAGAAAATCCAGATTTAAATCTTGCTGGCAGCAGCCACTGAAAATTGTTTGCATGCTGAGGTGGAGCTGCACTGGGCAGGGGAAGGAGCAGCCGAAACATCTAAATGGGGCTGCTTGTTGGGTTTAAGGAGATTTATTAAACTTTCCACCTCGTGTGCAGCCTTTCTGCATGTTTATGTTTCATTTCTAGGGTAAATGGGGCCCGTTTTCTCTCTGAGAGATGAATGTGAGATAGAGCTGTGGGTTTGCTGCTGTTCAGCCCAAGAACGTCAAGGAGCTGATTCAAATCCTAGTTAGTACAGCGAGAAAACAGGTTGGTTTTAAGGCTCAGCCCCCGGTGCAGTTGGTTGGTGGTGCTGGGGAAGGTCGAGCTGAAGGGCAGGAACAGGAGATGGATGTGAAAATGCAGAAATCTGGTGTCCCTTTCTGAGAGATCACCGAGTTCCACTGACTCTGTGTAAATTATTTACCCTTCCTCTGAAATGTTGGATTTCTTGCCATCGCCCTGGGTTTGAGTGGCCAGGATCATCTGCAAACATGTAGACACTTATCTCTGTTGATTTCCTATAAAACCATCCAATTCTGTAGTTACTTTGCACAGCAAAGCCCTTAAAAATTTCTGAGAGTGGGTTTTTATCCTGCTGAAGTTATTAGTGTGTGTTTTCATGGCTGGTCACGTTGTGTGTGTTTTCACCTGTGTTTGCTGCGCAGAGGTTACCGAAATCAGAGCATTTCAGGAAATAACCTTCTCTCTTAGAATTTTAGAGCCAGAGGCTCGTGACACGCCACAGAACGAGTGCCGGACACAAATAGCAAATTTTAGGAGCTCAGCTCTGAAAGGGATGTAACTGGGCTGCATGACTTATGGCTGTGCCTGCCTGGCCACTCCAAGGCATTCCAGCCACAGGATTTAATATTCCTGGGCTGAAATGCTGCCTTGCCCTCTTTATCAAAGACACCTGAGCGTGCCTTTGGCTGGTCTCTTAAGGAATAATGGTATGGAAAGGGGGAGAAAGGGAATGTGCAAGTCAAGGCTTAACAGCCCCTGTGTATCTGAAATTGTAAACGAGGGAGGCTGCAGGGAAATAGGCTTGGAGTGAGAAATGTGGAGAGGGAGGTTGGGGCTAAATGTCATGGAAGAGCATCCAGCAGGTCATGGGGGTTTGGGTGGCTCTTCCAAAGAAAGCAAAGAAAAAAACTGGTTTCAGGACAAAGGCCCTTTTTTTTTTTGCTTTTTCCTGTTTCTTTCTTCCAGCTAAACCACTCCATGTAAAAAATCCCATCTGGGCGTACAAAGGAATGTGTTAGATTTTGGAGGCAGGACTGTGAATCTCAGCACCCTTGGGAGCTGCCGGGATGAGGATGGAGTTGCTGAGCAGCTCCACCGAGATGGAGGATTTGGAGGATCCCAGAGTGGTTTGGGCTGGGATCATCAAAAACTCACCCAGTTTCAAGCCCTTTCCACTATCCTGGGTTGCTCCAACCTGGCCTGGGACACTCCCAGGGATCCAGGGGCAGCCACAGCTCCTCTGCCCAACCTGTGCCAGGGCCTACCCACCCTCCCAGGGAAGGATTTCTATACCATAGTAAAGAAATGTACTGTATAATTTTCTATAGTAAAGAATTCTATTTATGGTAAAGAATTCTCTTTTTATTTTTTTGTAGTAAAGATTTTATTCCCCTGACTTCAGTGGGACTTTGTAGGAGTGGAGGGGTCGGGGTAGCTCGGGATTTAGTTTTGGATAAGCTGAAAAAAGTGAGAGTGAAAAGTGTGCTGAAGTGGGTGGAGAAGGGAAGAAGAGAGAAAGAAATGAAGCTTTTATAGGAGGGCTTTGCTTTTTTTGCTTGTTTCTGAATGCCTGAAAATGCTGGTGCTTCCTTTGCCATCAGCAGGACCTGGATGGCAGTGCTGCCAGCGATGTTGGCTGTTTCATTTGAGATCAGAATCATTCCGAGGAGCAGGAAGGGGGGTCATATTTATGGTCTGTTAACCACCAAAAGAAACAACCCCAATCTCAACTTTCAAATGGGTGAAATAGGTGACAGTCTTGAACAATGTCGTTATTTTGACACGGATACTCCTTAGCTAAGCTTTCGAAAGCTTTTGATGTCTTCCCTTGAAGACTTTTATCTCCAGTGGCATAAAACTCTTGCAGATCAAAATTGCTTTCATGGTTTAAACTGGTGATTTAAAGTGGCCCTGAAAAGGAGACTCTGCCTTTCTCTCCAGCCTGGTTGTTGGAGGGATTCCTGCCCACTTCCTCTCCCGCTCATCCCTTCTCCACAGGAAGGTTTTCTCCCCCTTTTGACTCTACTAGTGGTGGATCTAAAGCAATGGTGCGCATAAACCCGAGTTCTGTGTGTTTTCACTGGGAGGGGAGGAGCTGGCGTAGCTGAAGTCTGCAAAATCGCCTCCAGCAGGTTCAGTTTTGGGGAGGCTCGTTTGTTTTATTTGTGCCTTTGCGTCTCATTTCTCTTTCTCCCGCGTACACATTTCCAGTCTTCTGCCTATCCCAAACAGCCGCTAGAAATCTGTGAAAACATGAAGCACTTCTAAGAAACTTTTAATTTCTGGAGGTGAAAGTTGTTTCTAGAATGGCTTAAATTTATTAGAGCTGTCAGTGTCGCCTTGCTCTCATTTTCAATAATACAACAGTGAACTTAGGTGGTTTTCCTTTCCACCACCCTGTGCTCTGGATTTGAGCAGTTTTCCAGCTGAACTCCGAGATCTGGCGCTTCCAGCCTGGAAGTGAAGTGTCACCTGGGTGGAACTGCGGGCCAGCTCCTGGGGTTATGTGACGTTTTGTCCGTGCTGTTAAGAAAAATGTGCATTATTACACTTGAGGAGAGCTCAGAAGTGTCTGGGAGTGATGTGCAGGTTCCAGGGGGCTGATCTGCATGTGCTGCACACGCAGCTGCAAAGGGAGATAAATTCTGTCTGGTAGCAGCACAGTCATCTCACAGGGTAGTTTTTATTAAATTCGATCAGTAACTAAAGTGCTCCCTTTTGTGGGTGCTCCTGAGTCGTTGCTGAAGAGCAGCTGATCTGAATTTGGCCAAAGGAAGAAGTGAAGTTCTGGAGGATTAAATTCCTTGTTCCTGACTGCAATCCATCAGAACTTGGTATTTGTACACAGGCTTGTTTTAAAAGCATTATAATTGTGGCACTGCTATAAATCTTATGTTAATGGAGGAGAGGGGAAAAGGAGTAAATTCTAAATACGAGCCATAATTTGAGCTTAAACACTGCTTGTAAAATGAGGATGAAGGGAAAGGAGGTGGAGTAATAGGTATGTGTGAATGTAAGCCTGGAAAAGGGGGATACATGCATTAAAAACATCTTCATCTTACCTAAAATCATTGCTTGGACTTCAGTTTGATGGTGAACATGCACTGCTATCTAAATATTCCTCTCTCAGGTCCTGTGGGATTTGGGGGCACTCATGAATTAATTTGTCTCTGGGAGTTCCATCAAAAGAGGACTCCTTTATAAAACTGCAGGTGTTAAAATACAGACCAAACCCACTCCTTGGCCTGGGGAGTTAGACACAGTGATTAGCTGAATATTGAAATTAAAATGCAGAAAAGACCCCTGAGACGTGTTAGTTGTTGTTCTGAGATTGCAGAGAAACACCTTCCCCAGACTTTTTTTGGTTCCTTTCCTTAAAAATCAGTAAGATGGTGGTGGTTTCATGGAAACAGCCATAGTTTTGCTCCCAGTGACAGCAAGGGCCATTGCTCAAACATCAATAAAGGGGAATAAACTGGAGTGACCAGGGGAGCGGGGCAGGCCCAGGGCAGCCCCAGCCACGGCAGTGCCCAAAACCAGGCAGGAGCTGCTGGGAACGTGGCACAGAGTGGGCACTCGGTGCTGGGTAATTATCATTCAGCTGAAGGGCTGGGAAAACCCTCCTGAATGGAAATTGCCATCGGATCAGCCAATTAATGCAATTCTTCTGGTGCGTTTGATTGCCTTTTGTGGTCTTGGAAGGCAGAAAGGAAAACAGGAGATGTATCTGAAGGGATGCGTTTTTCCCTTTGGCTGTGTAATCACAGATTGATACTTTCATCAATTTACAGCACTTTGGGCTTTGGAATGTTTCTAATTTAATTTTGGAGGAGAAGAACGTTTCTTCAAACAACTGGGGCTCAACACTGGGCCATTTTTCCTGTTCTAAAAGGAAGTCTCTGAAGAGATGTCAGTGCTTTATCTGCTGCGTGGTGCCCCCTTTGCAGGTTTTGGTTCAGTGTCATCATTTCTGGTACCCAGTGTTTGAAAGCACCACAAACCTAATTATTCTATAATGGCAAATGTGAGTGTGTAGTTGTCTCAAAACAGAACTTCAGCCCAAGTTGTAACGTCTCTGCACGTTTTAAATGTGAGCATTGGTAGGAAACGGCCACTCAGAAATTAAAGCTTTGTGTCTACAGTTCTGTAGTTCGGTTCCTTGAGTTTTTTAGTTTCCTGTTTAGAGAAATTATTACTGTGACATCAGTTCCCTGTGCAGATTTGTTACAGACTCCGACTGCCCCCGAGGCACAAAATGCTGTCACAGGGTGGGAGCGACCGCCACAAACCAGAGGGGAATATTTTTGGAACCACCTACACAGCAGAGAAATATAAAATATATATGTATATAATTATAAAGCACAGTTGATGCTTGCACGGTCACAAAAATACTCCTCTCTTTTCGTCCTCCACTACAAAAATAAACAATAGGGGAGCGTTCCTGATCCTGCCGTTCCTTTTCACGCTTTCGGAGGAGTCTCAGCTCTTCCCAGGCTGACAGGAATCCTGTGTTTCCTTTCCAAGTGTGTCACCACCTCGGAGGAGGTCACCCAAAATCGCTCTGTGTGAGCAGAGTGGGAGCTCTGTCGTCTCCACATGGCTTGGGGAGTGACTGACTTACTCTGGGGAGGGTATTTTTGGATGTTTGGCTGAACGGCAGCGTAGCGCTAAGTGTTTTCTTTCCTTTGGAGGCATTTGAAAAAGGCAGAATCCTCCTTTTTTTGGAGGGTGCCTGGATTTACCGGCGTGTCCCCGAAGGTGAGGGACGTGGGGCTGGTCATCGAGTGGCTCTTTTAATTAGTCCGGACTCAGAAGAGGGCTCGGTGAAATATGAGTAAATCTCATTACTCTGGCAGTGGTTGCCTGACTACAAAGAAAGTTTATATTTAGTAAACTCACTTCCCTGACCTAGTTTGCCGGGGATGGTAATTTTCTCAGCGTGGCTCTGGGTTTACTGTTCCCCTGCTCCATTTACATGAAATGAAGGATCCTTCCCAGCTCCCTTCCTGATTTCTGGGCTCCTCACGGCAAGGCAAGGCTCCTCCTGTTGGGAGTTGACTTAGTCCGTGGAATTCCTTCCCAACATCCCATCCATCCCTGCCCTCTGGCAGTGGGAAGCCATTCCCTGTGTCCTGTCCCTCCATGCCTTGTCCCCAGTCCCTCTCCAGCTCTCCTGGAGCCCCTTTGGGCACTGGAAGGATCTCTCAGGTCTCCCTGGAGCCTTCTCTTCTTTATAATGTTCTTTGTATCTCACTGAGGGCTGGGAGGGTGTTTTTTTCCTTCCAAAAATGTTATTCCATTTCTCAGAATTTTTGATAATCCTGGGATTTTGCCTCTGATTAAAAATACAGTGTCTGTTGCCCATATCCATTTTTGTATTGTATATAGGTATGTGCATATGTTATAAACATATAATACATGGGATGGATGGATGGATGGATGGATGGATGGATGGATGGATGGATGGATGGATGGATGGATGGATGAGGATCTGGCACAGTGTGCCCCTCACCAGTGTCTCCAAAAACTGACCTCACCCAGCATCCCATTAAATCAGTAAAATTACTGAGGCTTTCATAGTTTAATTTAAAATATCTTCTTTTTTCTTTCTCCCAGTGATAATTAGGAACTTCAGCTCTATTGGTGTCAATAAAATGGTAAGGAACAGCTAAAAGCAGGATGAAATTCTTTCTTAGGCCAGTCTTGGAGAAGACTCATCTGTCATGAGATCTCATTAGTTGTTGCTCGCTCATCTCTGACAAAAAACAAGTTGGACCTGGTTTATTTATTCCTTGCTTAAAACTATTCATTCCAAAGAAATATTGAGGCTGCCTTTTCTGCATTATTGTGGAACCAAAAAAGGAAAACACATGTCTTTTCCCTCCTGCTGCTTTTCCAGTGGGAGGTGAGGGAATTCAGCCTTGCTGGGCTGGTTTGTGCCGGGATCATTCCTGTTATCCCTCAGGTGTGAGGGGTGGGAAAATGGAAACCTGGAAAACCTGGCTTTCACATCTCCTCCGTGTCCTTTACGTCTGCCACCAAGGAGAAAAATTAGGAGATCCTTTCAGAAACGTCTGATGTTTTCTGGGTGCGTTTGTCTGGCTGTGGAAGGATCTTCATGTGACTGAAAGGTTTTTTTCTCACAAACAAGAAAAACCCCTCCCAGAGGCAGCGACTGATGGTTAAAGACTCAGCACCCACGAGCACAAAAATAATGTCTCAAACCAATTTGTTATTTTTCCTCAATGATTTCTGAGCATTTACTTTGAACAAGCATTGTCATGTGTTCAGATCTTCAGAGCTATATGGAATATATATATATATATATAGTTTTGGATGTCAGAAGATACTGGGTGCTGAGCTGTATCTAAATAAATGCTTTGTCCCCAGTCCAGGAAGGAATTTTTAAAAAAAAATAAATCAAAACATATTCTTCCATTTGAGCAGAGACATATGTTTGGTGGGTTGGCACCAGACTGGGATGCAGAATCCTGTAGAACCAACTCTTCAGCCTCTGGGATATTTAGAGGAGCAACATCCACAGTAAGGTGCTGGAGAACATAAGGGGGGGAAAAAAGGGATGAAAAAGAATTGAGCACCTGAAGAGCAGCATGAGGGAATTCATAGGGATCCACTGGATGGGGCTTGGAGCAGCCTGGGAATGGTGGAAGGTGTCCCTGCCCGTGGCAGGGGTGGAATGGGATGGGCTTTGAGGTCTTGCCAACCCAAACCATCCTGGGATTTTTATGGCTTGGTGTCAAATGACATTCAGGAATCCAACCCTGTAAACAACGGGTGGGTTTTAAGCAGAGAACATTTCGGTTTCATTGGTAAACCCCTGTTAATTGAGATCACGGTGGCTCCTTCTGGTTGTGGGGACGATGGTCATGAAATACATGAAGGAGAAATAATGCAACACTTGGGTGCCATCCAGCAAAATTAGCAGGTCCCAAGAAATTCCAAAGATTCCACTGGAACGTGGAGCTTAACCCAGAACGAGCTTCTTCCCGGTGATATCCGATCAGGAATCACATCTGCAGCAGGAGCAGGGTTTGCACACCTGCCTTGGGGCCGTGCACCTCCCAGCAAGAAGGAAAACACCCTCTGGGAATGCAAAAGGCAGCCTGAGAATGGGTTACTTGCCAGGCAAAAAAGTACAATAAAGATTTTTTTCAGTGGCACTCCCAAAATCTGGGGAGATTTGGGGCTGTTTCAGTGGCTTAAGAGCCTTGGATGCGAAGTCTGAAGGGCAGTTGATGAAACCTCAGCACCAAATTGGATGTGCAGAGTGGCTTTTAGGGCGGACAAGGGACAGACTTTGAAGCACTTTGGGGACCCTGAAGGGACAGCTGTTTGGAAAGGCCTGATGAAACGCTGTGTTCCTCTCCCTGCAATTGCTCCACAGGTTGTTTGCCCTTTAAAAAGGCATTTTTTTACTCCCGTTCTCGTCGCATCTTCAATTTAAGCTGCTGTGCTGAACTTATTAGAGAGATCTGTTGTTGGCTCCTGCTTTGGCTCTGTGGGGTTGGCAGAGGCCAAGTGAGGAGCAGCCAAAGCCCAGCAGAGCCGTCAGAAAGTGGTGCTGGTTGGACTTGGTGTTCTTTAAGGTCTTTTCCAACCCTAATGATTCTTTAATCTGAAGGATTGTAGGTTGTGGCTGCACAGACCTGCTTTAAAGGCGATTGTTTGGGCTTGGTGCTCACACAGAACCCTTTGGGTTGGAGAAGCCCCCCAAGGTCACCGAGCCCACCCCGTGCCCGATGATCTGAGAGTCGTTTCTTCTCCAAGTGTTTTAGATTTTGGGAAGCACCAGGAAGAGCAGGGAGTGCCCATTTAGGTATCCCAGGACTTGGTGCTGTGTGGAGGAGGTTGGTTGGAAAGGTGGTGGTGAAAGTTGAGGGATTTGGATCAGAAGAAACCAACGTGGACCATTCAGAGGAAACATTATCAGAAAAGCTGAGATTAAATAACTTTGTGAGCTGATACAGGCAAACTTGGTGGTTCTGCTAGTCCAGATATTTAACTTTTATGGCTTTAAATAATAAATTTAAAGCAATAAGTTGTCCCCAGAGCCTGCCAAGGGATGTGGTGATCCCATCACCTCTCCACTCGTGTGCTGACTGTTGGCAGAAGTCATTGGATAACTCATCTTTAAAGTAGACATAAATTCAGGATGTTACTTGCTGTGCTGGCTGTGCCGTGTCAGGAGGCAGCAACAGGTTTCCCTCTGCTCAGAGCTGGGTTCATCCGTACCTGGGACAGACTGAACTGAGTAGGACTGACTGAACAGAAGGGAAAATTGGAACCTTTTGGACTTGAGTAGCCTTCTGGTGATTTTTGTTTTTAATACTCGGCTCCCCTCAGTCACAGGACTGAAATGTGAAAGCAGCACTAACAAGTGGGACTGGGTGGTGAGACTGTGGAATAATTGCATTTTTTAAACCATAAGTGGCATTTGTAGTGACATCGTCTGAAACTTCCATTTGGCTTTGCAAAGTTTAGGGGGGTGGTTTAACTTTTCACGTTCTGTCAGTGCTTATAACTCACTCCAATCCTCATTTGTAATTTTATTTACATTTTAACTCCTGGAGTGATTGCTGCTGCTGTTGTGTTGGTATAATAAATGCAAATCCCCAAGTTTGGTGTATTTAATGTTAAATTACTAATGCTGAGTAATTATTATATCCCTGAAGCAGATAAATACCTTCCTGTGGAATGGCCCTGGTGGTTATCTATTAAATTCATGTGTGGCATGACAGGCACAGTTTGAGCTTTTTTTATAAATTAATAGATACTTTTAAACTCTCAGTGTGGTTTAAGTCCTGCTTTTGGTGTTGCCCTCCAGATCCTCGTTGACGATGGTGGTCTCTGGAGGCATCAGTATTGGAGATTACATCATTTACAGGCAAGATCTTTGAACCCTGGTTCCTTCAGGCAGCAAAGGTAGGTGAAATAACCGAGGTGATGCCTTTCTCTAGAGGTAATAAATGAGGTTTTGCTCTCAAAAATAACCAGAATTGAGCAGCAGCTGAATTTGGGAGCCTGGCTCCACACTGCCAATGTTTAACCTCTTCTTAATAAGTTTATTTATTCTACTGGTGTGAAAAATAAGCTGCGTGGAAGGAGCTCAGTTCCTTTGCCTCCCTTTAGCTATGAGAGCCTGAGTGTTCAGCTTCCTTTTTTCCCCCCTGCATTTAATGGTTATTCCTTATTGTCCCTTTCTCACAATTGTGTTTTCTGGGCTGCAGATGAGTTGCAGTGTCTGTGTGTGACTCCGCTGAGAACCAGCGCTGCCTTGTGCGGTGGTTGAGCGAAGAAACCAAAAATCAGGTGACAAACAAACAGCCAGAGCCACACAAGGCAAAGCAGGGAGGTCCCTCTCTTGAAAACTCCTGCAGAGTGTGAGAAATGTGGTTTTTAAATCCAGATTTAAGGCGTGGATCCGACGCGTCTTGTGCTGTTTATTTTCTCAGCTTGTGTTATTCGTTACCCCTGTGTGGAGCTGTGATCCCAACAAACCTGAGAGCTTCAGGAGAGTTTTGGTTCTGAATTATTTTTCCCGTTTTGAAACTTCACTGTGTGTAACAGGTAACGTGGGAAGAGCTTTCCCCAGTGCTGGCAATGGAGCTAATTTCCCCTCTCATTATCTGCTGGTGATTTAGTGTGTGGCAGTCTCTGATATTTAGTGCTGATGATGGCAGGAGGGTTTTGGTGCGGCTCCTCTATAAGCAAACCAATTAAGGCATCATTTCACGAGGCAATTAGGAGCTCCTAATGGGGCTCCTCGATTGAGTTTCCACATTTGCCTTCCCTTGCTTTAGCAGAGGGGCCAGGTGAGCACAGGGTGGCCGAGGAACGCAGCTCGTGGTGATGGTGGGATGTTCTCTCCACCTGCAGCTCAGCTGGGTGCAGACTGGTCCCACCACCACCTCTGGGCACCGTGGGCAGCTGCATTTCATGGCTGGGGCTGCTGGGAAAGGGCTCCTTGGGCACTTCTGGAATATGTGTTGTGCAGGTCTTATTTGTGTGTTCTGCAGGTCTTTATAGAAGATATCTTTGCAATGCATATATAATAGACAGATCTGTATTTTGTATGTTCTGCAGGTCTTTATAACATATCTTTGTAATGCATATAATATATATATAGTCTATTTTGCTAGGTCTGCAGATCTAATATATATCTTTATAATACATTATATATAGTGTATATAGTCTATTTTGCTAGTTCTGCACATCTAATATGTATCTATAATACATACATAATATATATTATATATATACTGCTTGTTCTGCAGATTTTTATAATATATATCTTTATAATGCATATATAATATATATATCTTTATTTTGCTTGTTCTGCAGATCAAATATATATCTTTATAATAGATTATATATAGTGCATATAGTCTTTATTTGGCTAGTTCTGCAGATCTGATATGTATCTTTATAATACATATATATTATATATGGTGTTTATTTTGCTTGTTCTGCAGATCTAATCTATATCTTTATAACACCTACATAACATATATTATCCATATATAGCCTTTATTTTTCAAGCAGTATGAATAGAGAATTCCTGTCAGCCCAGACAGATTCAGTGTCTCACTTCCATAGTGTTTGTAAATTAAGACAAAACTGAAGGCCGTTCTCTTTCCATTTTCCCTTTGTTTTGGGCTTTTATTGACCCCCAGAAGGAAGGTTTTTGCATTTAAAAGACAAGCCCCCCGGAGCTGAGGGAGGTTATTTCTCCTCCTGCCCTGCTGAGGGGTTTGGCTCGGCTTTGTTGTTGCACTTTGCTTCATGGCCAGACCTTTGCATATGTTTTTATTTGTCCTGAAATGGGAATTTCCAACATTGGCTAAAGGAAAACCAAATGTTTTGGGGGAATAGGTATCGGAGTTGATGTCTGGGTTAAAAAGAAACAGGAAAAACTGAGACAGGGAGTGTTTCTCCCTGCAAAATGTGTGTTTTCCTGGTTATTTCCTGGAAGGTTTCCTATGTACACGTGGATAAACCTCAGGATGCTTCGTGAAATCCGAGAAAACACTTTGTTCTCAGCCTGGGCATCTCAGCTCGTGTGTTTCCCCTCTTTTTCAGCCCCGCTAACCCATTCCCAGCTATGTGCAGGCACTTTCTGCCCCATTTGATCTGGTTTTAGGAGCAGGGGCTTCTTGCATTTCCTGCCTCACCGGTGCTGCCAAACCTGGGGGACCTTGGCTCTCCCGCATGGATCTCATCCCTAACTCCAGGATAACGTGCTCTCCCCCTCCCTGGAACGACCCCTGGCATTCCTGCAGCAGTCTGCTCCTGCCTTCGATTGGTCAGGTCGTGGTTCCACATCTTCTGGGCTGCACAATGTCCAGACCTTGCTCTGCAGGTGGGACTCAGAATTCACCTTGTTGTACCTTTGAGCAGGAGGTGTTATGGAATCACGGGATGGGTTGGGTTGGAAGGGACCTTAAAGATCATTTATTTCCACCCCCCTGCCGTGGGCAGGGACACCTCCCACCAGCCCAGGTTGCTCCAGCCTGGCCTGGGACACTTCCAGGGATCCAGGGGCAGCCACAGCTTCTCTGGGAAATCTATCCCAGTCCCTGCCCACCCTCCCAGCCAGGAATCCCTTCCCAATATCCCATCCATCCCTGCCCTCTGGCAGTGGGAAGCCATTCCCTGTGTCCTGTCCCTCCATGCCTTGTCCCCAGTCCCTCTCCAGCTCTCCTGGAGCCCCTTTAGGCCCTGCAAGGGGCTCTCAGGTCTCCTGGAGCCTTCCCTTCTCCAGGGGAGTATTCCCAGCTCTCCCAGAGCAGAGGGGCTCCAGCCCTTGGAGCATCTCCGGGGCCTTCTCTGGACTCATTCCAGCATATCCCCATCTTTCTTGTGTTGGGGGCAAATCCACCATTAACAGAGCAAACTGGTTATCCCGACTTGTTGTCCCTGAGAAATCCCTGTGCCACGTAACTCCAGGATGTGGGATGTGTCTGCTCAAACCTGGAGCTCTCGCACCCAAACTCCAGAACTCCCAGGGCTCTTTAGTTCTCCTGCATCCATTGGTTCGTTCCCAGTGCTTTGGATTTAGTTATTCTGAGGCAGACGAGGAGCAGGGTCGTGCTCCATCATTTTGCCATTCAAACCAAGGAAGCCAGTTGCCTTTTCCAGGGTTTTTCTGGGAACAGTCAGTTTTCTGCCTCTGTCTTACAGAAGGGTTGGGGTTGTGTGGAATCCCCAGGGAATTTCTCCATAGCAAGAGATAAACGAGTTCTACCTTCAGAAATCTGATGGAAGGAAACCTTCTTAATGTCAAAGTTTCTTCCACAGAAATTATTTAAAGGATTTTTGGGGGAAAAAAAAAAAGAGATTAAAACGATTCTTTATATCTTCCTGTAAGACATTCCTGTTCTTCCTGTATTGTAAGGTATTCCTTGCTCTTCACCATCCCTGTTTTTAGGTGCATTTGTATTCATGGATGAACTAGAAGGGATTTGATAGGTCTGAGCAGGAGATTCTGTGCCATTCTGCCGAGTCTTTGCACGGAGCAGGAAGTTTGTTTTCCATTTCTCTTCCAGCTGCTCCTTCTGAAACGCTTTGGAAAGAAATTCAGGGCCGATGTTTTGAATTTTTAGATACTGTAAATAAAACTCACCAACTACAAAGACTTTTCATTTGGAAGAATTGGAGCAGTGGGCACCCAGGATTTATTCCCAGCCCTTTGTTTTTTTTTGATTGTAACCAAATTAATCAAGCTCAGGGGTTTACTTGTGATTTCAAAGTGAAATCTTTAAGTAATGTAAATATTTCGGGGGCTGCAGAGCCTCTCTCTATTTAAAATTCATAACAAGAGAGCAAAATTGTTAGAATTCTTGGGTTTTAATATGTAACTTTTCTTAGCGGAGTAACCTGGATATCTCCAGAAAGTTTTGGGGTTCTTTATTATTTCAGTTCATGGTGTTGGAAATTGTTTTATATATTCATCCTTATGTTTTCCTGTAATTTTACAAGAAATTTCTGCAAAGTAAAAGAAAATCAAAAGTAAATTTTTCTGCTTGAAGAGCTCCTGGTTTAAAACAAGAGCCGAGAGCTCCTGTCATTATTTATTAATTGCACGTAATATTTAAAAGAGGAATCTAGTTAGAATGTAGGATTCTTCTTTTCTACTGTAACACCAGCCCAAATTTAGAGCTTTGCTTTTTGTTTCAGTAATTCCTGCTTTGAAAAGGAAGCTCAAGGGCAGCGGATTTGAAATTTATCTGTTCATGAAAACTTCAAAAGCGCCGTTTTCCTTTGCATGGAGGTCACCTGGAAGGTTGGGAAGGTGCTTTTTTTTCCCATTCTGCTCCTTAATTTTTGTTTTGTTTTCCCCTTACTGCAAATGCACATCCTTGCAGACCCACTGTTGTGATGGAAAAGAGGGATCCCAGTCCAGGGATTGTTAATCTTTTATTATTATTCTTTTATTTTTATTTTTTGCCACATTGCTGAGAGCTCAGACTTGACACCAAGATGGGTCCGTAATTCCAATAACTGGTTTTAATTCAGTATCCCAAACTGAGTTTAAATCCCCTCAAAGGATTCATGGAACAACTTTTGGGTTTTGTCACAGATTCATGGAATCTTTTAGGTTGGGAAAGACCTTTAAAAGCAAGTCCAAGCTTTGCCCCAGCCCGAGTCCACCCTCAAGGTGTAAGATTTGCAGGTGCCATTTCAGCAGTGTGGGCAAGAATAGCTGAGTTCAGGAAAAGGAAAGGTCAGCTAAATTTTCAGAGCTGTCATGGAAACTTAAAATATTTAATGTTTTTAAATAAAAAAGCAGCTCCATCCATCAGTTGAGTCCTGAATACAGGAACTAAATAAAACTGTTTGGGACACAGATCCCGACACTGAGTCCTTAATAGTGGAACTAAAACTATTGAGGACACAAATCCCAGCGTGAATATTCCATAGCAGCTCTAATGTGTCTGAGATGCTTGTTGTTTAGAGGTTGGAAATCCAAATGGTGTTTATTTTATCCCCCACAAATGGGAATGGTCATTGTTGAACCCCGTGTGGGATTCGAGTATAAATAGTTTAGGAGGAAGGAGCCCCAGGAATGAATTCCCATCTCATTCCCGTCCTGGCAGAGGGAGCAGGAAATGGGGAAGGAATCCTGCCCACAGGTGCCCCTTCAGTAAAAGGCACAAAGGGAAAACCAGTATAATATACATGTTTTAGGTATTACAATGTGTATTTTAACCTCCCCATGATGATTCAACACCAGTTTTCCTTATGCTCCTCATTCTTTGGAAGTTCTACCCATTTCCCACTGTGAACATTTATGTTGGTTCAGGTACCTTTCTTTTTTTCCTTTTTTCCCCTTTAATTTTCTTTTTTCTCTGAAGCCCAATGTAAGCGTTGGAGTGGCAGCGAGTGACATTTGCAGAGGACGGATCCCCTAGGCAGATGAGCAGGTGACAGGGGAAGAATGGCACTGTGGCACAGCCTGACACGTAGGTGCTGGGGCTGGAAGATGCTCCTTGTGCTCAGGGAGGTTCTCATGGGGCAGCTTTATATTGTGTTCTCAGGCTTCCATACAGACAGAGTTCAGTATATCCCCACTGCACACGTGCTCCTCCTGGGCTTCTTGACACCGTTTCAGGTGTCAGCCCAACTCAGAGTACCAGTTAAAGTGTAAAATAATCTCAGCAGACCCTCTCTGGCTGTTCTGTCAGAATTATACGCACGTGCCTTGGTCAGGTTAATATTTATTACATTGATTGCCATCGATGGGGAGCTGGGGATGCGAGAGAAGAGAACTTTGTTCCCACGAAGGGGCACTTTAAGGCACTTCATTGCAAAGTTACTCCTGTTAGGAAGCTGCAAACCTTGGATCTCCCAAGTGAGCAAATCCCTGGTTTGGGTGATGCCTCTTTAAAAAAAATTAGTGTTTAGATGTTTGGCCATCTGTCAGGAGCAGTGCTGGGGCTGTGGTGTTTTACCTGCACACCTGTCCTCCAAAAGCCTTAGAAAGCTTCTAAAAACCAGCTAGCTTAGAAAGGATTGTGAAGGTCTAAAACTGAGCCAGGCGTGAAGGTGGAAAATTTGGGGGTTCCCCCCAAGTGTGTCCCCACAATTCAGTTCCTTTCGTGTTTCTTAGTACTTAAAAGGCTCCTTTCTAATACCTTTGCAGTGGAAATTATTGTTTTAGGAGGTCATAAATCCAGAAAAATGATTTTTCTGCTTTTTTCTTAAATTGCATTTTCTGGAGGGTCTCAAATTTGAAACACTTTTCCAGTCCTTAAAAACAGACCCCCATAAGAGGACGAGGCCCCTGCTCTGCCACAGATGTTTCTGGTGCCCCCAGATTATCACCAACACATAAAATGACACATGAACAGTTCTGATTTGGGCCGCAGGGATGAGGAGCTGGAATTCCATGGGGTTTCTGGTTTATAGTTAGGGCTGGGGGTCAGGACAAGCTGGTGAGCTGCAGCAGGAGATGGGGAGCACACACCTGTTGCCCTGGAGAAGCAGGGCCTGGGATCCCACCTTTCACACACCAGGTTTTGTTTAAGCTCTTTTGCAAAGCTGGTGGCTGGTGAAGTGCTTTCAGACCAGGAATACTTGTTGTAAAATGTCTCTTGGAGTGAAGGATCCCTTGGTGTCCGTCCCCATCCTGGACCAAACGTGGAGCAACAGCTAAAGCCAGAAGGGATTGTGGGGTTCAGCTCAGGGGGATTGCATTTGTGGCTGCAAGGGAAGAAGGGTCTGGCTCCCTCCTCCACCATCAATCCCTAAATCCAGGAGTAAGGGTATGAGCTCCCTCAGCCTGGGAAGGGAACTGGCTGGAAACGGGATGAAGGAAGAAACTCAAGGAGAGCTTGTAAGGTCTGTTCTCTACTATTCCCTACTACTGCTCCTCTCTTCCTGATGTGTTGCAATAGCAGGGCTGTGCTCCTTAAATTTTACCTTAGATTCAAGTTTACTATAGGGGAATGTGTTCACTGAAAAAGGGGGGGAAAGCCCAAACCACATCCTAAAAAAATTCCTACTGGACTGACACAGCAGTCGGTTATTTGCTTGGGCGGGAATAGGTACTTAGGAAACACGAATCTGGGGGTGAACTGTGTTTTTTAGCAATGGACTAAATTTAGTGATTTAGTGATGATAAAGAGGTGGTGTCGAGGCAGGCAGAGTGAGGATCCAGAGTGAGTCCTGGCCCCGTGGGAATCGATGGCAGGGCTGGAAAAGCTCCTCACACTCTCCCCAATCACAGAACCACTGCAGTGATTGAAGTGGGTTCCATTCCTGCCTCCTGGACAGGCAGCTCCTTCCAAACACCTCACCTCTCTCCTGCTGCTGACACATTTCAGGAGAAAATGAACAGGGGTTATTTTTTAGTAGGTTTTTCCATATCATCTGCAATTTGATGACTTAAGGTTAACAAATCGATAATTCAGAGTTTGGCCAACGGATGTAAGTGGTGGGACAACCTGTGACACATCTGGATTTGTCCAAATTGAGATTGTCCTTGTCCCTGACAGTAAAACAAAACAACTGTTTCTGTGAGCTCCCAGCTCAGAACACTCACTGAAGGTTTTCAAGCCTAGGCAGCAAAACACTACAACAAACCCACAAACCTCATCCGTGCTTCTAAAGAAAACGAGTTAAAGTAGCTAAAAATGTGCTGCACCTTCAAGGCACTCTTTGAACATGGGAAGAACTTGCATTTTATCTCAGTTCTCACTCAAAGGCTGGTCTTGGTGTAGTTTCAAATGCAAATGTTGGTGATCTCCAGAGCCCTCTGTAAGAGGGAATGGGAGGGCTCACAGGCTGCCTAATTAGGGGGTTAATTTTTTAGCAGCTCGCAGTAGGTTTCACGTGGTACCTCCGGGTGTATTTTGACAGGAGCACAAGATCTGGGGCCTTTGGCCAGTCCTTTTCAGGGATCAGAGTGTCTCTGCAGCTCCTCTTGTTCCAGTGGTTCACAGGTCCAAGAATGGCTTTGGAGGTTTGGGAGACGGGAGATCTTTCCTGCGCGTCTCCTCGTTTGCTCTCGTAATTACTCTGAGCTGTGGTGGTGCCTGCTGGCTCAGCAGGAGAAGGTTTGCATCCCCAGGGAACTCCTGTTGGGATGTGCCACTGGTGGCGTGCCTTTGTGGTGGACATTGGCATGGCATGGGCAGTGATTCCCAGTGCTCCATGTCACACAATCCTGGAATGGTTTGGGTTGGAGGGACCTTAAAGCTCATCCAGTGCCACCCCTGCCCTGGGCAGGGACACCTTCCACCAGCCCAGGTGGCTCCAAGCCCCATCCAACCTGGCCTTGGACACTCCCAGGGATGGATCCAGGGGCAGCCACAGCTTCTCTGCCCAACCTGTGCCAGCCCCTGCCCACCCTCCCAGGAGGATGCCAAGGCTCCTGACAGGTGTCTATCCAGGAGATCACCCCGAGGAATCACTTTGGGAAAACTTGTACTGATCGCCTGTTCAAAAATACCAAATTCTGCAGTATTCCAGAGAGCACCTCCAGAAAGAGGCCTGGGAGCTGGTAACTTCCCCCTGGTGGGTGGATGGGCAGCTGGGTGTCCACGGGTGGTGCCATGGGATGAGGAGTGGCACCCCTGGGCTCAGCAGTGTGGGGTTTGCACAATGCCCCCGATGCCAAGGCCAGGTAATTACTGATGACTAAGGGAGAAGTAATGATCCTAATAAACTTCCAGCTCCTTTTCCACAGTCTGAGGAACTGTGTCCTGTGCCGAGGGAGGTGGGACTGGCAGGAGGAGATGGAATGAGAAATGGGATGTATTTTACCTTAATTACCATAATTCCATCCTGCTTTCTCCTTTTTTATTTACCAGATTCACTACTTGCCCCGTTTCTGTTGCAACACAACACTCCAGAAAGCTCTCTTGGAATGCACCTGAACAGCAGCATCACTTCTTTTGCCTAAGAAGTAGAAGAATTGGTGTTAAATCAAAAGCTACCAAAGACAAGTGTTCCTTTTTGTCCCTTCTGAGGAACAAGAACTAAGCCCAGAGCCGTGTTTCATCCCTGGCACTTTATTAAATCCCACAGGGATGGAGAGGAGAGGAGCCACAGTGCCTTTAGGAAGTGCTGTTACACTTTTCAGTGGTTTGAGAGAGGAAAAGTCACTTTAGGGTGCAGTGGACAGAGAAAAGAGCCTTGCTTTGGGTGCTGGACACCCAACATTCGTAATATAAAATTCTTACTCCTGCTCAGTTGAAGGGAACGTGGCAATTGGAGACGGTGTGTGGCAGGAAATCAGCACTGGTTTGAAAGGTGCACAGGCTGCAAACAGTCTGTGCCAGAACCAGATAAAAGGAGGGGAAAAGGACAAAAAAACCCCAAATTGGTGGGTTTAAGGCTGCTAATTGTGCTTGAGAGCAGTGGCTGTAAATCACTGAGTGGCTTTTGCAGGGGTCCAACCATTCCTCCTGTAAATGCACCTGTAGTGCCTTTGCAGTGGGACAGAATACCTGGAACGCTGGATTCCTCACTTACCAAATACAACCTGCTGCAACGTATTTGGCTTAACCCGGGGGATTCCCTGAGTGTCAGACAGCAGTGTGACCCAAATTCATGCACAACGTGCCATCAGGGTGTGGGAGCTCGACTCCAGGGCAGCACAACGTGGTCAATCAGCTTGCCAGAGCTCCAGAAAGCTCCAGGGATGAAAAAGTGTTGCTCTTGGACAGTGGGAAATTTAAAAGAGATTACAATGAGCTTTTATCCCTTTTTCTTGGGTTCGGGACTGTAACAGCAGTTCTTGAGAACATGAGGAATGGGAGGTTACAGTAGCATTTCTGTGCGGGTAAATCCATAGTTTATGTATTTAATGTTTAAGAAAAACCCTTGTTTTTAGCAGATCTTTTTTGTCTGCTGCCTAAAACACTCGGAGGTGCTGAGGGACAGACTCTTTTTACCCCCCTGTACTCACCATCGTGTGCTCAGCTGGGCTGACCCACAGCAGCTCCAGCCTCATTGTGTGGCTGTTCCCATTCACTGCATTTTCATGGTTTGGGATAAATCCTTGCCTTGAGTGAATTTACACTGCTTTGCAGAGAGTCCTGAGGATGCACCTGCCCCAGGGGATTCTGAATTTTGGCACTTCAGCAGAGAACGTGTTTACAGTTCCAAAAATTAATCGTTCAGGAGACTGTATCTGGTTTGTGTCAACTCTTTGGAACCCTCCTCAGGAATTACTATTCCTGCCATTCCACTTAGGAGCAATTAACTATTACCTGCAATGAAACACTTCTGCAGGAGTGTTCCTATTCTGTGTTGTGGCATTTTATTTATTAGGGGTTGTGTTGGCTTTTCAGGCTTGCTTTCTGTGTCTGTGACACTGGCTTTGTGTCCAAAGCGAGCCATTTTCTCAGACATCACATTTGGAGGAGTTGCACGTGAGCTCAGGAACAGAACCCTGAAAAAGGTTTTCCTGCTGGAATTGGGGAGAAACATGAACACTGTTATTTGTAGCTGCTAAAAGAGCATGTCAGGAGTATATATTAAATAATATCTGTGTTATGAGCCTGCTGAAATCTTTTGGGTGGTGCCACAGAGTGGGAAACTCGGCTTTTAAAATCTTACCACTGATGGTGGAGGGGTTAAAGGAGCCACATTAAAATCCTGGAATACCCTGAGCTGGAAGGGACCCCCAGGGATCATCAGTCCAGCCCCTGGCCCTGCACACACACCCCAACAAAGGCGTGAGGGCCAAAGTAGAATTGCACTTTTCAGGTTGTTTTAGGTCCCAGTTTCTGTTTAGGTGTGTTTGCCCCCTTCCCACGTGCAAAAAAGGGGACCAAAAATCCCTTGAAAGATGGGTTTGAAATCTAAGTGAATTCCTTGGGTGTGGAATTACTTTCAGCCTTGAGCTTTCTGAAGGAGGTGGGACCATCCTGCTCCATGTGCCTGCGTGGTTTGGATCAGGTTTGGGCAGCTGGAGCCCCAAAATATTGATCAGGGGATCTGACTGTCCCCTCAGTCAATGTCCATCTGATGTAATTCAGTGGGAATTTAAAGGTTTTCTCCTGTGCTCCCTTTGGGAAATGAATCCTCTCATCTGGAAGGTCCCATTAACTCCTTCCTGCCACACCTCTGAATTAGGGACGTCTTGAGTACAAAAGAGGAAACTTTATCTTTTATTGTGTCTAGATCCAGAAAGTGTAAAAAAACGAGGCTGAGAATGAAGGAACTGGGACATTTAACCCGTGGTTTCTGTGAAGAAGGAGAAAATACAGTCATTAAATTAGACCAGGTGGCATTTTGTAATTCCCTGTTCTTAGAGCCCCACAAAATTGCAAAGCTGTAGTGTTAATACACTTAGATTTTAATTATTAAATAAATACAGTTGTGTAGTTGTTGAATTAAAACCGCTGGCAGAGCAATTAAAAGCATTGAACTCCTTGTATATTAGAAGTTTCGTTGGCTTGAAAGGGAGGGTTTTTTGTTATAGAGCAAATTTGATATAAAATCACGTGATAAGAAATGAACCCTGGCACCTTTAAATCCCGGTTTGCAGTGTCCCCTCTTTTTCCCATCTGATGATGCCCGTGGAGGAGATGTGGGATAAAAAACTCCAGCCAGGTGTGTGGAAGTGTTAAGGGAGGGCTGTGTCTTCATGGAGTTCTGTTGTCACCATCTGCCCCCGTTCTGCTTTCCAGGCCCAAACCTCCAGCTCGGGGTTTGTCTGGTTTTAGGGTTTTTGACAGAAAAAGTCTTGTATGACTGGAAATGCTTCTCCAGACGAGGCGAGGGCTGAGGAAACGCGCTGGGACGTTTTCCCCCTAAAGAATTGGAGGATGAAATTCCCAGTGCCATTGGGTACATTTGTCATTAATAATATTTAGCATGTCTGTGTGCTTGCCTTAGTGCTCTTGCAGCAGCTGGTCCATATCTCTAAAAATCAGAAGATTATTTGATTATTTAGTACCGTGGTGCTTGGAAATACCTAAAAAACAGGCTGGTATAAAGACAGAAAATCTCTCTGTAAGAGCATAAAATCCATGGGAGCTTTCTGGAAACTTGTTCAATCTTAGGCTAAATTTTTACAGAATTTTGATGAATAAATAAGATGGATAATTTTCCAATGATCAAACAGATTCAAATAGTAGGGCATTTTATATAAATATAGATTCAGGAGTGATCCAGTGTGAATTATACTAAACTCAGTGGGAAACCATCTATTAACCTTAGCAAGAATAGAATTCCAGAGACTGAATTCTGCTTTAGGAGCCCTGTGCCAGGGGATTATTAAAACACCATCCTGATACTTTTATCAATGACTTGGGCAATTAGTCGTGCTAATTAGCAGCAGCATCACTTTGAAAGAGCTACTTGGACGAAAGGCAGTGGTGAAGGGGACAGCATGGGATGTGCTGGGAATTGGGGTGAAATTCCTTCTCTGTGGAAGTTTATTTTGGATTTTCTCAGCCTTTCCCGTTCCAGGCAGGATGATTCCTCAGCCACGATTCCAGCCCGGGAGGAAATGGGTGCAGAGTCTGTGCTGGTCACGGAGTGCTCCCTGGGGCACATCTGCCCTGCCAGAGAGTTTAAAATAATCCAGATTTGCCAGTTATGGGGGTCGGTGCCAAGGATTTCGAAATCAGAAGTAACACAGTTTAGAGAAGTTTATGCTGCTTTCTTTGGGAAGGATTGAATTTTTAAACAATGCCATAATGTCATGTCTGAAAGAAGACACTTTATTATGTGATGATAAAGGGTCATGAGGCAGAAATATAAACTGTTCCTGTGCTTGCTGTGTTAAATGGCTCTTCTCCTAAGGAGTGTGGGGCTTGGGCATCAGGGATGCAGCTGCCAGGCCAGGTACCCGTGTCCTCTTAGGTTGCCTTCTGTTTATTCAAGTATTTGTAGAGTTTTTTGCGCCGTGTTCTTGCAGGAGTGGGAAAGTTCTGATCTTGGGGTCAGCACAGATGTATTTATATGAAATAGTCTGAGTCAGGATGTAGAAATGGAGCTGTTCTGGTGGGCCTGGGCTGTGAGGAAGTGTTGGAGCACAGGAGCAGCTGCAGGGGCAGGGGAGAGAGTGGCCCCTGGGCTGGGAACACAGTCGTGTCTGTCTCCTGTGTGGTTGTTTCACCGAAGGTCTTCACTTTTTGGGGGGATATTTATGTTTTGGATGATAAGGCTTCGTGTCAGCCAGAGAAATCGAGAGGGAGCTGAGTTAACTGGTCCTCTCCTCGTTCCAAGGGCTCCTGCAGACCTTTCGGAATGGTGACATTCCCCAAGTAGGGAAAAGGACAGAGGGAGTTCCCTGGGCATCCTGGTCCAGTGGAGTATTCCCTGGCCATGGGGAAGGGTTGGGATTGATGGGCTTTAAGGTCTTTCCCAACCCAAACCATCCTGGGATTCTGTGATAAAGGAATTCACTTATTTGTCACTTTGTAGTACTAAATTTTTTTACTAACTCGCTCTTTGGTACCTCTGGCAACGTTTGTGTAGGACAAAGAAGAGAAGAAACAAATTGATGTCATACAGACCTCAAGTTCTGTGTTTATCATCTCAGTGCTCATCAGTTTCCCAGTTATCTGTGTTTTAAATTAAAGGAGAAGAGTTGATTCCGGGGCACTGGGAGCAGAAATAGCAGGGCTGGTCCAACAGATGGGCAGAGGAGCCGAGGGAAACAAAGGAAGGGGTTCCTTGTGGTACAGCTGGACAAAAATAACCCTGCAGTTATCCATCAGTGCTTAGTTCTCACCCCAAATAAACGAGGAGCTGTCATTGCTGCAGAGACCTTTCGTTTGCAGACCTGAAATCTCGAGGGTCGAGTTCATGAGGATATGAAGGATTTCCAGGGATTCCCTCCCTGGCTGGGAATGGATCTGTTTGTCCTGGGATTGTGTTCATTCCCTTTTTAAATTGCTGGCTGCGGGTTGCATGTGTGGTGTGGCTGAAGAGGAGCTGCGCCTTGGCTGTGAAACCCCAGGGTTTTTGAGAGGTACAAGTCTTCCCAGGGCTGTGAGGGATGTCATCAGTGCCTGTCACTGGCCAGGGAAGTATCACATAGGCAGGAGTTACAGGATGGAGGTGTGGACTAAACTGGTGCCTCTGATTGTTCCTCTTGCAAATTAAAGCTCTATTTCTTTTTTTTTAAGACAGAAAAAATAGACAATATCCCTTCTTACATCCTCTCTCCTCAAAGCTACAGCCACTCAAATGACACCATTGTAAAACCTGTGAAAAATGGTACTTACTTGTATGGACCACATATGTAAAGTAAATTTGTTAGTGTGTTATAACTGTATATCACCTCTTGTGAAGCGCACTTGTTAGTATATTAGATTTATATATGTCAAATGCATAAGGAAACATGTTAGTATGCTAGACATGTATGTATCATACATCCAGGAAATATGTTAGCATGTTAGACATACATGTATAATACATAGGGAAATACGTTAGTATGTTAGACATGTGTCATACGTAAAGGAAATAGTGTGTTAGACTGGTAATAATATATCAAATCATTAAAAGGACTCTGATAGTGATTGAGCCACATATCTAATTTTTGAAGTGCCTTCTCTGCAGGGCTGCCTGTGTTCCTCGTGCTTCCCCAGGCTTTCCTGTTTCCCGGGGGTGCCCCGTGTCCCTGCACAGCCATAATTCATGTCCCAGGTTCTGCTCATCTGGCCAACTTGTTGTCGCACAAAGGCCCAGGAAAGGCCATATGTTCCTGCAAAGGTGGCCTCGGAAGGCAGGAGAGTTGCTTCTCTTTTCTTGTGCCATCTGTTCTGGTTTCGCTTCATTTTCGCCGGCTCCCGTGCCTAGCAAATATTGGGATAATAGATGGGAATTGTAATCGGTGAGGAAGGCCGATTATTGTTCCCGACAGCTTTGTCAGGGCTTCGGTCAGCTATTCAGACCAGCTTCTTTTCACACATTCCTCCTGCTGCCTGGCGTGGTAGCAGTTCCCGAGCGGAGCGGGGCTCCTGCGCTCGGAATACGCGGGCACACGAACAGAGCTCCTGGTGGAGCAGTGACTGCCCCGAGAAGGTGTTTGGGTGCTGCGGGGCTCGGAAATCAGTGAGCGGGTCCTGGATTTCTCCGAGTGGCCTGAGCCCTGCTCCCCGCGGTGCTTCCCGGGGCAGCACGAGCGTTCCCGCAGCCCCCGGGATTAGGGAACTGATCTGGGTTAAGACTAATCCCAGAGCGGCTCCCTGGGCTGAGCCACTCGGGAGGAGACGGAGCAGCCTCGGAGCGGGGGCCAAATCGTGTCCTCTGACTTGGACAGGGGGCTGCACCTCGGGCAGTTCCTCCTCGGATTCCAGGGAAATGAAGGAGGAAGGGGGAAATCCGGCGTCCCCGCAGTTTCCCGGCGTTCTGCTGAGGAGCCAGCAGAGCCCTGGGTTAGGCCAGGCCTTCTGGGTGGGTTGAGGTCCCGGGTCTGCTCTGGGCAAACCTGAAAATCCTCTGGGCCCTGTAGTTAGGCCGAGCTTAGCCACACGCTGATATTTTCACCCGCTGTTCCTGCTGGTTCTAAGAACAAAATTAAATACAAGGCTCTGCTTAGGCCGGTTCGTGATTTGCCACCACAGAATTCCTGGTAGCTGTGTTTGTTTTAGGGCAAGAATCTCCACGGCATTTTAGGAGAAGAGGGCCTGCAAGTCTACGATGTACTTTCAGCGGTATTTAGACTCCTTAGGGGGTTTTTATGCTCATTTATGTCTATATGTGTGAGTGTATATGAAGAAGGAAGTGTATATGTAAGTCAGATATAAACAAGCAAAACTGGGCATCTTTTGTACCATTTTAGTCCTCTGGAGTTTTGTGGCAGATCTTCTCAAGGACGTCTCGTTTAAAAGCCCTTTTATCCATTCTCCAGCTGTGTGGGCTCCGTTTCTGCAGCCCTAAATCCTGTGCAAGTGTCAAGCAGAGGAGGACACAGGCAGCCCTGGAGCCTGCCTGGCACTGCAGGGAATCCTCCTCACCCTCTGTTTGCGGTCAGTGCAGAAAGGGATCCTTCCAGAGGGAAGTGGGGAATGACTTGCCTTTCTCCAAACCCCCTTTCAGTCCAACGTGTGTTTCCTTGCAGGAAGAAGAGACTTTATTGCAACAGAACGGGCAAAGAAACACGAACACTTGAAGAAACAGCACTTCTCCCATTCTTCCCAGAAGTTGAGAGACCCACCAAATCCTGGTGGATTCCATCCACCGGTCTTCCTGCTTTGAGGTGGGTGAGTTCTCTCCCTGCCTCTCTTTCCGGTGGCCCAGGGAGGTTGAGGAGTCCCCATCCCTGGGAGTGTCCAAGGCCAGGTTGGAGCAGCCTGGGATAGTGGGAGGTGTCCCTGCCCATGGACATGGAACTGGGTGGGCTTTAAGGTCCCTTCCAACCCAGACCACCCCGGGATTTCTCTCCTTGTCACATCCTTCGACAGTGAACACAGTGATTGCAGATTTTAGCCTGATCTCTTGTGCTGCCTTTGATGTGCCAGATGGGTGTGACAGGCTCATTTATCCACTGGCACTGCGGTGCCACCCCTGGAAATCAAACATCCCAGAGTTATTTTTAGGAGGATAAAAGACAATGCCATTACTAAATATCATTTCGTGGCACTTCTCCACTTATCAAAACAAATCTAGAAATTACCAAGCTCAAAAATCAGACAAAAGCCCACTGGGTACTCCTCAGCTGGTCTCTTACGTTTGTGCCAGTATTTCCCAGTGGCTCTGGTTTGGAGTGAGTGCTTTGGAGGAGTGTTCTCCAGTTATGGCACGGGGTCAGTGGGGGAAATAACCCGAGAAACAGCCCAAAATCAGGTGGATTGGTTTAGAAGAAATGCATTTACAACCTACCTGAAGTGGAAAGAGAACTGGCTGGCTGCCACCCCCTTTCTGTACTCCTTTGTGACAGCTCACAGTTGAACAGTTGGGTTTGTTTCTCCTACTGGAGTAACAGTTTTGGGGTGTTTTCCCTTTTTTCTTTACTGTCTTTAATTTTAGCTCCACCAAATAATAGCACAGTTGTAAGAATATTGTATCTGGAGAGATTAGAGGGGACGGGATTTTTTTAATCTGCTAGCACAGGCTCATTATGTAAATAGAAAGCTCACAAAGGGAAGGAGACAGCAAAAGGCACTGGGAAAAACAGATGTGTCTTCCCCAAAAATGCAGGCACCACTGGATTCCTGCAGCCTGGGAGAACTCTGGGAAGTTTAATGGCATGGATATGTATGCAGTGAGAAAATGAACGTACAGTCACTGTGCAAGTCCATTGCCATACGCTCAGTACAGACAATTTTCGTCATTAATTTGTTGCTGCTATTTAATTTTCACGAGTTAAAAATCAGGTTGTTGTTTAAATTCGTTTTTATAATGTGGATTTCCTGAGGCCTTTAACAGAAGCTTCTCTCCCTGATGCTGCTCCTGCCCTTCCACTGTCCATGTGACCCAGTTTTTCTAAGCCCTGCTCTGACTTAGGTTTTATTCTTGGGCTGTTTCATCCATCTATTGGAATTGTTTCCAGTAAATTGGTTTTACAGGGTTTGCTGTGATCAGCATTACATGCTCCAGGGGAATTCTTCAGACAAATGGCTCTTATCAATACCTTTCAATGTGTTTAGACATTAATAAATGATTTGATATGAAGATTGTTATATCCGTAGTGGAATTAACCATCTGAAATGCCTTTTGATGCAAATGCTTTAATGGCAGGTTATCCCACCTTCCTATTTGTTTTGTTCCTGTAAACATAAGCTTCGTTGTGAAGCCATGGATTCTTATTTATCTCTAATTAGGTGAATAACCTGCCTTAAAATGGTCATGTTTTGAAGTAATAATATCTATATATTATACAACAATGGTCATGGTTTGAAATGTGTTATTATATAATAATACCATTATGTAATAATGATCAAGTTTTTAAATAATTCAATAATATCTATATATTATATAATAATATCTCTGGACTGAGTGTCCCTTGTCAGTGTCCAGTACTAAGAACAGGTAAACCCTGTGACTGGTGTGTTCATCCCCTGTTTCTTTGTCTTATCTGAAACTTTTTATCCCTATTTCATGTCCATGGGTTTTCTGTGACAGGAGAGGGTTTTAACAACAACCAATGCCTTTATTGTGATGACAAATGGCACTTAAAGAGGGTCCAAATGCCAAAATCAGAACAAATTCATTACATTTTCTATAGGATTCAAACCTCATTGGTGTTGCAGGTGTTTTAATTGATGATTTATGGTGTAAAAGATGCAAAGTCTCCAAGAGTTCTGAATTTGCTGCCCAACTGTGCCCATACCAAGCCCTCAGACTCTCAGATCTGAGGTTTTATCCATTCCCTCGTTGGATATGCCTGTAACCTAATGAGCTCCCATCCATTTCACCCCTAAAAGAGTCTAATTAATTGATTTAAAGTCCTGCCAGGACTGTTAACTCCTCCCGGTGTCAGACCCATCCAATCAGGCCGGTCTTAACTCCTTAAAACCCAGCCTTTTTGTCCTTGGTGTGGATAAACACAGCTCAAGAAATGACCTCTTTAGGTGCCTGCTAAGGGTCCATACACTCATTTTTATAGAAATTTACTCATCGTAAGGTACTAAAAGGCACTTTGTTTTTTCGATCAGAGCCGTCCTACCCTTTAAACTCCAATATCTTTACAGTCCATACCACAGAGCGACTGCACAGCGCGACCAAGAAGAGGGAAGTAAGAACCTCTGGCTCCTTCCTTGCTCCACACCCTCTGCCTGTCCCAGCAGATGCGACGTGGGGAGCAGGAGTTCCTCAGATGAGGGGTGGAGGGAGCCAAGGAGCCACCTCCATGGACATAGGCCATTACCCAGGGCACAGCAGGACCCTGTCTCCAGCAACGCTCAAAGGGCACCAGGAGCTGGAAGAAGCCTAAAGGCCCCCCCAAGGCAACTGCAAGCAAGACCATGAGGAGCAATGTAGGTGGGTGTTGGGGAACAGTGGAGGTGGGTGTTGAGGAGTAGTGAAGGTGGGTGTTGGGGAACAGTGGAGGTGGGTGTGGAGGAGAATGGAGGTGTGGGTGTGGAGGAGAATGGAGGTGTGGGTATGGAGGAGAATGGAGGTGGGTGTGGAGGAGAATGGAGGTGTGGGTGTGGAGGAGAATGGAGGTGTGGGTGTGGAGGAGAATGGAGGTGGGTGTGGAGGAGAATGGAGGTGTGGGTGTGGAGGAGAATGGAGGTGTGGGTATGGAGGAGAATGGAGGTGGGTGTGGAGGAGAATGGAGGTGTGGGTGTGGAGGAGAATGGAGGTGTGGGTGTGGAGGAGAATGGAGGTGGGTGTGGAGGAGAATGGAGGTGTGGGTGTGGAGGAGAATGGAGGTGTGGGTATGGAGGAGAATGGAGGTGGGTGTGGAGGAGAATGGAGGTGTGGGTGTGGAGGAGAATGGAGGTGTGGGTGTGGAGGAGAATGGAGGTGGGTGTGGAGGAGAATGGAGGTGTGGGTGTGGAGGAGAATGGAGGTGTGGGTATGGAGGAGAATGGAGGTGGGTGTGGAGGAGAATGGAGGTGTGGGTGTGGAGGAGAATGGAGGTGTGGGTGTGGAGGAGAATGGAGGTGGGTGTGGAGGAGAATGGAGGTGTGGGTGTGGAGGAGAATGGAGGTGTGGGTATGGAGGAGAATGGAGGTGGGTGTGGAGGAGAATGGAGGTGGGTGTGGAGGAGAATGGAGGTGTGGGTGTGGAGGAGAATGGAGGTGGGTGTGGAGGAGAATGGAGGTGGGTATTCCAGGCGTGGAGCTGGGAAGCATTTGAGGTTTGGCAGGAAACGGTTGGGCCAGTATTAATTAAAAAATAAACAGAGGAAGAGGCATCTTCCACATCTCGTGGTGCTGAGGTAGAGAGGTGGATTTAGCAGCAGACGGGCAGGGCACCCACTGGTGAAAAAACCAAGGCTAAGGCTGGTTTGGCCTTTATTAAACAGTTGTGTTTCAGTGCCTTGCCCTGAGAGCAAACCACACCTCCACCACAGAAAATGAAATCTTTATTCCTGTAGATCTCCCGAAGGAAAATCCAAGGCTGTGCCGTGTCAACAACCGGCAGCCGGGGGAGCAGGAAGGTCCCGGGAAGCAGAGCTATAAATACCAGGCTAATTCTAGAGCTTTAAGGTTGCTCCAAAGCTTGGGTAAATCCCTCCCGAAGAGCCGGAGCGGATCCCTAAGCTGGAGTGCCCCAGTTGGAGGAACGTGTGTGGGTTTAATTTTAATTTTAATAATGAAATCACGTCGATCCGCACGGGCACCTCAGCGGGGCAGCGAAGGCTCTGGGTTGTCTTTGCTGCCCCAAAATAAGGGGACATTTTCAGTCCTATCAGTTCTTCTTCCCGTGAAATCCCTAATTCTTCTTGCCTGGAGCCAACAAGTACGATATTCCCTCGGAGTCTGGTTTTTAGGGAGCTGGCCCTTCCAGCAGGGAGAGCTAAACCACAGCAATCCTCTTGGGGAAACACGGAAGATATTTTGATTTTTTTGTTTGTTTTACTTGGCTTTTAGAAATTTGGCCTGTGGAACCTGACACTGAGGCTGCGTTTGGAAATATTTAGGAAATATTTTTCACATTTAATATTTAAACTCCTGAGAGGAAGTTTCGGATTGCACGTCATTCCAAGGAGGGTTTTATTTTCAGGTTTTAACTGAATTCGGTGCATTTCTGTGATGTTGACAAGTGTCAGTAACAAAACCTGGGTTATGAAATAAGGGAATATTTAAGTGTATAAGCAAGGAGATTCTTTTTAAATGATCTATTTATCATTGTGGAAATTAACTTTCAAATATTTATATTATTATTATAATTAGAAATCATATTTTTAAATAGTTTTTATTTAAAATAATGTTTAAAAATCAAGCCAATTTTATTTCAGTTGCCTAGAGCAGGCAGGGCAGTGCAAGATTTAAAGAGCGGGGCTGATAAAAGGACTGGCTTTATTTATTGCAGGAAGAAAGGGAACACTCCGGGATGGGCACAAATGAGGTTTTTATCAAAGCAACGGGAGGGGCTGCCCTGTAGATTTAAAAAAGTTATTTAAAGCAAGTTATATTTGCACAAAGGGTCGATCAGGGCGTATTTTTAAAAAAGCAGACCAAGTTTTTTTGGTTTGTCTCATACCTGACTGCAAATCTGGGTGGAAAACTGGGGTGTTTTCCTCGGGGAACTTCCAGAAGCACACCAAGAAGGGGCTGGCAGAGCCCATTTCTGCAGGTCCCACCTTCCCCCCTGGCCATGGGGGAGCCCGAGATCCCCCTTCACATCCTCCGTCCCTCCAGAGCCCAAAACTTCCTTTGGGACCTTCCTTTTCTTTAATCCTAAATAATATGCTTGGAAAGGCTCTTCCTTGAAATGGAGCGACTTTGGGGAGTTTCCCAGGGATTTCCTTGAGTTCAGGTGAATCGTAACATAAAAACTGAAGCCCTGCAGGACAGGTGGGAGAAGCTGCTCTGCCCGTGGGTGTCTTTAATCCATATTTCCGAGATTTCCCTGCTGGCTTTGCTCGTGGAGGTCTTCTGTCACAGGATATTTGGGTGTTAAAAGTGGTATAAATGTGGCTGTTAATCTCCTCTGGTCGAGTGTTAGATCCACTGTGATGAAGACGTGGCTCCGTGGTTCTTTGCCCACGTTTCCCCCAGTGACTCCCAGTGTTGGAGCAGGACATTCTCAGTGTCCGTGTTGGGCTGGAATTCCCTGAGCCATTTTTGGGGCTTGCTCGGAGAATAAAGGGCTTGTTGGAACCGTAATCAGGATCTGGCACGACCATTTGCAAGCTTCTTATCTTTCCCGCAGCTTTGCTCTTAAACTCCCGGCCGTGCTGCCCCCTTCAAGGGCCACGTGGTTCTCATTTCTGGGGGCTCTGGGCCTTACTCTCATTTTTCTTTTCCCTGCTTTGATGAGCTGGTGGAATTCTCGTGTGGAGCTTGGATATGATTCACCCTTTTGTTTCCTTCCTTCGGGAGAGAATCGAGCCTTTTTTTGCCTGGTTTAATGGGTGTTCAGCCTGTTCCCCCTGCACTGAGCCCGGGTTTTGCAGCGGCTCCGGTGGGCCAAGCCAGGGATGCAGAGCTGAGCATCCTCACCAGGCACCACCTCGCTCTGCATCCAACAGAAACGTGTCCTGCTTGGATGGCAAAACACATCCAAGGAGGGTTTGCGCTGAAACAGAGAGTAAAATATCGTAAAATCAAGCGTTTCATTTTTCAGGAGCCAGGCTGGAGCCTTCACCCTTTATGGGACAATGACATTTATCCTTAAGGTGTGGGCATGAACACATCTGATAATTGTTATATAAAAGTTCACCCTCAAAATACACAGGCAAGACCACTTGGGCACTTTGCTCCTTTTTTAGGCTAAAAATACCTTGGCTTGCTTAAAAAGTAGATCTCAGAGCGAAGGGGATGGGGCAGCCAGACACTCCTGGAGCACGGAATCTGATTTGGAGCTCGTGGTGTGTGTACAGTGAGGAATTTTGATCATCCGTGTTGCCAGAATACAGATTAAACTGTGCAAGGCTGGGCTTTTCCCAAGAACTTGTACAGCAGCACTGACTTAAATATTAGGATTTTTCCCCCACGTTTATGATGTGTTAGGAAGGGAAAGAAGTACAAAATACGAAGTGCAAACAGTTATTTCAGAGTCTCGAAGGAGGAATAATAATCTAAGAAACTCTTAAGGGTTTATAATGTGAAGAAATAATGAAGAGTCATTTACTGTTGAAATCTGAACGTCAGAAGTGGAGGGTGTTGCTCACCATTGCTTATTTTCCGTTTTAATTGATTATTTTTCAGCTTGGAATGAAGAAGATGAACAGACCCACCTTCAGTCTAACGCTTAATGAGGAAAAAGGTCAGGCTTGTTCCGTTTTTCCCTGAATCCTGTGCCTTGCTGGTAATTAGTGCATTAAAAAAATTCCTTTATATGGGCATTGCTGGTTTCCCAGCCCTTAAATAACAAACCAAACGTGAGGGTTTCGTGGCAGAGTGTTTGGAAATAAATGGCATGTTCATCAAACAGCTGACTCAGAGCAGGGGAAGGGGAAGGAGAAGCTGGAGAGGGAAAGGTCATGTGTACAAATCTTCATAAATCCATTTAAAAATGATTACACTTGTATCTAATAGACCTGGTATAGCTGCCATTTAAAAGGATTAAAAACACTTTTTTTTTTAATATCTTTGAATTTCTGAGTCCTCTTTTAGAAAACAGAACTGTCTCTCCAATAAAATAAAACAGTGGGGCCAAATTCTCTGAACACGCTCAATTAGGGAGTAATTATCCCTCCTATCCCCCGGATTTGGGGCATCCCAGAGGCAGCCAAGCCCCTCCGTGCCAGCTCAGGCTGAGGTGTCTGAAGAGCTGCTTTTGTATTTCCTCATGTTCCTCTAATGCCTCCAGTGGGTTTTCATTAGGGAAAGTGCTGAGCAGGGCTACGTAATTCAGTAAACAGCTGGAAAAACAGCACTTGGAGGGGAAAATTCCTTGGGCCTAAAATAGGAGGGTCGCGTGCCGTGTTCCTTGGGCACAGGAGCTTAATTTATGGGTTTCATTTGCAGTCCTGCCGTTCTCCTGCACGGGAACTGGGCTGAGTTATTCCAGTTGTCCCAGTGTTGCTCTGCCCTGCCCGTCAGGTGTCTCACCCAGAGGAGGGATATTCAGTTTGTTGAAGGGATATTCAGTTTATTCCAGGGATATTCAATTTATTGACCCCTCTGCTTTGGAGACAGGGGAGGATGGGCTGCATTTTTCCCATTTCTTCCTTCATTTTTGATCCCACAGTTCATGGAGATCTGGGGTCATTCCCATTTCGCAGATTTCCAGGAATCTGATTTTATTCCTGGTTTTTAATCGCTTCTCTAAAGTCTACTTGGATCTTCACATTGAGATTTTGAGAGAGTTACATTTAAATATCGTTTTCTTTTAAAATTGAATCTTTATTTTCCCAAATTTCCCTTCCCCCCAGTGACCTCTAAGTCAACAATGTCCACCAAAACTGAACATTTACAAAGAGTTATTACCTCTTTACTTTCTGCATCTATTTTTTTAGATACTTCAGGAGCATTCTGTATCAAAGATTCCTGAAATTCCCACAATCTTCAGTATGAAAGCATTCTAGAATATCATTATATATATTATATTGTATGTTTAATATCAGATTGCAGGTTGCTGAGGATGGGCGCTGTGCATTACCCAAGTTTCTGTTTCTTTCTACAAGTCCCCCTAAAATAAAGTGCATTTAATAGCATTTCTCCACTTCTGATTGCCATGCAGCTCAGTAAAATTCCATTTCATACCATTCCCTGAGAAAGGGTTTGATAGTGGTGACATCATCCTTAGCTAATTCCTCTTGCATACCAAACATTGGGCTGAATTCTCAATAAATCTGAGTGCTGTCATTATGTTGACACAAAGTAGGTCTGTCTCCTGTTTTTGACCTATTTCCCTTGTAAAGAAAAAAATTAATGTAGTGGAAGGCCTGGAAAAGCATCCGAACTCCTGTGTATTCTTCCATGGGCTCTCTCATGTGCATTTAATAAATTCTTCCTGGAGAGCCCGGGCTCAGCTTTAAAAGGAAGAGCCTTTTGTTTCCTGCCATTTTTTTATTGATGTGGAGCTGCTTTTTTTGTGAAAACCCTTTCAGAGACGCCCTATGTGTGTGTTTGTGCACGTGGAAGGTCTTGAAAGCATGGGCTTGATCCCTTCTCGCCTTGGAAGTGACAACCTCCACTGCTCCCAGCTGTGGGAATTACACGGAACGTGATGTTTAGAGGAAGTTTCAGGGTTTGGCACTAAACACACAGTGAATAAAGTCTGCCAAAGGAATGCTGCTCCTTCCCAGTCGCACTGGCCAACTCCCGTGGCACAGCTGAATCTCCCAAACTGAGGAACTCTCGTCTGTCCTTGGGTGTTAGGAGGAAGGACATCATTAATTCCCAGCAGAATTAATCAGCAGTACGATGATCCAACCTGCTCCAGGAGATGGGATTTGTGTTACATTCTAATGGTCAGCTGGTTCCATGGACAGAAATCAGTGTTTCTCCATGAAAATCTTTTCCTTATGAAATTAAATGCCACAGGGTTCTGTCCTCAGGGTCCAGGTGATCCAACTGGGAGCTGGGGCTTGTCCAGTGGGATACTGGGAGAGCTCCTGGAAGTGGAGACAGGTACAGTGCCCTGGAATCGTGATGGGGTTTTGCTCTTTATGAGTGAATTCCTCCAAACAGCTCCCATGGGATCATCCAGGGTGGAAAAACCTCCAGGATCATCGAGCCCCACCTGGGACCAAACCAGAGCACTGAGCCACATCCACATCCATTGGTTTGAACAATTCCAGGGAATCACTGGAGGGAGTGGTTCAAGTGGGGCTCTTCCATCCTAAAGAAACTCCCCCAGCATCAAAAGTGGTATAAATCAGGCAAACACAAGGCTGGTGATAAAAATCCTGTGTGCAGGTGGAAGTGACGCAATGTCAGAGGGGGCTGGACTGGTGCAAACTGGTCTGGCACTGGAATGATGGGAAATGTGACATTTTCATTGAGTCCTTCAGTGCAGATCAGTTTTCTGGTTGTAGCAATACATTGCAGGAGTAAGAGGAGGATGTGTTTTCACCCCAAAGGCTGGAGTGTATTGTGTGTCAATCCTGTGTAAATCACATGTAAATCCTGTGTCCATCACGTGTAAATCCTGTGTCCATCACATGTACAGCCGTGTCGTGGGCCTGGAGGCCAACACGGGAGGGGGCTGAGGGAAGGAAGGTTTCCTTTACTGGTTTTTGAGTCACTCTCCTAAAAATTGACCTTCTCAAAGTGTTCCCTACTGGTCAGGAGAAAGCTGCTTTCCAAACTGGGAAAGCATTCCCAAAAAGTGATGTGTCTGGATGATAGAGGAGAATCCCAGCTCATGGCTCTGATAGACCTAAACAGATTAATAATGTGCAAGCCATAATTAGTAAAAACCCCTTTTCACTCTGAAGGTAAAAATTCTTATTAGTTCTAAAACCTCAGTGCTTCGATTTGAGGGCCTTTCTCATTCTGAATGTGCTGTGTAGGTTTTCCTGTGCTGGAAAGGAAGGCCTCCAAAATTGGGTTGTAATTTGAGCCTCTGAGCAGTGTTTGGGGTGTGTCCCAAGGGTTTGCAGAGCTTTATTCCCAAAATGTGGCCGTTCCATAGGTAAACACCGGGATTTGTGCGTGGAGAGGCCCCTTGGGATCCATGGAATTGTTGGGCACTGTTAAAAGTTCATCTGAGAAAGGAGTAATGGGGCATCCAAAGGAACTGGAGGACAAGGGAGAATGGATTTAAGCTAAAAGAGGAGAGATTTGGGTTATGTTTTATTAGGAATAAATTGTTTGCTCAGGAAGTTGGACAGGGCTTGGAGCACCCTGGGCTGGTGGAAGGTGTCCCTGCCCGTGGCAGGGGTGGGACTGGATGGGCTTTGAGGTCCCTTCCAACCCAAACCATCCTGGGATTTCCTGATGGTTCCATATTTTTGCAATATCAGGCTCTCAAAATTTGTCTTAACTGGCTTTATGGCCACTTATAAATGAAATAAATATTTTTCCTATCATGTGATAGATCAGAATCCAGACATTTAGTGTCTAATTTAGATTTCTTTGTACCTTTGCACCAAGTTTTCTATTTCTCGCCTTGCCTAAAAAGTTCTTAAAGCAAACAGGAGCAGCCGAGCGTGCAAAGAGGCTGCCCAAGATACAACATTTCCAAACAAAAAGGGAGAGAGCCACGTGAAAAATTGAAAACACACCTTTGGCATATGAAAATTCAGGAGAAATCTTCCAGGGGAGAAGGGGTCGAGGGGGCCGAAGGGGGCAGGAATTTCGCATAGTTCTCCTGTGAAATATTTGTAGGGATGTTGTGATTGCCAGACAAATCCAAAAGGCACGTCCTGGCTCTCAGGAAAAGGGGAGACATTGATGGAGAGCTGGAAGGTTGTGCTGCTGGTGGTGAGATCACAGGAGGTGCCTGCAGTTGGTAGGAGATGATGGGGGAGAGGTTTTATTGCACGGGCTGAGGAAAGTCAGTGTCCAGAATCCCCTGGGTTTTGTCCAGTATCCAGCTCCTCTCTGTCCCAATCCCAAGTGCTTCACATGGAGTGTTTGCATGGAGAAGGGGCAAGCGGTACAGCAAGGGATGGGATTTTCCTGCAGTCGTGGAATCCCATGGAATTCACAGGGTCACAGAATCCTGGGATCACCGAGGCTGGCAAAGCCCTGCCAGCCCACCGAGCCCACCCTGTGCCCGATGCCCACCTTGTCCCCAGCCCAGAGCACTCAGTGCCACGGCCACTCCTGCCTTGGGCACCTCCAGGGCTGGGCACTCCAACCCTCCCTGGGCAGCCCCTGCCAAGGCCTGACCACCCTTTCCAGGCACAAATTCCTCCCCATGTCCCCCCTGCCCTGCCCTGTCCCACCTGAGCCCGTTCCCTCTGCTCCTGTGGGGTTGTAAGGTCTCTGGACCAGTACGAAATGTAGAGGTTTGCGTTGTTTGGTTGCTCCAACCTGGCCTTGGACACTCCCAGGGATCCAGGGGCAGCCACAGCTTCTCTGCCCAACCTGTGCCAGTCCCTGCCCACCCTCCCAGGGAAAGATTTTTAAATATTTTTAAATCCTTCCCACAGACTAAGCACTTAAGTAAATTTTTTTGCTCCTTTTAGTGCTATTTCCTTCCCCCCATGAAGACGGTTTATGTGAGTGGATGATGAGAAGTGTTGTGGTGGAGGTGGAACAGGATGTTAAACAGAGGCAGATCCAGCAGAAATAGGAGGTTATTTCCAAGTGTCTCTGGCCAAAAAAAAAGGCAATTAAAGGCTATTATGTGCTCATAATGGATCCAGTGAGATTGCCCTGATTAGCAACAGGAGCCACAGCAAGGCTGGGCCGGGGGATGAGCAACTCCCAGTATTTTAAATATCTCTTTTCTGGTGGTGTCCCGTCCCAGGAGGTTAATTCTCATTCAGAGTAACAGGGACGTTGCTCACTTATTTCAGCTTCCATGGGACCTGCAGTAGAAGTTCCAGTGCAGCTTCCTGCAAGAAGGTAAATTCTGCCCTGGCTTTGATGGACCGTCATCTGCACCCTCCTAATGAGGATCAAACCCATCAAACACCACAATTCCTGAGCTTGCAGGAGCTTCCAAATCCTATTCCTGTGTTCCACACTGAGACATTAAAGGGTGGATTGTTTAGACAGGGGAGGTGGCAAGGTGTCCCTGCGACACCTCCTGTGAGCTTGGCCAGGCAGGAGCCCCTCAGTGTCCTTGTCCCTTCCCCAGGGTTGTCCAGCCCAGGCTTACATCCTCTTGGAGCATTTCAGGGTCTTGGAAGGTGGGAACAGATCCCTGCAGAACAGTGCCAGGCTATCCCAGAAGGCTTCATCCCACAGACAGCCTGAAATCCCAGAATCACTGAGGCTGGAAAAGGCCTCCAGGGCTGCCAGGTTCTTTCTCCTCATCCTTCTCCAGCTATTTCCCTTTCCTTATGGAGCCTTTGGAGCTTTGCATTTCGAAGTGGCACATGCAAAGAGAATAAGCTGCTTGAGGAGACTTGAGGGAACATTTCCAGGACTGTATTTATGCCTTTCTGCTCTTCCTGTAGTGGCCTTGAAGGCAGGAGCTGTTATTCCTGTTAAATATAGGTGTAATGTGGTGTTATTGCAGAAATGTGGCATCCCAAGTCTTTATATTCCATTTCTAGCTCAAAAAAAAAAAAAAACCTTTTCTTATTAAAATCAGTCAGGTCTGTCAGCTTGACTGTGTTTAAACATGTTGGCATAACATGAGTGTCAGCAGTAAGGCAGAACTGACACGTGATGGCAAATAAAACCTGCTGATGTTGTTGCTCCAGCAGTCCTCAGTGTCATCTGAATTGTGAATTTTAGGATTTCTCTTTATTCTGGTGTATTTACTGCTTGAATCCTGCGTTCATCTCACCTTAACAACATGTCCAGGCTCAAGAGTTCAGTCCCACCTCGTCAACCTGCAAAACTGCTTGGGGGGAATAACATAATCCACGGCAGCCTGAACTTGGGTCACGAAGAGTTAAATCCTGCGGGGGGAATGAATTCCTGAGAATATTCAGGTTGTTTCCCAGGTATTCAGAGATCAGCGCCTTGACGTTGGAGTTTCCCTTTCTGCGATACAATTTTTGGAAGGATGATTATTTAAATTTAATCCAAAGGCAGCGGTTTTCCATTTTTATGGATATTACCAAGCCCAGAAGCAGCTCCCTTCCCATTAAATTCATTCAGTTTTATAAACAGCGTTTCAAGGGCATTAATTTAGTCATCTGCTGGTAGTTCTGAACAGGAGAATACGTGGAGATATTCAGTGAAAAGATACATCCCTTAACTCACCCAGACTCTGCATTAACCATTTAATAGCAGTTTCACTCTAAGTTAACGTAGCTCAGTTGCATCCACACGTAAATAGAATATTCTGGCAGGATTATATTTCCTCTGAGCCTTGTTTTAATGGTTCCATTGACATTTAAAATCCTGCTTTTCAGCCCTTTCAGTGGGTGCAGCTGTGAACACCTTCCTGAGTTGCTGAACTTGAGGGCTGGAAACCTTGAGGAGCTGCCTCATGTCTTTGCTCAATCTGTGTTTTCCAGGCTGTTTCGTTGGAGCCAAGGAGTCATGAAAGAAACTCAAGAAGACAGCTTGGATAAAGAACAGAAGATAAAAAGCAAACAGAAAGAATGTGGCATATAAAGGGTATAATACCTGGAGGTGTTGGATCTGACTCATATTTATGAAAATGAGACGAGCTTTCACAAAATACAAGTTGTCCTAGCCAGCCCTCAAGCTTGGAGCCATGCTGATGAACTAGAAATTCTCCTTTTCCCTCCTTCTCCTTTCTGACAGGTAACAGAGGATTGGTGAATTATGATTTTCCCAAGTTGGAAGCACTAATTTTTATCTATATAGTTCATCCTTATGAATATATAAGGAGTTAAACCTTGCATATTTAATGTGGATTCTAATGGGAAAGTGACTCGTTAACCAAAATGGCCACTTTTAAGGACTTGGTTTCAAACTGAGCTGGAGCCTCCCGATGCACTTTGTACAATTTGGGCTAAGCTGTGCTGCGGGGCCTGCCCTGGGAGGCCAGGATGACATGTAGGACAAGGATATCACCCTCCTGTTGATATCTCTGAAGACTCACAAGCAGAAGCAGGAAAATGAATGGTGGGAAGGAGTGTGACGGAGGGGACACGGACGGAGGGCCACCAGCAGTGCAAGTTCCCGTTGGGTGGCAGCGGCGGGTGGACCAAAGCGGAGTTCTCTACGTCAGGTAAGGTCGCCCCAGGGCTGCTGCCTCCATCTGGGGCTCTGGTTTGCTCAGGAAATTAATTAGTTTTGCCACTTTCGGGCGGTTAATTGGTGACTCGGCTGCTTTCTGCTACTCAGAAACTTCAAGGGCTTGTTGTTTTCCAAGTGCAGGGTTGTTCTTGAAGCTGAAGGAGGGTGGGTTTTGGTGGGATGTTGGGAAGGAATTCCTGGCTGAGAGGGTGGACAGGCCCTGGCACAGATTCCCAGAGAAGCTGTGGCTGCCCCTGGATCCCTGGAAGTGCCCAGGGCCAGGCTGGAACAACCTGGGCTACTGGAAGGTGTCAGGGTTGGAATGGGATGGACTTTAAGGTCCCTCCCAACCCAAATTATCCCACGATACCGTGGCTCTTCTGAAAGGAAATTTGAGTTGTGTGACTACTGAGTACCTGAGGAAGTTTTGTGGCTCCTCACCAGCTCCAAAACACAATCAGGGTCTTTATGCCTGTGAAGTTTCAGTGTTCAGTACCACTGATGTTCTCCAGCAAGATCTGCTTCTGTGGATTCCTCACATTTCTCATGTGGGAAAAAAACAAACAAAGGAACACAAACCTGAATCCAGAGTTTTAGGTACTTTATTTCTTGATTTTCGTAGCTTATTGGATTTTTTTTGCCTGGCCCTGGAACGGTCACAAAGAAACGCATTGAAATTGGTATGAAATAAATGTGTTCAGACAAACGGACTGTAAATTAAATGGTATTGGAAAAAAGATCAGCATAAACTTCAACAAAATATTGGGTTTGCATCACATCATTATCTGTCTATTTGCTTAATCCCATTCCACTGTTGTGTCATTAAAAGAACAGTTCTTCACCACATTTGATGTATTACCTATACAAGATTCTTTAATGAGCCAAAGCCTGCTCCAATTTTACACTAAACTGGATCAGATGCATTCCAGGATTTCTTGTTTATGTTCTCAATTAGCAGAATCAAACAAAATCCGTGTCAGTGATACCCATGTCAGAGAGAAATCGCCTGCCCTTGTCCTTCTCATTACAGCTCTGATTTACTGGGCCTCTGCCTTAGTTAAAAATCAATGAGACAGGAGAAGTTCTGGGGTGGCTGAGGGTTTTGTTCCCAATAATCTTTATATCCAGACATCAGGACATAAAATGCTTTGGGTTTTTTATGTACCTGCTGATCCCACCCGCTTTTGAACTGCAGTTTCTGCAGCCTGGAGAAGTTTTGCACATTTTTTGATTGGGTTATCTCTGCCCTCTTCCCACGTTTTGCCCGTGTCTTTTTTTATTCTTCAATTCAGTGCTAAAAGGTGGAAGTCAAACAGTCCCGTCTCCTGCTTCTCATGGAGCACCCCCGGTGCTCCCAGTGCGACGGAGCCCCCGGTGCTGCTCTGCCCTCGAGTGTGCTCAGCGTTTGTGCAGGCAGGGAGAGGTCAGACAGTAGTGACTGCGCAGCCATCCAGGGGGAAATCGGTGGGTCTGTTAAGATCCGACGTGATTTAACTGGAACGGATGATCCCGGCTGAATGGAGGCTCTGCCGGTGCTTCCCCGCAAAGCGCAGCGGCTTTGCTGGCAGCTGGCACCACTTGCTTGGCATTAAATCGGGATTAAATCCATTCGTTAACTAGTTGGTGTTACCTGCTGAAAGCACTGGGTTGATTCTCGGGGCTTTGCGTAGTAAAACTGTGCTGCTGCCTTAAAGTGGGGCCTAAGTCATCCCTCTGAATGTCCAAGGCCAGGCTGGACAGAGCCTGGAGCAGCCTGGGCCAGTGGAAGGTCAGGGTCTTCAGGTCCCTTCCAACCCAAACCATTCCATGATTCCATGGGTTCCTACCAAGGAAACTGTGGATCATACTTGCAATCAGAAGCGTGAGGAACTCTGTGCACGCAGAAGAGACTTTGCGGTCCCGGCCGTGCCCACAAAAGGAGAAATTGGACCTTGTTTAAATGTGGTGGTTTCCCGTGGACAGGTAACCCTGGCTGTGTGTGCAGGGGGAGTGCGGGATCCCACATCCCACACATCCCCTGGCTGACCTTCCTTCACTCCCGCTCAGCCTCAGTGGGTTTTTCCAGGCTCCAGGTTCTCCTTGAGCCTCAGCTGGTCACGTGTGTCCAGGCAAACAGCACGAGGAGGTTATTGACAGTTGCTTTATTCCAGAAATATTCCAGAAAAAAAAGTAGCCTTTTCTTTTTCAAGCAGTGCAAATAAAATGGCATCCTGACTCCAGAGCATATTCCTTTTAACATGAATTTTTAAGCATCCCAGTAAGAGTCTGTAGAGATTTTGGGATGGTGCAGAACAAATCCCATGGGAAGCTGTTCAGGCTGTAAGAGTGGAGCTTGCCTGGGCTGAGCATGGTCAGGCCAGGTTGGGAAAATCCAAGGGGATTGTGGTTTAACCAGTGTGGAGCTGGAATTACAATAAATTGAAAGGAAGAGTAGTTTCCCCTGCGCCCCGAGGATTTGAGACAGGGAAGGTTTGACTTTCTGACCTGTCACTTCAGCCTATTTTTAGTTTGCTCTTTTCTCTCCCTCACCCTCCAGACTGTCACTGTCACACGGGCTCAGCCTGAGCGCTCCTCCCAAAAATAACCATTTCAGGGCCAGTCTGGCAAACAAAAGTCCTGATTTCAAGTGTCAGCAGAACTCGAGATGCCTCTTGCAGATGTTGCCGTGGATGGGACTCGGTTCTCGTGTGCAGTGAGATGTTTCTACGTCGGGTTTCAAGTACCAGAGTTTGTCACAGCTTGGGAGTTTTTGGAATGTTTTCACGATCCAAACTTCTCCACTCGGGTTGTTTTTTGTTCAAATCAGGGGTGTTTTCAGCTCCATTAAAAACCAGGGGATCAGTCTCATAAATCACCAGATCCTGCCCCTGATGGGCAGTTCGGCTGGCACAGGGTGAGGAGCAGCGTGGAATTCCAGGCTGGTGACACAAGAACCTTACTCCATCCTATGAATCAGTGATTTTGCCAGAGCAGAGTTCCCAGTGGAACTATTTTGGGATGTGGAGATAATGATTTTCTGGTGGGAGCTGGAGGAACCCAAGCGCAGATCACCAGGAGCTCACTGGGCTGGTTCCTTGGGGACATTTCTCACTCTCAGGGAGAAGGATCCAAGTTCTAGCCGAATGAAACCCGACTTTATGCACCTAAGAGACCTGACTGCATGTTTTATTCCCTTTAAAATGTGTTTATGGGGGGGTTTTTTGGTGTTCTTTTGTAAATATCATCTCAGGTTTTGCCTAAAAGCAAGAAATAATTTGAAAACATCCGCAGCCTGAACTGTGTCCCTGTGAGCCCTTCCATGTGGGTTGGAGGCTGAGTCAAAGAGCTTTCATTCATCATTCCTGTTCCTTTGCAGTCCCAGTGGGTCTTTATTGTCCTGCTTGGAGCAGGTGAAGACTTACTTGCTGACTGATGGGACGTGCAAGTGTGGCCTGGAATGTCCTCTTGTTCTTCCCAAGGTAAAGCAAAGCAGCGTTTTGGGGCCTTGCTCTGGTAGTTTTGGGCCCATGGTGGCACGTGGTGTGCTTTGGTGGCATGTCCTGTGCCGTGGTGGCATGTCCTGTGCCATGGTGGCAGGTGCTGTGCCATGGCTCTGTCACCCCAAAGGTGTCTCAAATCAGTGCTGTGCTCCCAAAGGTATCCCCTGAAATCCAGAATTCATCTCCCCCCTTGGAAAGGATCTGACTCGCTTATGTAATAATTGGTATATAATAACAAGAATATAATCATGCACGTTAAAATATAAAGTATCATATATATTATCTATTGTATATACTAATATAATAATAAAATATAATTGTGAAAATATAGAAGATAAAATATAACTCTAAAATATTCTATTACTGTAATATATAATAGATTAAATATAGTAATGTAATAATAAAATATAATCATGTACTCATATAATCATATCAGTCATTATAAATATATTCCCTTTTTATTTATCATTTTCAAATGTCATGTCGGGGCATCTCCTGGGCGGTGCAGGAGCAGTCAAAGAGCTCCAAGGCACAGAGGGAAATTCCTAGATATTCTATATAAAATTCCCAGTTTAGGGGTATTTGGTGACTTCAGTGCCTTTGGTCATTCCTTTAAACTCTGGGATTTCTCCTCCCAGGTGTTTAACTTTGACCCTGGGGCTGCTGTGAAGCAGAGAACCGCCGAAGACGTTAAAGCTGACGAAGATGTCACCAAGCTGTGCATCCACAAGAGGAAGATCATCGCCGTGGCCACCCTTCACAAGAGCATGGAGGCACCTCATCCCTCCCTGGTCCTCACGAGTCCTGGGGGTGGAACAAGTGAGTCCCATTTCCATCCTGCAGGACCGCTCCGGGATCTTCATTTTATACGTGTTAATTACCGTGCAAAGCCACCCCCAAACTCTGATGTGTCGGCGAGGGCGAAAATAACCAGATTTAAGGAGCAAATGGAGCGATCAGAGATGTGGGGAGATGGAAGATGAGTCTAAATCAGGTCATCCCAGACTAAGAGCAGGATTTTCTTGGGGAAGATACCAGCTTGTTCTAGACAAAGGAAATACATTAACTCTCATCTCTTGGAGCTGTAGTAATACGTCTGATATTGTGTCACATGGGAAATTAGAGGAGCAGAATAAAGTGATTATGAAGGGATTAGGCTAAATGGGAAATTGTATTGTAAAGGAGAATATACAGCGAGGGGACATCTCCACTGTAATTTCTCCAGGATTATTTTTAGGCCTCAACCTGGATTAGCATTTTAATTATCCACGTCAGCAGAAAGATGAGGTAATTTGTGGGTGGCTGGAGCTGACAGTTCTTGTCAAAACAGGGGAAGATGAAACCACGTTGTAAAACTGGGGGATCAGCGAGACAGGGTGTAACAACAAACCCTGGTGGTTGTGAGATTGTTCACCCAGGAACATAAAAGGAATTATGGCCTATAAATTCCTGGGAAAGGAGGCCCAGCCAGCAGGATGATGCTGATCCATGGGAAGTTCAGCCAGAAGCACCCACGCTGTTCCTAGTGCTGATTTTCACGTTGACATTTAGGATGTTAAACCTTTGTTTTATGTTTTTCTCCCACTGGAATTCTGTTTTTAACTAACAGTGCAATTTCCCGGGTTACTGTGCGTTTTCCTTCTTAATTTTTTTAATGAGTGGTGCTTAGACTACACTCTGAAAATGAGCAAAGTGAAGGAGGCGCAGCCAGGTAAATACTAAAGACACGAGTCACATTTATATGCTTTTATCTTCTCTGTGGGTCAGAATTCTGTGCACTAGGCAAAGAGGAAGATTTCCCAAGAAATGGCCTTTGTAAGCAAAATGGATTTCAGTTTTTGCACATTTACATGTGACCTTTTGCTTAGTTCCATCATTCAGGGTGAAGCCTCTCAGACTTATTCCCTTTTGCAGTTGAGCTTTGAGGTTTGTCCCCTGAATGAGACTCTGGTTGTGTTTTGGGCCAGGTAAAATGTGTGTTTCTGTCGTGGTGTAGCTGGTTGAGCAAATAGGATGACGGCAGGATTGGCAGCCTGGCCAGGGGGAAGGAGAGAGGGGTTTCAAGGCACCTCTGGAGTCACTTGGACGTAACATTTTTAGCTCCCAGTTGAAGTTTGCACATTCGGAGTGTCTGTGCCAAGCACTCCGAGCTGAATTACAAATTCCCAGCAAAACTGGCAGAAAGTCCCCCAGATTGGAGCTGCTTGTGATGATATTCCGAAAGTAGAACATTGGGGGAAAAATCTTTTTAAATAAAGATGGAAAATGGTCTTGTGCTTGCAGGAAGGGCTGGTCTCCAAAGTGGGAATTTTTTCCACTGTAGAGGGTTCACATATCAACGTGTGCCAATATTCCCAAGGCTTTTATCCTGAAAACAAACCTCCAGAGCACTCAGAGTCCCTCAGCAGCAGGGACAGCACCTCTTCCCTGGGAAATGAGCCTCAGTCCTGGCTGGGCTTTGTTCCTCCTGTCCTCAATAGATGGTGCCAGAGGCTCCTTTTCCTGCAACAGCCACTGCCGGCTCCTGCCAGAGGGGATTGCTGGAATTCCAGGCGTGGGACGCTGCAGGTGATGCTTAGGAAAGACAGAAGGGCAGCAGAAAGGTTTCAAGTTGTCCATATTTGTATGGGATATTAAATTAAGGTTTACCCGACTGTGTAGCTGGATAACATGCACCATTCCAATGACTTCCCAATGTTTTCCCAGCCTGCAGCTTTGCCCTGAAACGTGTGACGTTGCCTTTGCACCCAGTAACTGCTGTGTGCCTTCCATCCCAGGTGCGACTCCGGCGGTCCCCACTCGAGCAGCAACTCCCAGGTCCGTGAGGAATAAATCGCATGAAGGAATTACGAATTCCGTGGTGCCGGAATGTAAGACTCCTTTCAAGTTGATGATCGGGGCATCTAATGCCATGGGGAGGCTGTACGTGCAGGAGATGGCTGCGAGCCAGCCAGCAGAGCTCCATCCTGTGTATCCCAGGCAGAGGTTGGGGAGCAGCGAGCTGGGCCAGAAGTCTCCGTACCGCGGCAGCCACGGCGGGATGCCCAGCCCAGCCTCGTCGGGGTCGCAGATCTACGGAGACGGCTCCATCTCTCCCAGGACTGACTCGCTGGGAAGCCCCGACGTTTTCACGAGGAACAATCCCGCTTTCCACGGAGCGCCCAACTCCAGTCCCATCCACCTGAGCAGGACGCCCCTGTCCCCGCCGTCGGTCATGCTGCACGGCTCCCCCATACAGTCATCCTGTGCCATGGCTGGAAGGACTAATATACCTCTGTCCCCCACCCTGACCACGAAAAGCCCCGTGCTGAAGAAGCCCGTGTGCAACTTCTCCGCGGGGATGGAGATNCCTTCAGAAAAAGCCATTGCCATCCGAGAAGGATCCCCTTGGCATTCTGGACCCCATCCCCAGCAAGCCGGCGGCTCCGAACCCCGTCATCGTGGCCCCGTCCCCGTTCCACTCGAGCGCCCACTCTCAGGTACCCGTGATGAATGTAAGCATGCCCCCCGCCGTCGTGCCCCTGCCCAGCAACCTGCCCCTGCCCACCGTCAAGCCCGGCCACATGAACCACGCCGCCCACGTGCAGAGGGTCCAGCAGCACTCCGCCTCCACCTCCCTGTCCCCCTCGCCGGTGACGTCCCCGGTGCACATGATGGGCTCCGGCATCGCCAGGATCGAGGCTTCTCCCCAAAGATCGCGCTCCTCTTCCACGTCGTCAGATCACGGGAACTTCCTGCTGCCCCCGGTCGGCCCGCAGCCGGCCTGCAGCGGCATCAAAGTCCCCCCCAGGTCCCCCCGCTCCACCATAGGCTCCCCGAGGCCATCCATGCCATCCAGCCCTTCCACCAAGCACGACGGACTCAGCCAGTACAAGGACATCCCCAACCCGCTAATTGCTGGAATGAGTAATGTATTAAATCCTCCAAACAATGCAGTTTTTCCCGCTGCGTCGGCTGGAAGCGGTTCCTTGAAGAGTCAGCCTGGTTTGCTGGGAATGCCTTTAAATCAGATCTTGAACCAGCACAACGCTGCCTCTTTCCCAGCGAGCAGTTTACTCTCAGCAGCAGCCAAAGCACAGCTAGCAAATCAAAATAAACTTGCTGGTAACAACAACAGCAGCAGTAGCAATTCTGGACCTGTTGCCGGCGGCGGCAACTCCGAAGGACACAGCACTTTAAATTCCATGTTCCCTCCTGCTGCCAACGTGCTCCTCCCCACCACGGAAGGGCAGAGCGGCCGAGCAGCACTGAGAGATAAACTGATGTCTCAGCAAAAGGATCCTCTGAGGAAAAGAAAGCAGCCGACCACCACGGTGCTGAGCTTGCTGAGACAGTCTCAGTTGGACAGTTCCGGCCTTTCCAAAGCTGGACCCGATTTGATAAGAAAGCAGAGTCAGAGCTCCTTCCCCATCAGCTCCATGTCGCAGCTCCTGCAGTCCATGAGCTGCCAGAGCTCCCACGTGAGCGGCACCAGTCCCGCGGGCTGCGGGAGCTCGGGCTCTGCCCTGCCCTGCCCGGGCAGCCAGGTGCACTTCACGGAGCCCGCGCTGGGCTCGGGCAACCTGCAGAGCCCGCTGGCCCCGGGGCTGCCCCTGCGCGGGGACGGGCTGCACTGCCACGGCCCCGCCGCCGCCTTCGGCCCCGCCGCCGGCCCGGGCAGCGGCGCCCACCTGGCGGGGCTCCTCAATCAGATGCAGGCCGGCGGGAGCTGCGGGGGGCTGCCCCAGGCGGGCATGG
>VWZF01002940.1:825475-856007 GCA_013396755.1 Sclerurus mexicanus
TGTCCCCTGCTCCAGGCGCCCTGCCTTGGCCAGGGGTTGGATTGGATCACTTCCAGAGGTCCCTCCTGTCCCCTGCTCCAGGTGCCCTGCCTTGGCTGGGGGTTGAACTGGGGGATCTCCAGAGGTCCCTCCTGTCCCCTGCTCCAGGTGCCCTGCCTTGGCCGGGGGTTGGACTGGGGGATGTCCAGTGGTGCCCCCCAGCCCTAAGAGCTCTGTGATTTGATGCCCCACAGCCGCAGACTGACGGGTGCCCTGTTGTGCTGCCCTTCCCGCAGGTGCGGATGCAGGAGGACGCTGCTGCGCTGAACAAGCGGATGATGCCCCCGATGGGGATGGCGCCGGTGCCCGAGAGCCCCGGGGCGCTGCTGCCGCCCTTCCCGGAGCCGCCCTGCGAGCTGCAGCCCCGGGCAGAGCCCGCCCTGGCCCCGCAGCCCAAGGAGGCACCGGCCGCGGGCGACCCCTCGGTGGACGCCATCTACAAGGCGGTGGTGGACGCGGCCAGCAAGGGCGTGCAGGTGGTGATCACCACGGCCGTGAGCGGCACCACGCAGATGAGCCCCATCCCAGCCCTGAGTGCCATGAGTGCCTTCACAGCCTCCATCGGGGACCCCCTGAACCTCTCCAGCGCCGTCAGCGCCGTCATCCACGGGCGCGGCGTGGCTGTCGCCGACCACGAGGGCAGGGCGAGGGGCGCCAGGGCGGCGCGCGGCCCCAAGGGCTCGGAGCATGGCAAGGCCCCGGGCGAGGGCGACGGGTACGACTATTACAAGGCGGCGAGCTGCACCACGCCCAAGAAACAGTGGGAGGGGGAGCAGAGCCCCGGGGGCGACATAAACAGGTGGAAGTGCGAGGAGTTCCTGGAGCACTCGGCCCACGTGCACAGCAGCCCCTGCCACGAGAGGCCCAACAACAACATCTCCGCGCTGCCGCTGCTGCAGGGGGAGCAGCACCAGGCCCTGCTGCCCCAGAGGAACTGCCAGAGCGAGAAGGCGCTGGAGGAGAACTTCAGGTACAACAGCTACAAAAGAACTCTGCTGAGCTTCAAGGACAGGCTGGAGAACACTGTGGAACGCTGCGCGCACATCAACGGCAACCGGCCGCAGCAGGGCAGGGCCTTCGGGGACCTGCTGGGCGCTTCCAAGCAAGACCTGGTTCTGGAAGAGCAGTCTCCGAGCTCCTCCAATAGCTTGGAGAGCTCCCTAGTTAAGGACTACATCCATTACAATGGAGATTTCAATGCCAAAAGCATGAACGGGTGCGTGCCCAGCCCCTCGGATGCTAAAAGCATCAGCAGCGAGGACGAGCTGAGGAACCCCGACTCACCTTCCTCCCACGAGCTCATCCACTACAGGCCAAGGACGTTCAATGTGGGCGACTTGGTCTGGGGCCAGATCAAAGGACTGACTTCATGGCCTGGGAAACTGGTGAGGGAGGAAGAAGTTCACAATTCATGCCAACAGAACGCTGAGGAGGGGAAGGTATATTTATATATCTATGCACATCTCTCTCTCTCTACACGTGCCCACACAAAGGGTTTCCAAAACTTCCTAATTTTAGTCTTTGTCTCTTATTTTAGCAGCACAAATCGGGGGGGTTCTTACCTGTAGCTCGTAGGACTGAATTTTCCCATAGTTACCTAATGAGAAACTTCTTAAAACAGGTTAGATTTTGGCTTCACCAAACCATTTGTGCACAGAAAAGCGGTGTTAACAAAAAATTGCTTTCGCTCGCATTGTGTGTTCAGTCGAATTTCTGGCTGTGTCAAAGTATCTGGTATGAAAATACCTGGAAGTGTCCAAACTGCACACGAAGGAGAAGTGATCTAATCGGGGAGGAGTGTGTAACAGGGGAGGTGGTGCTGATGGACACAGGGCAAGTGTACACACATTTTCAGCTTAAAAGGAGGTTTGGGTCATCTTTAGTAGTGAGGAGACCCGCTCTTTCCTACTGAAGTCCTTGTGCTTGGTGGGGAATGTACAGAAAATGCAGTTCCCGAGGGGTTCCTGGTTCCTTTGCGATGGTAAATGTCCCCTGATCTGGTCTGCACTGCTGGGACGTCATGCCTCGGTGGGTCCTGTCACCCCAGATGAGCAGGGCTTCAGCCTCTCTGTGCAGGTGACAGTGTCCCCTCCCAGAGCTCAGTCCTTGGCGTGGTCATTGCCCCACATTCCAGGGCAGTTTGTGAAGTGCAGGCACAGGAGAAGACCCCGAATTACGAAAGATTCCACAAAGCTGGAACAGTGAGATGTCCAGTATCCGTGTCCCTGGTGAGTCAGGGACACGTAGTGGCACTCACATGTTCCCAGGGTGGATTTGTGTCTTCACTTCAACCACTGTGTATCCGTGTATCTCTATGACTGTTTGATAGAACTGAAGAGTTTATTTTTGCTCGTATCTGTAAAGAGGTGAATTTACTTGCATTTGCATTCCTTGGCAATTCCGTGTTTGCCCCATATTGCGGACACCAGGGTGTGTTGTTGCTTTGTGCAAAGCTGCCTCCTCCCTCGCTGTGGGGTTTGTGTACATTCCATGGATACGGTGTGGGATAAATCCAGTGGCACCCGTTGCCTCGGCCGCTGAAGCACAAAACCCAGGGAAGCCGGGCCTGGGAACGCTCACCTCAGCGAAGACCAGTGCAAGTCCCTCGTCAGGAAGTCGTGGATCGCCTCTGGCACCAGAAGACCTTTAATTTGATCATTTTAAATTTAAAAAAATAAAAAAATGTGTCTGGTTTCCTCCATCGAGAAGCGCGGAGCGAACGGCCATTCCGCAGGGTGGGAGCTAAGGGGGAGAGGTGTGATACAGGGAAAACCTCCCACCAAACCGGGAGAGAACCAAGTGGCCTCCAGGAATTCTGCCCTTCGCCCACATCCATGGAGGGAGTCACCTGCAGCACTGCCGGAAACCCTCTTTTCCACGTGGAGCTTCCCCAAACCCGTCCTGCGGTCTGTGTGTGACAAGAGCGACCCTCCTTTATGGTGCCCTGAGTCTGCTGGGGGGCTTGGGGGGTCCTCTGCTTTTCCTTCCATCATCCAGGGCTTAATCCTTGTTCTCCACGGGCGCTCCCTGTGACAGCTCTCCTCTTGGGAGAGCACTCCACGGGGCTCCCGGGAGAAGGGAGGGATGTTGCACTTCCCTGCCTGGTTCTCGGGCTGTTGGGTGTTAGAGGAGCAGCAGAAATGTCCAAGGAGGACAGGAGAAGTCTGAAGCAGGTTTCATTAAGCAATTAATGTCATTATTATCCACATCGAACCACCTAAGCAGGACCAAGGCTTTGAGGGAAAGTCAAAGGCTTTGTGTGAGCTTTTCACGGTGAGCTTTAACAGGGTAAAGCTTGTTCTCAGTGTGACTTTCCAGGGCTTAAACTGGGCTGGTTAAACTGGGCTTTCCTGGGTTTACAGGGAATAACGGGTGTGATTTCTCCATGTCCTGGAAACCCTATTTGTATGTGTGATTTGGTGTTGACATTGATGAGGTCATTAATTGTTGTTATGATTGACATTAATAATTGCTAATTATTCATCTGGTAGACTTGCTTGCCATACCCTGTTTTGTAGTAATTTGATATTTCTTCTTTTAAAAAAGTGGGGTTTAATGTATAACCGTCACAAAATGCCAATAATGAAGATATGGAGTGCTTTTTGTTACTTAACCCCAGTCCTTTGTTACCCAAACGTGGTATTAATTCTTCATATTCTTTTTTACCATTGAAGTCTTTATTTATCTCATGGCAGGTGTTTACAGCCCATGCCAGTTTGTTCCTTTGGTACACGTGGAGAGGGATAATTCCTTTCCTTCCCACATTTATCCTTAGAAAAAGCTCCCCAGGTTTCCAGCGGGTGCTGTTTCTTCTTCCCTGTGCATTTGTGTTCTTCCAAAATCCAATAAGGAGAGGAATTATTGGAAGTGTTTGCATTAAAAGGGAGCCCAGTTTTCAGGGGAGAACGCTACAATTCGTGGCTTAATTGAATTTAATTGAGGACAATGGAATTCTCGCTTCCCCACGTGCAGATTTCTCCACTGATGACTCCCGGAATTATTCCCCAATTTCATGAGCACAGGCCTGAGTTGAGACTTGGGGAACTGGAGCTCAACTTGTGGGATACTGGGCCTTGTTTGTAGGGGTTTGGAACTTCCCCTGTCACAGCCAAGCACCAGCTCCGTGGTGGGTGGAAATTCTGTGGGATCTGAAGGCTCAGTTTGGAGGGAATTTGCATTTCCATTTCATTTTCGGGCTGTGCAGAGGCAAACTCCATAAATGTGTGTTTATTTGCCTCGTGTCAGAGCACAAACTCTGCTTTGAACTGAGAAGTGCTGGCTGAGGTTCCTGTGGAGTTAAAAACCACCAATCCAGGCGTAGCAAAGCCAGAAGGATTCAGCCATTGCTTCCCTTTAGGTTGATGTGATATAAATCCTGATTTTGCTGTTTTCACAAGCACAAATGACTGAGCCAGGTGAAAATAAGAGTGGACTCATGTGTTGAGAATGCAAATGATAACATTATAGAGATGATACAATTCATGATCTTCTTGCTTGTATTGTTTGTACTGGGATTAACTGGTACCCACGCACTGGTTTGTGTATAAATATGAAATATAGAAATGTATTGCTTAAAATGCAGTTTAAATTTTTAGTCCAAACACTCTCAGTTACCAATATTGGCACCTGCCCGAATCCATCCCTGACTCAGCAGATCGCTGAAGTCTGCTCTGAAATTTAAAAAAAGAAAAATAACCAGTTTTAGGACAAACAAATAAAGGTCTAATGAAGAGTCATGGATTCCCCAGGCACAAAGAAAGCTTTTCTTCTGAAACAGGAATGGATTTGGCCATGCCAGGAGCAACAGAGACCTTAAATATTTCACCCAGCAAGGGGACGTGTCAGAATTGTGTCGTCTGTCCCAGTATTTTAGTGCGTTCCAGGTGTCTCCCGGGTGTAAATTCCCTGGTGAAATGTGAGTAGCGGGTGTGAGACCTCCCCAGCTGTTTGTCCTCACGGTACAAAGGCAGACAAGGCTTGGAAAGCGGTTTTGTCTCCACAGCCGTGTGTGGTGGTGAGAAATTCCGCTCTGTGTGACGGGGTGGGCAGAGCCAGGTGTCCTTGGGAATTTGGGGCTGAGGTTCCAGGCTGACGGGGCTCTGGCAGCGAGGGAGAGGCGCCCTTTGCTCGCGGCACCTGTGGGTAACGTGGTTTGGTGTTCATGCCTTCACTCAGGTGGAGCCAGAGAAGCTGAAGACACTAACAGAGGGGCTGGAAGCCTACAGCCGGGCCAGGAAGAGGAACAGGAAGTGAGTAAACGCTCCTTGTTTGCCAGGGAAATGCAATAATTGAGGGGTTCGCCTCCTTTCCAGCCCGGCTGGAGACTCGGTTCTAATTCCTCGTGCTGCTCGGGGAATCGCCGAGTCACCCCAGGTGTGGGCTCTCTGAGTTTTTGGTGCATCTCCTGGTGATTCCAGTGGCCCCTGGGAAATGGCAGCCCCCCTAGGGGGGTCTTCTGATTTGCCAGTTTTTACCGAAGAAAGCCAGGACATCAAAACCAGTGTGACCAAATAGTGCTTTTTAACCAGCTCTGCCCTTCTCTCTTCCCTCTCCCTCTGGCAGAGCACAGGCTTGTTCATTCGGAGAAATCCTCTTGTTTGGGTCTATTTGGAGAAATTCCCATTATTTCCCACTGCTGGGAAGTGGTTTAGGATTGATTTGTGGGGTCTGGCTGTGTTAGACCCGAGCAGGGGCTCGGTGCAGAGCTCTGGGTCGCACCTGATGGAGCTGGTGGGGTCTCTCCTCCTTTTCAGCTCTTGGTCACAAATGCAGGGATAGAAACACTGTGGGACAGCAAATCCTGGGACATGAGGCATCAGGATCTACAAAAACAGGACAGTGACTGAGTTTTTGGGAAAAAGCCCCTCTGGACATTTCTAAAAGGATGACAGGGGCAGTTGTGCTGGGTTGGGGTTTGCTCTGTGGTGCTGCTGCTTTTTTGCTGTTGCAGGGAAAAGATACTCCTTAAATCTGCGAGAATTCCAAGTCAGCTCTCCATAGGCTGAAAGGGATTCAGTAATTCTCTTCCCCTCCTCTGAAGGTGTGAGCTTGACTTTCATTTATTTGTATGTATTTATCTTTATGTCTCACCCAGCACTTAAGGGAAGGAACTTTTTTGCCAATGAGACAGTTTTGGTGGTGGTTTTTTCCCAAGATCATCCCTATTTCAGTTTAATTTTGGGTGTTTCCTCATGGACCCTTCCTCCTTTTCCCATGTACAGTTGTAGCTTTATCTGGCCGTCATTAATGACCTGGTTTTCTCTCTGCTGTGTCTCTGCAGGACCAGGTTTTTATCCCAAATCTTTAAAACAACCAGCATTAGGTACAATTGTGCACGTGGAGTCCTCATCCCTTGGCCCAGCAGAGCAGGATAAGCATCCAGTTCCTTAAAATGACCATTATATTCCATAACTCCATGAATTTGTGTCCCCACAGTTCTCATCTCAGCCCTGGTATATTTTCCAGCTTTTGCCCTCACTGCACAGCCTTGACTCAATCTCCAATAATATATTGATTCTTTAGATTAAATATGGAAGTATTGGAACTAAATTCAAGATGGGTCATGTCTGCAGAGCTTCAGACAGAGTTGTAATAGGGATGTAATGGGATGTAATCCAAGTTACACCTTAAATCCAGTTTTTGTGACCTGCTGGAGGCCCAGACTCCCCTTCCCAGCACCTGATCCCATCTTTGCTCATCAGAGAACTAGTGGATCCCTTCCAGCACCTTCCCAGCTTCCAGCCAGGCTCCATCCTGGCACAGCCTGAGTCTCTGTGCCTTGGCTGGGTGTGATTCCAGGAGAGCCATGCCCTGTGCTGAGCTGGGGGCTGAAATTACTGCACAGCAGCTCCAGAAATGGGATTCATCCCTGCTTCTTCCCTGCTGCAAGGGCTTCCAGCTGCCATAAATCTGCAGGTCCCAGGGAAGAACATCCCAACGGATCTCATCAGCTTCATTTCCTTGTTAAAGAAAGGGGGAATGGCTTTAGGCTGGAAGAGGGGAGATTTAGGTGGGATATTGGGAAGGGATTGCTGGCTGGGAGGGTGGGCAGGCCCTGGCACAGGTTGGGCAGAGAAGCTGTGGCTGCCCCTGGATCCCTGGGAGTGTCCAAGGCCAGGTTGGAGTCACCTGGGCTGGTGGAAGGTGTCCCTGCCCATGGCAGGGGTGGGAATGGATGGGCTTCAAGGTCCCTTCCAGCCCATCCTGTGATTCTGTGATTAAAAGGGAAGGGTTCTCACAGAAGTGTCTCCTGGGAGGGACAGTCCTGGTGACAGACCCGCTGGGCACAGGGTGTTCTGCTCGCTGTCTGTGCCATCCCCTCCCCTCCTCCTCCTCTCATTCTGCCTCTCCAGGGCAGGATAACGTCCCTGCTTCCTCGGGATATGGGGATGGAGCCCACGACAGTCTCATCTCCCTGATGTCACGCTGAATCCTTTCCCTTGGAGCTCATTCCTCTGCCCGGTGCCCCTGCTCAGCCGAAGGCAGGAATGAGCCCGTGTGTCTAAACCCAGATGTATTTATGCACACACCCGCCTTGAGGGCCAGATCCTCCACACACTGCCCGGGCTCGTGCCCCGGGAGCACGTGCTGCCCTGGCACCCTTGGGCTGTGGAGCCTCAGGGCCTGTCCCGCTGTTCCAGCGGGAAAAGTCTTGGAAGAACAAAGCCCAGGGGAAAAGTCCATGTGTTCGGAGCTGCCCGATGACTTGGGGTAATTTGGGGCTGTCCCACAGCCCTTGGGGTGCTTCATTCCAGGGTAAAACTAGGAGTATTTTGGATAATTCATACAACTTCTAAGTTAGAAGGACATTTAACTTTTCCCTTGACTTTGCATAATACTGTCTGTAGGTCTGACCTTCCTGCTGGAAGGCTGGGAGGTTCCTCAGTTCCAACATTCCCAATGAGTTCTGTGTTTGTCATTCATTTTTAGGGTGTTTTTCTGCTCCTCACAATCACTGATGGCATTGTTTTTTTCTTCCTAGAAGTGGAAAGCTAAATAACCATTTAGAAGCTGCTATACACGAGGCCATGAGTGAACTAGACAAAATGTCTGGGAATGTAAGTTCCTTTTCCTTCACAATCCTTTTCCTGTATTCCTGCCTGTGTGTCTCCTGGAGGGAGGGTTGGCTTGGGTTACTTCCTATCAAGTTTGGATTATATTTTCTTAAACAATGTGGAGTTTTCAATAGTTCTCCTTCATTAAAGACAGTTTGCAAACGTCAGATGGCTCTGAAAAACGGGAGAAGTCGTAGAATTTCAGTTGCATTGCCAGTTTTATTAGTTTTGACAAGAGAGTTCCACATGGAGCTTGGTAATATTTGGATCAGTTCCAGTCCCACTCATATTCCAGGGGTTTCTCAGGGTAATGACACAAAATCAGGCTCATTTGTTTCTCAGTTTGAGTAGCCAGAGATTGAAACCACATTTGAAAGGATCATTCCTTGCATGTAAAACTCATGGAGTAAAGTTTTCCTCATGAGAAATGACAGAGATGGTCATGAAAGGTAAGTTCTAAAAAAAAGGAGGATTTCTAATAGCACGTCCAGCAGGGGGTTTTCTGCAAGGATTACACTGTTGTTACCCAAGTCCAGAGTCTTTCTACTAGAGAATTTAGTTTCTATAACATCCTCATATTTAGTTGTAATTGCATTGGAGCCCACTTAAAAACTAAAAAAAATCCACCACAGCGCATGTGACCTCCCAGCTCTTATAATTAGTAATTAATTATTCAAGTTATTAATTAAAAGACGTTTGAACACAGGGGAAAAAGCTCTTTTTGCTGATATTCAGTGCTCAGGACTGAAGATTTGTGTCCATTGTTTGGAGGTGATAGTAACACTTCAGGGGAGCTTCTGGAGTATTGAAAAGGAAATACATAGAGATGCTTATAGAAGAATATATAATGTTTCTTTATGTAATATATGTATTTGTTATATATGTAAAAATAATTGCAGAATAGAGCTGATTCCAGAACCACCAAGGAATATTAATTAATTTATTCAGGAGCTTTCAATGGCTGCTCTGAGTAATAGCAAAGCAAACCTTTTGCTTAAACTTTGCCCAATGAGATTTGAGCTTTGCTTTGAAACAAGGTGTGTTTCCCTCTGGTCCTTGGAGGGACGGGGCAGGCAGGGTGTCACTGTGGGTCTGTCCCAGCTAAGTCAGGGATGTGGGGCTGGGCTGGGCCGTCCTGCTGCCCCTTTTGCCACGTGTAAGCCCAGGAGTGCTGAAAGCTGCCTGTGTGTCACTGCAGCACCTCCCTCTCCATTCTGCCCACCTGGGCACGGCACTTGTGCTCGGGGTTATTGCCACCAACGTCGTCCTTCCTAGAAACACTCCCGGGAATCAGCGCTTCTCCTTTTGGTGACTTGGGGGTTTTTGCAGCTCCTGCAGCTCAGGCCCCAGTGAGTTGGAACGGGAAGCCTGTGGGATCCTTGGCTCCAGGAGGGCTTCCTGCAGGGAGTGTTCGTGGGCTGGAGGAGCGGGCAGGGCTGGAGGAGCCGCTGCAGGAGCGGATCTGCTGCGAAGCTGCAGCTGCCGCCGACAGATGGTGGTGGAATTCCACACCAGGCTCCAGCCTTCCTCCTCCTCCTCCTCCTCCTCTCCCACTTGGGCTTTCCCCAGGTTTGCTTTCAGATCACCCCAGCACTTGGCTCCACGTTGGAGGTTTCCTTTAAACAGGGGCTGAGGAGTTTGCTGGCGGTGCCAGGCTGCTCAGTAAGGCGGCAGAGCGGGATGTGCTGCTCCCGGTCTCCCTGCCGGCAGCGTTTTCCCACCGCCCCCTTCCCGCTTCACTGCTCTGGCCTTGGCACGCTTGTCACCGGGCTCTGACGGAGCGGGTCCTGGTGCTGTGGCTTCCCAATCCCTGCAGCTGCTTTGGGACGTGGCACCGGCCTTTTCCTCCCAGCTCCTCAAAGTTCCGGAGGTTCCTTGAATTCCGGCCCCTGTGCAGATGTGCGGTACTAGGAACTGTTTCCTCACAGCACCCCGTTCCTTCCTGTGACCACTGCTCTTTGCTAACTTGTAAATATACTTATTTTTAGGTCCACCAAATCCCCCAGGGAGACAGACAAGTGAAGCCTCCAAAACTCAAGAGGAGGAAGATCTCTAGATAACATTGAATGTGTTTGTTACTGGTGCAGTGCTTGTGGCAGTGCCCACCCGAGCCCACGTGTAGGTGTCGCCCTGATGTTTCTGTGGGGACAGCTCGCTGCCAGCGCAGGGCACCGCGCCGGGCAGTGCCACCAAGGGGGGATGATTAGCAGGGGTAGAGGTTGCTGGAGAAGCCAATCAGAAATCTCGGAAGGTTGCAGTAACAATGTCAGATGATTACTGAAAAAAGATTCTTTTTTTTTCTATGATACTAAAAATTGTGATTATAAGAGATAGTCCAAATGTTTCTGAGAAATTTTCCTTGTGTATATAGATAATACAGAATTTCCTGGTGATATCTGAACTGTAAATATTGTACAATATTGTCATGTACAAGCGTACCTAATGCACACTTTATCTTTTATTGTACAAAAAATAGTGTACAAAATTCTTTGGTTTCTATTGAGTACACATACAAGAGACTACCAGTGTAAAGTGATAAATAAAAATACAGCCTAAATGCTTTTATATGATAATGTAAAAGATGCTGTTTTTGTATTTAACAGCAGAGAGAAGGCATGGTTATGTAATACCTTAATTATGACATCCCCTTCACGCCACTGAGTGTTCATTGATCCTGTCTGTGTGGAGTGAACCGTGCCTGGAAGCGCTGTGCTCCGCTCAGGCCCCTGCGGGAGAGCGCAGATTCCTCGTGGGATGTGGGATCACAGCTCCAAGGAATCATTCCGAGGCTGCGGCCACCGGTTGCGTTGGGCTTTCCGTAGCTTTTCCAGTAGGATGCTGTAGGTTTGATTAAAAAGGCAAAAACAAAAACAAAAAAAAAGGAGTAGAAGGACTATTTTAGCGGAGCATTTCTGTAGGTGAAGCGTCACGGCCACCTGAGGGACTGAAGAGTCGCTGTCCCCCGTAAGGGTGGCCCCCGGCCCCCTAGATTAATTAGCTGAAATGATCTAACCTCATTAACCCCCGTGTTTCCTCGGCAGGGGGCAGAGGCCCTGCTCCCACCGGTGTTGGTTACAGTCGCTCTGGCAGTAGAATGGAAGGGCAGTGCTCTGGAAGAAGTAATCCCACTCTCCATCCCGCAGTATTAAAACAGAAGAAGTTAAGGGTGGCTTACAAAACTATTAGCAACAGTGATTTTTATCAGTATTATGTAACATATCAGATTTATTTTATTTAAAAAGAATTATTTATACCATTAACAGATTCTTATATATATTAATGTGGCTGAGATGCGCAGGTTAAATCTATTAACCAAATTATTTATGTTATATGAAGTGAGAAATGTGAAACATATGTAGAAGAAAAAAAGAAAGAAAAAAAATGAATACACTACAGATTTAAAAGTCTAAAGCTATGAGCCATTATCAACTTACCGAACGGAAAGTGCAGCACAACGTTCTTCCCGCCGGGTTCCCTTTTTGTTCCCCCGCGGGTGGTGGGCACGGCGAGGGGAGCCGGGACGCCCTCGGGGGGCAGGGTCGCCCACGGGGGGCTCGGCTCCCCGGCCCCATCCCGGCCCGGGGTCCTCCCGTCGCGTCCCCGCCGCGGGAGCGCCGCCGACCTCACGCGTCCTCCCCGGGGTGCCCCGCCAGGGATGCCCTGGCTCCCCTCGCCCCGGGCAGCTCCCCGTTGCCCCCGAGGGCTCCGTGCTTCCCCGCTGTGCCCCCTGCCCCTCCGCGGGCTCCGGGAAGGGCTTTGGTGCACTCCATTCCCCCGGGTCGCAATGGCATCGCTGTGGGTGCCAGGAGTAGTTTGGGTCAGTCCATAGCGCGTTGGTTTTGGGTTTTTTTTCCTCTCTTTTAGAGTTCTCCTGGTTTCGTGTCAGCAGTTCATGTAAATATTGTGAGCATTGCAGGTCGTGCAGTGTTGTAACATTTTAAGAAATGTTGCACCGACTTTCCGATTAAAAAGCTGGTCACTCATACTTGAATTCTGCCCATAGAGCCATTTCTTTCTCTTTGCATTAAAGCATAACCTACTTTTTTGATGGAGGCCCAACCCTTCTTTCTACCTTATTATTTTTTGTTTAATAAATCTCTATTTTTTCTAATAGAAGACTTAAAAATGAAAATTTAAAAAAAAAATAGTACTTTTTGCCTACTTTCTAATTTAAGAGAGAATTCCTATATTTAAAAGGGGGGGGGGAAGGAAAAAAAAACCAAGGAAAACAATTCTCCATTGTGGCAAGTGGAAGAACACCACTCTATCTGCCATTAATGTGGCACCATCACCCGAAACAAGTGGCTGAGCACAGCGAGCCCGGGACGTCGGTCAGGACCTCGGTAGATTAGGGAATTACGTGATTCCTCGAGGATGTAAAAGTGTTGCATATTCTTGTCTTTATTTATTTATTTATTTATTATGCTTTCTTTTTTTGCTGAGTGGGTGACAGTGTGGTTGAGTCACTCAGATGGCGTTCCAATTAAAGGAAATATTCCTCTTTCTATTATGGTGCGTTTTGTGAACACCATAAAGGGAGCGAGACAAACAAAAGAGAATGTTTCTTTCGATGGATTTTCTTCGTATTTGCAACTTTGGACGGAAAACGTTTGGCTGGTGTCAGCTGCAAAAATAAAATCCACATAGTTCAAAAGTGTTTTTTAAAAAAAAAGCAAAAAGGAGAAAAAAACCACCCCGCCCCACCTCTGATGTCCCAGCTCCGTTTTCCTCGCAGTCTTAAGGTTTTAGAGTTCAAAGAACTCGGAATTTGAAGGTCTTTCCTCAATCAGCTTTGCAGAAGGTTTCGAAGTTAATGTGATCTCCTTTCGGAGTCCCTGAGTTTGATGGTCTAGAGATGTTAGAGGGCTCGTGGTGGACTGAATTACCTTAGGACTGGTACCTTTCTTAGCTACAGTTTGTATTTTGCTATGTAGGGTTGTAATGTGAGAATTCCAGAAGAGCCGTAGCATAAAAGTGCTTTTCTATTTTTTAAAAAAAAACCCATTCTAGTCTTACTAAGAATTAGAGAATTTTTTTAATATCAGTTTTGTAATTTTTTGATAAAAGTTGTCAATATTACGATTAAATCACCAGAAAAAACAGTTCCTGTGCTGTTCTCTTCGGGGCAGGGACTCCGTGTTCCGCTGGCTGTGCAGGGTGCCACGATGGGATGCCCGGCCTTACGGGGGGCCTCGGGCACCGCTCTAAGTCAAATGGCAACCGCTGAGGGCCCTGTAGGGCCGAGGATTCCCGAGGATTCCTGAGGATTCCGGGCCAACACGGCGCTCCCCACGCGCACCTGGTGCCCCCACGGAGCTCCTGGCAGCGCGTCCGACGGGTAAGTTGAGGGGCCGGGGGTGCTGGAGCTGCTGCCCACCCAGCGCATCCTGGGCACAGCGGGGCGCCCCCGACACCCCCGCTGGCCCTCGCCACGCTGGGCAGTCCCAAACGCCCGCTGGGGCCGCAGGAACCCCAGACACACACCCGGGGTGTTGAGTTCGGTGTTCCCTGCTCCGTGCCGGGGCCGGCGGTGCTGCGGAAACTCCTCCAGGCTTAAAACGGTCCTACCTAAATGAAGTTCACGAGCCGGGGGGTTTCGGTGGACAGAGCAGCCCACCAAGCATTCCTGGCCGCCCTTGTGGTGCCCAGGATCCCAGGATTCCTATGTGACCCCGCGCTGCAGCCTCTCCTTTGACCTGAGGTGATCCATGATGTTTGCTTTGCCTCTGGAAGCCCAGCAGTGGGAAGTCAAACCCCCGCGGTTCCTCTCGCTGTGCCAGGTTTTACAATGGATTCCTTGGCTGTGAACCCTTAAAAGCAATTTTTGCTGTTGCTTTTAAAAAAAACCCAACAATTTAAAATTGAAGATTTGGTTTGAAATATCCCCTGTGAAAGACTCCATCTGTCGAGATAAGTATTTGTAATTGAGTGTCATCCCAACAGAAGATGAGGGCTTAGGATTTAGAAGAGGAAACAAATTATATATATACTTAGAACAGTCCTTTCTGGAAATGCCTGTTTTGGAAAAGATCTGGGAAATGGGAAGGGGTTTGATGTACTTACACTGGACAGAGCGGAGGAGGAAGAGCAAGAGCATCCTCCTGTATTCCCAGTGCAGATCCCAGGAAGGCACTGGCACGGGGTGACACAAGTGCAGGAGAGCCACCATCGTGGTGGTTCAGAATTCCAGGCACAGATGGATCCCGATGAGCGAGTGATCCAGGGCTGAGCCGTGGGTTGGGATGGGGAACAAAGGCTTTTCCTGCCATGTCCACGTCCGGGTCCGTGCTGCAGGTAAGTCCTGTGGGCACTAATTCCCTAAATCTGTGTGTGAATAAACACTTGGCATCGAAATTGCCTGCCAGCCCTACTCAGCTGCTCCTGCTTCCCACGTCCCCACGGCCCGTGAGCAGGGGGAGGCTGCAGAGCCTGTGCTGCGAGGAGCCGGCTTTGCAGGCACAGAGCGGGTTTATGGGGTGGGCGTTTTCTTAATCCCCCTTCAGAAGTTTCCATCCCATCAAATCACAATCATTTGAGGCCTTTTTGCCAGAGGAGCGATTCTGAACTCCCGGTAAAAACACTGCTCGGTTTCAGTTCCAGGCAAATAATTTCTTGCTCATCCTCGCTGATTTTTCTCCAAAGAGAAAAAGTCGTAAAAATAATGGATTATTGGGGTTTGACATTATCTGTTCTCAGTTGTGGGACTCAGCTTTTTTCTTATCCTACCCTACCCTGTCCTGTCCCGTCCTGTCCTATTCAATCCTGTCCTATCCTTCCAACTCAAACCGTCCTGGGATTCTGTGGAAAGATTAAAATAGGATACAGAATAGAGAAAAGTTTTAAGGGACCAAAATACACCCAAAACATGTTGAAAGGTTTGGGCCGGTGGGTGTTGGTTCATCAAGTGAAGCCTTCAGGGTATGATGCAGGACTTCCGAACAGAGGGAAATTATTAAATTAATTAAATATTTTAGGCCCTTGAGCAGGGGCAGCAGTAGTGAAATGAGTTTGTATTGTGCTGTTTGATCCATTTGTCTGAACAAATTAAGGAAGAGCCTTCTCCCTGAGAAAAGGTGGGAGTGGGAGCAGAGCCCACAGGTCCACACAGGCACCTCCTGCTTCCCAAGGTGTCACAGCAATGCCAGGAAAAACCTGGCCCTGCCTAAACCTGTGTCATTAACAACCCCATGATGGCAGAATGATAAAAAATAGACAACAGAGTGCCAGAAATTAAAAGAGTAAATACAATAACATTTCTAAAAAAGAAATGAAGAAAAACTTTAGGAGGTACAAATGTAAGTACAGGTTTAGTATTTGCAACCCTAGAATAAATAAAGCGGGACAATAGCTTTTGTAAAGCTGCTCCTAAAGTCGGGCTTTAGCACCCCTGGGAGCAGTGTCTGTGCAGATGTGCATCCAGAGGCAGCTCCCAGCCCCGTTTCTCGGCGGGACAGCGGCGCTGGGGCGGGGAGTGTCCTGCCAGGACGGGCTTTGTCCCCAAGGGAGACACATGTGCAACATGTGAGCCTTGTTAAAATACTTGGAATAGCTGGGGGGGGAGTCGGGCTGAAGCCCAGCGATGGTGCCAATTAAATCTGTGACAGCCAAAGAGCCCTCTCAGGGGCGCTTTTAAGCCGGGTCTAGCTAAATACAGGACCGAGGTTTGCAGAGTGGCAGCGAGATAGCTGCGTCTGTTCCGAGTGATGGACTTTGCTAAGAGCAGACCTGACACCAGCAGGGGTATAAGGGAGGCAACAAAGCCCAGCAAGCGGCAAACGATGAATTATTCAATGCAAACGGCAAGTTTTAGGAGAGACACTGGATGTAAATCTTTCTCTGAACGGCTGAGCGTTGCCATTAAGCAGCTCCATATGACGCTGCATCTGTCGGATTTCTTTTATATCATTTTATTTTTATGTGTGCCGGGAAAAAGGATTGGGAATTTCCACATTGGGATCTTAATAACATCATTTCCCCACCTTCTGTTGTCTGTTGAGTGAGTGAGTGGCGCAGGGATGATCTTTCTGGCAGAGGTTAAATCCGTAACCAGCTTCCCAAGCCGCGAGTCTTCAAGTGAAAATTCACTTTTGCAGAGAGATTGTCGTTTTCCATGTGTTGAATTCCTTGGGAAGAAGGGGAATGGTGGTGGGAGAGGGAGGAGGTGCCCATTACAGCAGCCTGTGCCGGGGGACTCCCATCCCCTCCATATAATCAGTCTATCCCAGTATTTCCATAGCTCTCATTATCCCTGGTGCCTCCAGGATAAGAAGCCGAGAACAATCGCCCATTGTCAGTTTATGAAGGAACTTTTTCATCTTCCTTCCCCAAAGACTAAATTCTTAATTAAGTAAATTAAAATTAATTACGGAATGTGTACAACAAGATGTTATCTCGTCTGTCCCCCAAACGGAGCTCCCTCTGCTGTGCCTGCACGCTCGTCCTCCTTGGAATCGTGGCACGGCTGGGGCAGGAGGGAATGGCTTTGAGCTCAGAGATGCTGGGATTAGATGGGGTATTGGGAAGGGATTGCTGGCTGGGAGGGTGGGCAGGCCCTGGCACAGGTTGGGCAGAGAAGCTGTGGCTGCCCCTGGATCCCTGGGAGTGTCCAAGGCCTCGTTAGGAAGAGGTTTAACCCAAGCCACACTCCAAAGGACATGGATGCTGCATTTCCATTAATTAGTTTTCAGAGGAAGATGTTGCCATTAATTATCTACAATGATCCTCTTATTAACTGCCTGATAAGGGTGACTTAAGTATCCAATAAAACAATGGATTAAACGACAAGAGGGAACGAAGTGTATCACGGGGATCGTTGAACCTGCAGCAAAATGAGCCCAGTCACTAAGTGAAAGACAAGTGTAATAGGTTATTGATCCTGATCTTAAAACCTTTAGGAGAGGAACATCTTGAAGGTGTTGAGTGTTTTCAGAAGAGCAGATGTTGCTGTTCCACAGGCTGGTCAGAGCCAGGAGAATCCAGCACAAGCTGGGCCAGGCCGAGGAGGGACCACTGGGAAAGGGGCAGAAGAGAAGATGGGGTTTGTGCCTCCATCCTTCAGCCCCACTGTTCCCTTTTACAGGGAAGGGGGATTTGTCCCTCTGTCTCAGACATTAGTGGGAGTCTCCCTGAATCCAGCTCTTGGGGCACCATCCAGCTAATCTGAATGGATAATACTCAGGATCTTCCCCAAACATGATTAATAACGTGTGTTACGGAGCTGTAATTAATTATATGGCCTTTATCAGGCCCATGGAGTTGTTCATGGGGTTTTAGTTATACTTAAAAGATGGAATGAGATTTCTCCTTGAAAATATCCATGAGTTAGGGGGCTCCTAACTTCAATATCTTAACCTTAGAAGAAGTTTATTCCGGCTTCATTCCCCCATAAAACCAAGCCCAGGTAAGGCACAACTCTGGGTCTGAAGTTCATGTTCTCCTCTGCTTGTTTCTGAAAGCAAAGAATGAGTAAAACAGCTCAAAGTTGACATTTCTCAGAGAAATAAAAAGCAAGGTTTCCTGTAAACCCTCTGATGGTACTGCTGCAGAGAGGCATCAGGACCTGGTGTATCAGGTAAAAAGCCACCAAACGAAAGTTTTCGTGTCTGAAGTAGCTGTTTTTAACTCCAGTTGCACATTATCTTCCTTTGTTTGAAGTCTGAGGGAACTCTTACTCAGCCCTGCAGACAATTGCATCTATTCAGCGTTTCAGAGAATTCAGAAACACGGGGGTGTTTGGATTCTTTTCTGGAGCATCTTCTGAGCAGAGTGTTTTGAGCACAGTCTGATCTCCGAAGCAAACCCAGCTAAATTTACTCCTGCTCCCACCCACCCTGGTGAGGACTCTTGCCAGAGCTACCTGCTCACACGTCTGGGTCAGGGCTTGCCTGTTCCGTGGAAATTGGATTGCTGCTCCACAAACGCTTCCAAAGGCATTTGGAAACTTCTTTCTCCCTTTGCTCTCACTGACTTGCTTCTCCCAACCGCTCCACCGCTCTGGCTCCCCGTGCCAGGAGGAGACTTTGCACATTTTATGCATCACCAAGGGGGAAAAGGGATGCTTAAAACCAAAAGTTCTAGTCCCAGATCCTTGGTGCAAGAGCTGTGCCTGTGGGGAAGCCTCGGCCAGTGCCACCAAGCTGAGCTTTACGTAACCCGTGGCAGTGTTTAACAGACCGTATTTGACCTTTTCCCCCTGTTATTCTGACTGGGACATCATCCCCCAAGTAGCAATCCTGATTTTGAGCCTCAGAGTTGGTTGTCATCCATTTCTCCTTGTTCTGACAGCTGCTCAGCTTCTCTATCTCGATGTGTAATCACTGATCCCTCTCCAGCCAGCACTCCCATCCCTCTCCAGCTTCCCCTCCGTGGCAGCAAATGAGGCACACGCCTCTCATCCCTGTCCATTTGATTGTTTGTGCCATCACGTGCTCATTCTGGCAGCTCTTTGTGGCCCTCTTAGGTGGTTTGTTATACCTGGCATTCGGTACTTCTCAGTACTCTCAGTAGGACATGGCTCTTTCCCTCCTAAATACCTTCAGACCCCCTGAGCCACACTTGGAGCTTGTGCTCACACTGGAATCAACTCATATCTGTAGCTGGTTGTTGATTGTTTCCAGGCAATCAGATTCCATTTTATAAGCCCAGCTTTCCTGTCTAGGGCTAGAATTAGTATGTGGCACTGGATTTCAGAATGCAAAATATTAATATTAAAACATTAAGATAAAACTCAACCTTGCTATACAAGGCACTTAACATAGAGTTTGTGCCACACTGTGCATTAATGCCCATAATTAAGGCAGTGGCCCCAATTAAATGAAATTAAAGGTGATTAGCTTGCTTGTGCCACTCTCACTCCCGGTGCTGGTGCAGTGGCAGAGCGTGCCCCTCTCTGAGCACTGGATTTGCCCACGGTAGCGAGAGGGGTGTGTTTGCAGGCAGACAGTTCCCAACCAGCAGCTCCGGCTGCTTCCTAAACAACCTCCATGCAACGGTGTGATCTGCCTGTATTTCCTCACTCCCATTTCCCATCTTTGATGTCTTTTTGTTCTGAAAAGCATCTTTTATACCCTACAGAGTCCTGGTCCGTAACTTAGAGAAGCTGTGGCTGCCCCTGGATCCCTGGGAGTGTCCACGGCCAGGTTGGATGGGGCTCGGAGCACCCTGGGCTGGTGGAAGGTGTCCCTGCCCGTGGCAGGGGTGGCACTGGATGGGCTTTATTAAGGTTAGAAAAGACCTTCCAGATCATCGAGGTCAACCATTGACCGATCACCACTTTGCCAACTAAGGAGGCAACCTGGTGTCCTTTTCCATTTCTCCTCTTCATTTGCTCGTTAATTCATGGCTAAATCCTCTTTATAGTGGGGACACCCTAATAATCATCAGTTATAGGGGTTTATGCCCTATAGAAGAGTAGGATGTCCTTAGATGGTAGGACTTAAAAATCCACAGGGGTTTTTTTGGTCAGTGAAAGAAAGAGAAGTACAAAACAATAAGTTTTTTTTCATCTTCTGGTGTGTATAAACATTGCGATTCTGAATATTGCATTAAAATATTGCCTAAATCCTTCTTTTAATTTCCAGAGGACTTTACATCTGGCAGCATCTTGCTAAACATTGCAGAGTGTTCTGGGGGAAAAAAATGGAAGTCTGTCAAAGCTTCGTCTTCTCCTAGGATGGGATTTAGCAGAAATACTCTGTAACAGACTGAGTTATGTTTTCTTCCAGCGCCGTAATTGGCTTCATGTTTCATAATATTAACCACTACAAGTGACGTTCCTCCCATGGATCCAGAGGTGTCTCATATTTATATCCCAATAAGCTGCTAATATCAGAGAAATATGTTGGGTTTCAGGCCTTGCACGGCAGCTGTAGCTCTTTCAATCATTATTATTAAGGAATATTTGCACCAGTTGCCATCTCTGTCCGTTTAGCCAATTTTTTTTTGCAGGTTTGCAGAACAGTCTGCCTCCCTGGGTCTCTGCAAACATCGTAAAGACTCCACTTATTGAGCTCAGCAAGTGGCACTTTTTGAGTGCCTGTTTCTTCTCGGTTCAGCTGTAAATCAGCCGAGGCAGGAGTTTCACAGAAAATTAGGGTGGTTGTTTTAACCAAGCTCGTTGTTGCTCTCATCTCTTTGGCTTTTATTTCAGCCGGAGAGATGTTCCCTGGTTTTTGGAATCGATGAGTGAGGGTATATATTGGGAAGTGGTGTGGGTTTGAAGTGGGATTTGCTTTGATATTTCAGTGCAAATCCATGTGATAGCTCCCTGACTCATACAGCTGAAAATAGGTAGTGATATCAACCACAGAGTTCTTTACAGATCCCCCCCCCCTTTCCTTGCTTAGTTAGCTGCTCTTCCAAAAAATCCAGGTCATTATTCAAATCTGTGCTTAGATCAAAACTCCAGATAGCATCACTCTTACTCATTGATGATTCACACTGGAGCAAATTTCGGTCCTCCTGAACAAACTCGGTGTTGCCTTAGTCATAAGTTTGTTTAGCAAATCACATGTCAGGCTTAAATTAAGCACTTGCTTAAAGCAGATGCTTTTTGAATATATTCTGGAAAGGTTGCACGTAAGATTTATATAGGTAAGGTTTATATTGAAAACTTGTCAAAGCAAAACCGGAGAATAAAAAACTCCGCTAGTTCTGGGTTAGAATATGAATTTATGTTGTCAGCAACAGACCCAAAGGAGCTGCCTGAAATTAAACTTGTTTTGTCAAGTCTGTTACTAAATTAGTTTTAAATGCTGACTTTTGGGAGTCTTTGGAGTAACAGCCCCCCTGGCCACCACCACCCGCACAGCTCAGCATCCCCACAGCCTCTGCTCTGCCACTGCTGACACCAAACCGACCTTTCCCAAAGATGTTCTGATATTTCCTGATCCTTGTGCCGATATCAAATGTGCACTGGATCTTTTAAGCTGTCACCGTGTGGCTCTTTACATTAACAGAGCCGTCCTGCCCCAAACCAGGAGAACAGGAATTTAGCTGCAGTTAGAATTTGAAAGCTAAACACAAAGGAGGTGATGTAAATAAAAGCGTTTCCAAAAGCAGAACAAAACACCTGTGGAATTATATTGAAAGGAAGGGCAGGAACTGAGGTGCTTGATTGGATTATAAATCCCATGGCAGATGGAAAGAGGGTTTGGTTGGATCCATCCATAGCTCCATCTCCTACATCCCCCGTGCAGAAACATAAAAGTGAAATGACCTCTGGAAGTGTGTTTGCTGACAGACTACAGGTATGGTATTTTCATGGAATTTAATCTATCCAAAGCATGCCCTGAATGATGATGTGCCCACGGGAATAGGCCAAGTGCAGAAACTTGGCTGCCAAATTACAGCCAAACCACAGCAGGATCCATTGGGGAAATTATCATTGTCATCCCATCTTCTGATGCTGCAGCAGACAAAGGAAAAGCTTCAGTGGTGCTGGTTAGACACAGCCCAGTGTCTGCCCACAGTGGAGTGGAGGAGCTGCTCCTCAGGAATTAATGACCCCAACGATGTGCCAAGACCTACAGCTCCTTGTTGTGGTTGCCCTGGCAGAGGGAGAACCTGTTCCCTTTCCAACTGCCCACGGAGCAGAACAAAACCTGTTATTAAAGAGGTGCCAGCAGGAAAGGGAAGCTGGTGTGGAACCATAACTTCCCAAGTTAGAATATTTCCATATGTCCCAGGTGACATGAGGTCATTGTTTTCTGAAACAAATGGAGTTTGGATAATCCAAACAGGTTGGGATTACAACTCCTTGACGCTCCTAGGATTTATGGGTCATTTTCTACTAAAGGATTAACCAGTGACTTCAGGGAAAGCTCACGAAAAATCTGTGTGTTTAAAATCAAGAAAGAATTGGGCAAAGAAATCTGTAAACAACTAACCACCGAATTCTTGGGGGGAAATGGGAATGGATTAATTTGGTCTCCTTGAAAACGTAACTATTGCACCAGCATTTTGTCAACTGAATTTTTATACTGAAAGTCTGATGTAATCTTCTTGGTATATAATGGCATTACTTTCCACTCCTTCATTTCTCCTTTGTTTCCAAGAGTGATTAATTAGTGACATACTCAGGTACTCGCAGAAACATTACCAAACCCCACCATTCTTTTGTCTTAGAAGACATTTTCCTACACCTGGAGTAGCCAGGGTGTAGCCATGTCCTGATTTTTAATCTCATGGGCATTATTTAGGATTTCAGGGTTAGAAATTGCCCTCATGCCTGTGCCATTCCCTGATTTTCCTATGATTTTCCTATGGGGTGTCTTGCACAAAGGTTCTAGAGCCCCCAAAGGCTCAGCGGTGAGAAGTAAAGTGTGCTTAGGGGTTTGTCTTGTAGAGTCACCGGGGGGCGACCTGGGCAGAAAGTGAAATGGTGGGATTTAATAAAACCTGTACAGGCTCCAGAGGAACGGTCCCACGTGTTTGGTCACCTCTTCTGTTCTCTTCATCTTCCCAGCTGTTTTCAGCTGCTTCTGCTCCTCTCTGCGCTGGCTTTCCAGAAAATGTGGTCTCTTCCCCGACAAGCTGGGCTTGCTGGCAGTTGGGTGTTTGCAGTGCCTCAAGAGGTCTTCCCCCCAGGAGCCACAAATATTCCACAAATATTACAGAACCCTGGGATCACTGAGGTTGGAAAAGCCCTCCCAGCCCATGAAGCCCACCCTGTGCCCAATGCCCACTCTCTCTCTGGAGAAATTTCTTGTAATGCCCAACCTAAACCTCCCCTGGTGCAGTTTAAGACTATGACCTCCCATCCTGTTGCTAGCTTGAGTTACCCATAATTTTAATTTTCAAGCTTCCAAGGCTCATCTGTGAAAACTCAGACTTAAGGGCATCACCTTTCCCTCACTTTCACCAGCGTCCTCTTCCACTGTCTGTTCTAGCCCATGCCCACAATTCAGTTCCCATTTTCCACTCTTTTCTTCCTTTTTTCTTAGTGAACTCCAGAGAAATGTTGTGAGCAGGTCCTGCTCTGTCTGTGCTCCAGCCCTGAGTCCAGGACACTCAGAGGAGGCTCTACACATCCAGCTTCATGTCCAGCCTTAGAGGAGCACACAGTTAGGCTCAGCTTTGTGAAAATATGCTCTCCAGACCAATTATAAGGAGAAGCAGAAGCTGCCCGAGGCGTGCCTGGCACTGTTTACACAGTGAGGGTGCCTGAGGGGCTCTGCAGCCTCTGAACTTCCCTCTTCCTGGTGACTCAGCTCTCTGGGCATTGGGCTGCTGTGTGCTCCAAACTGGCCTTTCCTCAGCTCCAAGCCCTGTCCAACCTGGCCTTGGACACTCCCAGGGGCAGCCACAGCTTCTCTGCCCAACCTGTGCCAGGTCCTGCCCACCCTCCCAGCCAGCAATTCCCTCCCAGTATCCCATCCATCCCTGCCCTCTAGCCATGGGAAGCTGTTCCCCCTTGTCCTGTCCCTCCATGCCTTGTCCCAAGTACCCCTCTAGCTTCCAAAATAAACTCACTGCTCCTCCTTCCATAGTTTGACTGGGAACCAAAAGCATAACAGTGAAGTAGCTGGATGTGCCAATGGGCAAACCTCTCCCAACTTTTCAGGGAGCATGTGGAATCATTAGTCACTTATTTAAGAAACCCAGGATCCCTGAGGCTGGAAAAGCCCTCCCAGCCCATGGAGCCCACCCTGTGCCCGATGCCCACCTTGTCCCCAGCCCAGAGCACTGAGTGCCACGGCCAGTCCTGCCTTGGGCACCTCCAGGGCTGGGCACTCCAACCCTCCCTGGGCAGCTCCTTTCATTGTTTCACAACCTTTTCTGTGAAGAGATTCCTCCTGATGTCCAACCTAACGGAATCCAAGAAAGAAGCAAGAGGCAACCTCTGGGTCCAAATCACTTGCTTGAGGGCTGACTGTTCAGACTTCTGAATGGTATGAAAACAGCCACCAGGACTGGAAAGTACCAAAAAGGGCTCCTCAGCCCTGCAAAGCACAGCCCTGGGATGGGGTACTCCCTCAGCACCACACACATGGTGTCCCAGAGGGCCAGATGCCCAGTGGCCACAATCCTGGGATGTGCCAGTCCTGGTGCAGCAGAAGGAATTGCTGAGCTGCGGAAGCGAGAGCTGCTGTCAAGGTGTGACTCTGCTGGAGCAGCTCTTCTCAAGCACTTGCGTGTTTAGGAAGATCTGAGTGTACGTGAGGCAGGAGATTTCAATGAAGAGCAATTTGGAAGCGGGAATACTGTATCAGCTTTGCTATGACTGATGTCTGCATAATGAAACGTCTTTTTTTATACTATCTTCTTAAAAAAACCTATTTGACAAGGAAGTACGGGAATGTGAAGCTTGAATACATCTTTAAATCTGCATGTTGATTGCATAACTTACGAGACTGAAAACTCCCTTTTGTTATTACAAGTGTGTGCCCTGGGTACTACAAACAGAACCACCACTATTTGTTTCCAGCGTAACACTTTCATTTTCCTTTTGACTCCTCTTGCAGCCGAGGTAATATTTTTGTTTCTTGGTGCACAGCAACGTTGCTGAGAGACTCTTGTTTTGCTGTGATCGCTCTCAGTCGCATTTTGCAGCAAAAGGGGGAAGCGCAGAGCACAGGATGACACTGCTCCCATACAAGTGACAATGAACTTCCCTCTGATTTGCATCACAGTGGGATAACAGTAAAATCTTCCCTCCAAGGGAAACACCTCCTGACTGACACCAGGGGAACACCTTCGAGGAACAAGGCCGGGGTTATTTCTGCAGCAGGAAATGGTTCTACCCCAGCTGGAGAGAAGAACTGGGGAGATATTTGGGGTTTAAGGCGTTATGGAAAGATTTATGGGATTGAGACGGGAAAAAAGGCTGAGGTGTGATGACAAAGGTCTGGTATGTGCAGATAAAGGAACAAACCCTGCTAGAGAGGGTGAGGTTTCCCTGGCAGAAGGGCATTTCCCTGGACACCTCGGGAAGTCTCGGACTGTGCCTGTGCGCAGTTCCAGTTCTCTTGGCATTCCCACTGAATATTCCCACTCCATGAGTGCTGCTGCTCCAGAGCAGCCCACAGCAATGGTGCCAGCCTCAGAGCAAGGTGGGCAGGGAAAACACTGCTGTTATTAAGCAGCAAGAACAATTGTTCTATCCAGGCCACTAATGCAGAAGACAGCAATTACCAAGGTGGGTTTGTGGGGTTTGTTAGGGAAGAGTGGGGCTTTAGAGTGTTTATAGAACGTGACACTTGGGGTATTTCCTTATTTCATGGTTTTATCTAGTGGAACGTGTCCCTGCCCATGGAATGAAATGATCCTTAAGGTCCCTTCTAACCCAAACCAGTTTGTGACTCTATGATTTTTAGGCAAATGTGTTTTTAGAAAAGCTTCTACCCTTGGACTGAAATCCAAAACTAAGCTCTGGGGAGGAAAGGGAGCATCTCTTACTGCTGGGCAGTGTTTTTCAGAGTCCGCTTTAGGGCAGGTCCTTCACTCTCACTTCTGAACTCTGAATAAAAGTTGTAACACTTTCCAATGCTCCATTAGTCTGACTTTATTGCTATTTTAAGTGGCAGGATGAGGTTTCCTTTTTATCTTTTTAACACAAGCTGGGGGAGCTCCCAGCTGCTCAAAATACACTGACTGAAAACAAATAAATATCTTTACCTCCTGAGGTGTGAGACTTTAGGATAAAGTTGTATACATTTGCAAACTTGGTTTTCTAAATGACTGTTGATAAATCTCTCTCTTTAAGGCCCACTCTTATTTCCCAAAACTTAAGGCCTTAAATACAATCCTTATTATGTACTGATTTTAACAGTATTTTTCTAGTTCCAGTCAAAATCATGCTTTTCCTCTTCACTGGTCACTGCAGTGTAAAGTTAACACTTCCCTGTGGTAAAACCCCAGATTTCTGTGGGTTTGAGCTGCACTCCTGCAGGTGCTTAATGGCTTCACTTGATACTTCCAAGCCAAAGTAATCTGGTTTCATAATTGCATTGCTGCTCATTAGCTTGTTGAATTGTGCAGTAAAAGAGCCCAGCCAGAGTCAAGAGCAGGTTTATCTTTTGAGTAAGAATCCAAGATTTTTTTCCACAGGAAGCAGCTGCAGCAGGTTCCTTTCAAGAGCTGCCGGCCCTCCCGATGCCTGTGGTAACCTTCACACAGAAAGCACAATTCCCTTTCATTTCAAACCCATTTCTTGACACAAACAGTTTTGATATAAAAGTCTCAAATCAGGAGCTTCCTGCTGCTTTTCATCACGTTACCTTCCCGCTATAATTTGGGGAATCAGCTATTTTCATAGCTGCCTTTTTATTTCATTTTATTTGGTGTCTGTTGCTGTCGGGCTCAAGATTTTAACTCCATTTTCAACTTTGATAATTTTCATCGAGAGCTTTAAATCTCCCAGGAAGCTATTCCATACTAGATCTCAGGTTTTGGCTGATAGATTTCTGGTGACCTTAAAGAGGAAAATGCGCAGGCTGCCAGTTCCCTAAACCCTTGGAATAATTGGAAATAGAAATGGTTTGGAACGATACATTAACTGTGAACATTAGCCACTAAGCATGCTTACTAGCTACTTTGATCAAGCTCTTTTTCCTGACAAAACCCCCTTTGAAATGAATAGGACAGAGGTTCCTTTCACTTCAATCAGAGTTCTCAGAAACAGGGAGAAAGAAGGACTTCATAACCTTTAAAAAGACTCCCCTAGTCCATTCATGGATCTCCTGGAAAGCTCGGCACTTTCCCTTGTGCTGAAGTTACTAAGCCAGCCTCCTGGATACTTTTAGGCTCCCTTCTAGTGAAGATTTGCTTAAACAGGAGATCAAACCCCTGTATAATGAGGCTGGAATCCGGAATGTACAATGGCTGTAGCAGGGACACCGGGAATATTTGAGAGCATGGATTCATCAGCATCACTTTCCTACTTGCATCTTCTGAGTCTGGACCTGGCATGGTGCAAAAGACAATTCTTCTGTACACATCATATCTTGATCGTTTTTGTGTAAGTACAGTCAGGACCTTAGCACCCTAAAAGTTCCAGTTGTCTTTTAACACCCTACAATTAATTTAAGGTTTCGAACACCCCACAAGGCTGAACAACACTGTGCCCCGTCAGGGGCCAAAATCACTTCTGGAATCTGTTTCTGTATTTTCTGTCCTTTTTCTTTTTTTTCTTTTTTTTTAATACTTCTTGTACTTAAGAGGCAGCAATGCAGAATAAAGAACCAGTACATGCTTATGCCATATCATGGTGCAATAATGTACCTTGAGATAATTGAGATGCTTCTGCTTGGAGAAGACTAATGCAATGAGAGATGTACTATTATGGGAGGGAAAAAAACCCTAAAACAAACAGCAACAACAAAGAAACAGGATGCCTTTGGAAAAAGACCACCAGGCTTCAGGCAGCTATGGTGAGAACAAGGATTCCTTGTGCTAAATGTCACTGTGGAGAAGCAGAACCAAAAGTAAGGATGAACCAAAGCCCCTGAGCCTGTATGACTCTGACATTTCCACTGATATATGTGTTCAAGTGAAATCTGGGCATTTGGGGTATATCCAGTGTTCAGATGTGCATATTCAATTCCATTGTCTCTGCAGAAAACACAGAGACAAGTCAGAATTCAACTGCTGAACAAATAATTCCGTCTGAGACATCGTTTCCTTGAATTGTGCATCAAACTAACTTATTTTATCTACAAGTGAGGTACAGCTCATCATTTTTTTACAGCTAAAATTCTTCGGAAAACCTGTAATATTTTACAAGAGGAAGAGATCAGATTATGGGCTTAAAAGATGGATGGTTCTGGCTTAAAGCTAAAGTAATGTAAGCTGAAACTTTCTTTCTGCCCATGTTCAGCTCTGTGCAATGGCTTTTTTGACTACATAAAAAACCCCTCTGTATCCTACAGGGCATCATTTAAAAAAAATTGCATTGCTTGTAGAAATAAAATAATGGGATGAGTTTAGGACTAAGAGCCACCTTGAGGGTAAATATGTTTCATTTTTGTTCCTTTTTTTTATTATTTAAGCAGTGAAAAAGAACAGAACATGCACACAAAGGGAAAAGGTTATTATTATCTATTGTTCAGCTGTGCTGACTGAAAGGGAAAAAAATCTTTCAGCAGCGAGTAAAATGCCTCTTTTTTGCAGAAGCAGAAGGAGGAAAGTTCTTTTACTCTTTCAACTACTCAAGGAAGTACTTGAGGAGGAACTGCCTGTTCCACACAGTTGCCTCCCATTTTCACATGGATGTTACCTGTGCAGCTGCGCTGTAACACACTCCAGGTAATGGAATTTGTATGGAAAATACAGCTCATGCAGAAAGGCATCACAATTACTCCTTGCAAATGCCAGCCCTGTGCTGCTACCAATTAATCATGAATCACTTTAGGGATACCAAACCCATTTTGGGTGTGGGAGGTCTGGCCGCTTCTAAAACGGTGCTGAACTGTAAATTCTAAGCTGGAAAATAAACAAGTTTGAGATATTTGTGTGTTAATTCTAATCCAAGTCAAGACTGTCTGTCTTCATGAATAAAAGTATTTAAAGGGTATTATAAATAAGGGCAGTCTATCAGAGTTTTGTTCTCTGTTCCTTCTCTCATCATCTTTAAAGCTTCACTTGCTCACATGACTATCCCTGAACATTTACCTGGTGCTTTCAGAGGAGCTGTTAATACAATTTCCACATCTCTTTCCCAAGCTAATTTGGGTCCGTGGCTGAGGAATGTAATGATCTTGCTCCTTCTTTTTCCCTCCTGTGTATTACTGCGCTTGTTTCATCTTCCTTCTCTCTCTGTAACTGACACAATTCTTTAGTTTTCATTTTGGAAACCGTGTGTTTGTCACAGTAGTTGTATTTGCTGTAAAAAAACACATAAACAAAAAAATTAGCTAACAGGTAACTAAAAATGAATGGCAATTCAGAGACCAAACCTATTTATTTCTAATTTAAAAATGGAATATTAGGAATATTGGGCTGTGATCCAAATGGTTAAGCTTTGACTAAGAGTTTTGATTTAATTCAGAGGCAGAAGGTTGCACTGGTAATTCCTGTAGGAGCTCTAAGGTGCGGGTGAGTTTAGTAAACTAAAATATAAAAAGTTCTGCCTCAACATGAGGAAGAACCTCTTGCCATGGAGGTGGCAGAGCCTGGAACAGCTGACAGGGAGGGTGTGGAGTTTCTTTCCCTCTCCAAAGATATTCCAAACCCACCTGGACGTGTTCCTGTAGCACCTGCTCGGGGTGCCCCTGGTTGGAGCGGGGGATCTCCAGAGGTGCCTTCCAGCCCTAGATACTGTGATTCTGTGGGGAAAACAAACAAATAAATAAACGAACGAATACATAAACAAAAAGGTGCAGGCACAAGGTTGTTTCTAAGTGTTGGTCTGTGCCAGTAAGTGACTTAACCCTTCCGGCAGGCTCTTTTTATGGCTGGATATAAGGGCACATCAGCCACCAGCTGAGCAGAGGGACACGATGGCCTGTCCAGAGAGGGGGGACACTGCGGGGACACTGGGGTTACTGTGGGGACACTGTGGGGACACGGCATGGACACCGTAGGGATACTGTTGGAACATAGCAACACTGAGAACACTGTGAGGATATTGTGGGGACACGGTGGGGACACTGTGGGGACATTGCAGGGAGACAGCAGGGACATGGTGGGGGCACTGTGGGGTTACAGTGGGGACAATGTGGGGAGATGGTGGGGACACTGTGGGGACACTGGGCGACATTGTGGGGACACTGTGAGCACACGGTGGGGACAGTCCCGGCACTCTGTGCGGACACGGTGAGGACATTCCCGGCACCCTATGGGGACACNAGCTGACAGGGAGGGTGTGGAGTTTCTTTCCCTCTCCAAAGATATTCCAAACCCACCTGGACGTGTTCCTGTAGCACCTGCTCGGGGTGCCCCTGGTTGGAGCGGGGGATCTCCAGAGGTGCCTTCCAGCCCTAGATACTGTGATTCTGTGGGGAAAACAAACAAATAAATAAACGAACGAATACATAAACAAAAAGGTGCAGGCACAAGGTTGTTTCTAAGTGTTGGTCTGTGCCAGTAAGTGACTTAACCCTTCCGGCAGGCTCTTTTTATGGCTGGATATAAGGGCACATCAGCCACCAGCTGAGCAGAGGGACACGATGGCCTGTCCAGAGAGGGGGGACACTGCGGGGACACTGGGGTTACTGTGGGGACACTGTGGGGACACGGCATGGACACCGTAGGGATACTGTTGGAACATAGCAACACTGAGAACACTGTGAGGATATTGTGGGGACACGGTGGGGACACTGTGGGGACATTGCAGGGAGACAGCAGGGACATGGTGGGGGCACTGTGGGGTTACAGTGGGGACAATGTGGGGAGATGGTGGGGACACTGTGGGGACACTGGGCGACATTGTGGGGACACTGTGAGCACACGGTGGGGACAGTCCCGGCACTCTGTGCGGACACGGTGAGGACATTCCCGGC
>VWZF01002942.1:637-219667 GCA_013396755.1 Sclerurus mexicanus
GGGTCCGTCCGGCAGCGGCCCCGGGCTCCGGCGCGGGTCCCCCGTTCCTGCCCCTCTCCTCCCGCGCTGCCGGGGCGTGGCGGCTCCCGCCCGGCGACAGGGCAGCCCTCGGGGCACGGGGTGCCGCGGATGCGCGGGATAGCGGGCACCGCTTCCCACAGCCTCCTCCCGGGCCGCTCGGAGTGGCCGCCCTGCTGACCCTCCCGCCCATCCCTGCCGTGGAAGCATCACCTCGGAGCAGGTCCTGCCCGCCAGCCAACCAAGGGAACAGTTCACGGTGACAGTCATGCACGGATCAATGTGTCATCGCCATTGGGAGGAATACTTGGATAAACTGACTTTGATCAAACACAGGGCCGATAAGTGCACTGGCATCAGGTTTTGCTAACCCTCTCCTGCAATTGCTGCATAGGGTTTAAAGGTTCTTCACTGAGTAGTTACACAGTAACCCAAGTCCTTAGCACCGTGTGGTGAAATGTATGTGTGCTGATATACTTCTTATTTACTCTCTATAAACTCAGGCGGGATGACAGAGGTTCCAGATGCATCTTAACACCACGATAAGGAAGACTGGGTTTTCGAGCTGTTTGGTTACTGATTAACCAAGTCCTCAAGGCTTCACCATATTACTAAAGTCTTGTGGTCATTGTGGGTCCACTACTATGCTGTTACCTCTCTGCCTTTATCCATTTGCCAGTATTAAATATATATGCATATGTGTTTTAAATTCTACTAAAAAAAATTAAAAAGCCAATGTTACTAGATAGTCTTATGCTACCCAGTGACATGAGCGAGGTTACACAACTGTACAGTGATTTCGATACACACAAAGTTCTTTTTGTCTCCTACTATAAAAGCTGTTGCCACACTAGTTCAAAAATGATGGAAATATGTGGCAAAACCAGCACCTGTTAATTAATTGTACGAGTCTTGACTGTTTTTTAAGAGTGGCTTCCAGACATATTCTGGGCTGTCCTTTCCCCAGGAGTTCAAACCAGATGCAAACAAATTAATTTTTAGCCTAACTCGCAGCGTGGCTCATTAAGTCAGCGCACATTTTGTGGAACATCATTTCAGGTTCCAGCATTTCCCTTTTGCCTATTGAAGCCTCAAGTTCCATCGCAAATTACTTACGTAAGTCACCCTGCGTCCTGCAAACTTACAGCCAGTTTAAGAACTTTTGTTCTTATTCTCTTTTTTCCCCAGCAGTGACTTTGTTTCGTGCAGTGTTCAGATGTGCACTAGCAGGTCCTGTTTAAACTCAGAAGGGGTCCGCAGCACCCAGCCAAGGCCCAGGCTTTAGCCTACCCGGGCGGAGCGCGATGCCAGGTCTGCGGGAGCCCCATCCCGGCTCTCCGGGAGCGCGATCCCGGCCGGCGTACGGCGGTTCTGCGGCGCCACCTGCGGGCCGAGAGCCGCAACACTCGCCCCTTCCTACCTGTGCCATCACGACTCACGGCTCACCTCTGCTCCTACACAATTAGCTGAAGAGGCTGAGAAGCGAACAGTCCTAAGAGCGTACAGGGAGGCACATCCGTGCTGGGAGGGGGCCCAGCCACGCTACAGACGTATGTCCAGTCACAGCCCTTGGCTACAGGAAGGTAACGCAACCTTTTCACATCAATATTTATTTTTGATGTCTCGTTCTCATATTGAAACACAATTCCAGTTCCCAGAAAAATACATTTCGATGCACAACAAGCATTTTTGCGTTTCAGGCACAGCAACACCATGGAACACTCGGAAGAGTCCCCACAGCTGCCCCACCTGAGTGCCAGTGAGAGCATCTCCCAAGAGCAAGGGCTAGAGCACAGAAACACCTCTGGTACTCTTTGGAGGGGCCTCAGTACTCAGCAGGACCTTACCTTCCAGGCCTGCTTGCAGAGCAAGGTGTTTTGAAGTAAAGATGAAACTGTTGCATTCGCAATGGAACAGCTGCTTCATTTTGAACACTCATTTTAGAGCCATTTTATTAATGCAGTTATTTGATTTAAAAAGAAGCACGCAGAAGTCTAACTGATGCTGCTTCCATGTGCAAAACAAGGTTACTACCAAAGTAAAAATCCTTGTATTCCTTCAGAGGAAAATGCTGTAAAATTTAAAATGTACTCTAAAAATTGTCATGAACAAAGAAGTCACAGTTTGTTTCTTTTCCAAGCACTTAAAAATAGCATATTAATTTAATAATTAACATGCTACACTTGGAAAGGCAATAAAAAAACCCCAACTTTTTCCTGACATTAAGATACAGGAGGTAAAATATGGGATAAAACGTAACAGAATACAGGTGGCCTGCACCTGGACGAGTGGAAAATATTAGGTTTACCTGCTTTACTTCCTACAGTAGTTGTAATAAACAATGCTCAACTGAATGAAATTACCAAATGCATTTAAAAGGAAGTCTTCCCACAGCACGTCTGATTACAAAAAAATAAATCCAGAGACATATATAAAAATGTGGTTTTAGCCTCAATACTGAATAGTTTTGTTGCAAGTTTGCTGGAGCCATCACAGCAATTCCTGATTCCTTGAACATCGCTGGAATTCAGTCTCCCAGCTCATTCACTGATGTGTGGAGCTCCCTGAGGATGAACTTTTAGTAACTTACTTTTCCCGATTTTCATTCTTGCAAGTATCATCAGACTTCATCAGATCTAGTATTTTAAGACAGACCACTATTCTCTCCTTTTGAATAGCCAATCTCGTGAACTCTGCAGTTTTGGAAAATTCTGGAGCCGGAGGCAGTGCTCGGAGAAGGTGTTCAACGACCTGGGCTTGGTCCAGTGCTATTCTTGATAGTCGCTCAAGTTCTTCGTGATGTGGTAATGTTAGATGAGTCACTGATAGAAGCTGTAAAAGGTGCTTACTAAGTTGTCTAACATGAGTCAACTTCTCTGCCCAAAAATTCACTTCCCCTTTATCAAACAGATAATCATCTTCTTCCTTAACAAAAAGAAAACCAACAGTGATTAGGAAACGACTTGTGGTTTCACAATAAAGAGAAAATCTTAAAAGATATTAAAAAAAGGATATATAGAGAAATAGAGGCTGTCACAGAATAGCGTCTTTATGTTAAAAAAAAAAAGGTAACAATTCATATGCATTTTTAAAGGTTTTAAACGCAGTAAAAAAGGTTTGACTTCGCCAAATAAATTTTACCTTCAAAAATCAGGCAGTTATGGGAAACAGTGGAAGTAAATAGTAGTCCTAATCCTTAACATGTGCTTGAAACAGTCTTATATTTCAGAGACCTCTCTGTAACCAGTATGGTAATTTGCTATATCATGGAGCTTTTTGAGTGGATTAAATGAAAAAGGAAAATTGTATCAGTCAGTGAAACTTGGAAAGGCATACCTAAACCACAGGCTTAAGAAAAGATCCACGATATATTTCAAGGGTCATATTAATTGTCAAGAAACTTCTCAATAATGTAGCTGCTCCTGCTCCTTCTGCTTTACATTCCAGCATTATTTTGATTTGTACAGTTTTTTCAAGACAAAAAGAGCACAGTATTAGGTTTTCCAGAACCAGTGTGGCAGTTTTTCCTTACAGAAATAATCCTTCTGAAGATAATGACTGATGTAAGCAAGGCTATTTCATGTGCTGTGTGGAACCAGTCATATGGAAGATGGCATACAGTTACCAAACATTTAAATGCCATCTCTGGAAAAACCAGCAGTTGGGAGAGCACTGTTCTTGAACACCAGATGTGCCTGGCACCCAAAGCAGCAGTTTAAATTCAAGGCAAGCAATCATCTACAATAATATTGAAGGTAATTACATTTCAGCCTCAAAATGTTTTAGTCAACAATGACTTGTGAAGTATCTCTTGGTTTATTTCAATGTTTGCTTATTGGTCTCTTTAATTTTAGGCTTACACTGCCAGAAGACAGGTATCAAACTCTATTTTTATTCTTAATATTATCAATGTGAGTTTTTTTTGACATTCTAAATCAGTTAATACTGCAGTAGTGATCATCAGGCTCCATCACATTCCTACCACAAGACTGCAGGAACACAGCACTTCCAATATGATATAGCAACTGGTTGTTAGAATTACCAGGGTTGAAGTCTCGGAATCTCTTTTCAGGTCACTGTCTCCCAGCAGCCATTCCAGCAGGATCAGCACACCAGCATGGATCTCCCCCCACTGCTGCAGCCGCTCACACAGGATGCCAAATGCTAAATCTAAGGCCATTGGAGCATTCACCACCCGAAGCGCAAACTCTGTTGAGAGAAAATACGTGTAACGATACAGAGCAAGATATTTTCAAATAAAATCAGCACAAAAATGATTTCTTGAGAACAGATGCTGAATTTACACAAACACATGTAGAATGATGAAATATACTGCAAGTAAGTTAGAGGAATGTTTACTTCTGTGCCACTTGGGGCCTTTCCTCAATTCCAAAATAATACATGAAGCAACTGAAAATGCTGATGCTTAATTTTTTTTCCTGCCCATGTAGTGACACTTATTAATTTGGGTTTAAATATAAAATGTATCTGTTCGAAACATCTCCAGAGGCAGTTCTGATCCTATTACACGGGGACTATTTTTGCAAAACTACAGCTATGCCTCAGATCTGATTTGATGTTTTCACTGGAACTCAAAACCTACAACACATGATATGTTTGTAAAGGGCTGGGATATAAAATGAATAATTATTTGGTGTGCAATATCTTTATAATAAGACAGACATATATATACACACACACGTAGGAGAGCTCAGGCACGAAGACAGGCTCAGAAAAGATGTTTGAGAAGGGAACAGCAGACACTGTTTACGGTATCATCACAGAGCTATATTTATACTGGTTTGGGCATCATGCCAGAGCTGTACACAAAGCCATCATCCACACTGTATTTCTTCCCTAAACTTCCTCACTGCCCTCATTTGGGCACATGCTGTTTTAACTGTGTGGGTCCTAAGGCTGCCCTCAATAACAGTGGATATAAAAATGCCACAAGTTCCATTTGCATGAGAACTCCAACCACTGTGATCACAGGTAGGAGTTGCACCACTCGTAACATTAACACACTATATTTTTTTTTTTTAAAGGGCATGCGGGAAGAGGACTGGAAGAGGAGAGTTAATGAAAAAGTTCCTGTAAAATTCCTATTAGTGTAAAAAGGATTTGGGAAAAATTCATCCTTGTCCACAGTCAGTAGGAGATGAAAAAATGTTCACTGAACGGTCTGTCTTCTAAATAGTGGTATCCTAAGGACATACCATTCTTGAAGGCTGTAATTTGCAAGCGGACAAGACAGCAGAGTCAGAACTTTTTGGTAAAAATCCATATAGACATGGAAAGCAGATCTTCCTTTTTGTGCCTGTACCCTGACTGTACTTAAGCATTTCTCATGAAGCAAAACAACTATTGACATAAATGAGGCACAGCAGTGCAGCTGAGACTTGTCCCTCACAACCCACGCCCAGAGCTGTGGCACAGACCTCTGTTCTGTAACCCTGCCCAAGACTCATGCCAGCTGCAGGTTTTCTGGAGTACCTTGGCATGGACAAGAAACTCACAGTAAAACACCAGGACTGGGCAAATCCGCGTGACAACGACTAAGGAAACGCAGGAAACATTTAAGGGCAAAACAGACCGACGGAAAGACGGGTATGTGTGATTTGACAGACCAGGCAATGTACTGAGGACATTGGGGAGGATGAATTAGTATATGAGACCATGAGGACAAAGGACCATAATAAGGAAGGGAGTGAAGGAGAAAGAACAGATGGTCCCTTCTTTATCTTGGAGTTAGATGAGGGTAAATGGAAATCTCCTTGACCAAGCAACAGGAAGGCAGGCAGTCAATCTCTTGGTGACACGAATAATGTTACATACACAGTTTGTCTCTGCTAGACGGTAAAATCAAATGTTCAAATCTTCTTTCTTCATGTCAGGAATTATCACTGTGTCAGGACATCCTTAAGCTTTGTCTGTGAGGGAGAGCTTGCAGTGGTGCAGTGCAACATTTATTACAGGTAATGGGTTTTTTAGGTATTACTTTTGCTGACATTTCTTTCTAGGAATTTGTTTGTTTTTATTAAAAAAAACCCCCTTGTTTTCTCTGTTGGTGTGCCCCATTTGGTACCAGTCTGATACTCTAAAGAATGGGCACAATGGCTGTCCTCTCTGTTTTGATTTGCTTAGGCTCAAGTAGAAAACAGCTTCATTCAAGTGCAGTAGGGACATCAGAAATACTGGCAATCCTCAGAGCTGGAAGAACACAGATTAAAATGGAGCGTGGTGTTCTGGCCTGAAACAAACATCCTGGTCATGAACAATTACAAATGCAGCACTTTAAACCCAGCTCTTTTGAATCCTGATGATCCTTCAGAGTTTTATGGATGATTCTTGAATGCCTGCAATTGTCACTATTGTTATAAGGTCCCTTGCTTGTGTAACTTTATTTATATTTGAATATTTAGCAAATTCAGTGATGCTGGGAGCTAAAAGCCAAACATGGCATTCCCCACTGCTGAGTTAGCTGTTGCTTTGGAGGACCAATTATAGATAGAACTGCCATTTTCTGGGGCCTTTTCTTCCTTTTTAAGATTTAGCCCCTTAAGTGCAAATAAAGTGATACTCTCTTTGTGAATGAGAATGCTGGACTACTGAGAAATGCACCAAGAAACAGATTGGGGCCTCTAATTCTGTTATTACATGAATGTGCTGAAAACTACCCAGAGGTAGCAAAACAAGTAATGCTGAGGTGCTGCTTAGACTGAACTTGCTTGCTAGCAGTTTTTCAACAGCATGACACAGAAGAAAAGGCAGTTTTGTGGTCACAGCATATGGCAGTCTTGTAGAGAATCCTACAAGTTACAACAAAGGAAATGGCAATTTTTTTGTTTGTTTGTTTTAGTTGTTGTGGGGGTTTTTGTTGTTTTCTTTCTTCAAAGAAGAAAAGAGAAAAAAATATACAGGAAAAACATGTAAAGAAGGCATTTTACATAGGAAAAACATGAAGACCCTGAACACAGTACTGACCCAAAAGATGTCAACCACCCTTCTGTGAACTGCAGACACCATTTAACTGATCAGCCAAACTCACATGTCAGTTCTGATGTTGAGACCAGAAAAAAACAAAGCAACATTGCTTTGATAATGCTCAAACTTAGGGTTCAAAAATTTGGGTAAGAGCCTGCATACCCTGGGCTTTGTGCTACAGAAGCCAGCACAGTGGCGTCCTGGTACTTCAGGTGTTGACACAGACTCAACAACAGAACAAAGTCTGGCAGATAAAGAATTTTCCCTTCCATCTGCCCATCCCATCCCCCTGCTGCAGCATATCAGGAATGGCTTCATAATTTCTGAATTGCTTCCTCAGCTGCTGTTACTCACAGAACACATTGGCATTACTGGCTTTGAAACCAGTTCACTCAAATTTGATGCTAGAATAGTTCAAGGTTAGATTTGTGGGCTACCACTGCCACAAGGACAACAAAGAGATGTAGCATATATATTAAAAAAAAATAAAATATTAACTCCCTAAGTTTGGAATAAAGTAATATAAATGAATAACAGCAAAGAAAGTTACATATGTACCCAGGATTTGATAGGTAAAAACCGCTTTCACTGGAGAAAATGTTCTATTGCTTTGGTGACCCCCAGCTATAAAAGTAACAGCCATTGATGGTGTAACCACATACAGAATGTTTTAAGATACCCAAAAAGGTGTGTCTTCTAAAAATAAATGACGTTTTAACTTCTTCAATGACGTTTTAAATTTTTACAAGAATTGCTCCTCACATCATCATTTGCCTGCAGAAGCACGGCTGATTTTCAAGAAACCACATATTACATCTGATGCTGTGTTCGTGACTCATCCTATGACTTCAGAGAGTGGTCTGAGCAAGATAGAAGTTCACCAGGGGCAAAAAGGGCAGGTGGCTCTCCCTTCACCGCAGCCCCCTCGGGCCATGGGCCACTGATGCTTACCTGGTAGCCAGCTCAGGTACTCTGCTGATCACCTGGCAAATGAAAGCTCAGAATAGCAGAATAGGCATTTGGCACACAACTCGGCGTGTGGGTTCTGCTGCTGGGCTGGCAAGCTGAGCTGGTTGCCCTGTAGCCAGGATTGGTATAGCTGGGGGCCAGGGAAGGGAAGATCACAGGCCAGCACGGGGAAGGAAAGAAGCCAACGGGAGAGCGAGACCTCCCTGTTCAGCAAGCTGTTAGCACAGGTCAGCTATCATGCCAAACTTCCCCATCAGAGCCTTGCAAACAAAATGCTAACAGAAGTTATTTAAATGACTGAGTATTAATAGCCTTTCATAACTATTTAAAGTAACTGAATAAAAAAATTTTCAAATGACAGATTTATAGAAGTAGCTCACAGCTGATTACCATCACAGGAACTAAACCAGCAGAAATCGAACCTGAAGACGTAACTATTGCCAAACACTGAAAATACAGTAGAGCACCTTCCACAACAGTTCTACAGACTATCCAAACTGTATTAAAAATATAATTTTTTTTAACTTCTAAAATGTGCATATGATCCAGCATGCAAAAACATCACGAGCAAGATAAACATCTTACTAAACAGACTGAAATACAAAAAAATTCTCTATGACTTAAAACAAGTAGTTACAAGCAGAAGAATTAATACTACTCATTGAAATGAAAAATAAAGATAAGAATCAGGTACGGCATGCTTTTTTCATTTTGAGGAATTGAATTTTCATAAAGGGAAAGGGGTTAAGTACTGCAGTGTTTTAGTCTTTGTGAATCCACCCACATAAAAATTAGACCTCCCACATACACATTCATATACTCCAAAAGCTTTGATCATGCCAGATGTAAATATTTCTTCTAGTAGCCTATTACGTGTCCTCCAACTATACAATTGTTCTCTGTTAAAGCCTGGGTGATATGGGGAACTGAAAGGATGTATTAAGGGCATACACACAGATTTTAAGGACAACCATGATAAAATGTAGGCAAAATAGAAAAGCAGAACATATTCCTTGCCTAACAAAGCATTCCATAATTGGTTTTATACTGGAAATTGTTAACTGAAGTTCATTCTAGATCAAAGAGTAGTGCAATTTTTGTAAACACATACTGTGTTCAGAACAAACATAAAGAGAAGTGAAACTGCAAGGCAGCTTAGTGTAACAGCCCTGGGAGAAAGCAAGGATGTTTTCAAGGAAAACATATAGGGTAAGTCCTTCAACTGAAATTACAGAAAGTATTTTAGGTAGACCATTTACCATGTGGATTCGTAAAATATATTTTTTACTTTCTTGCACAAAGTGCTGCCTACCTAAGTATAAACATTATCACAATCAATATGGTACCTCATAACACCCTGGTAAAATGAGGTAGTATTGTTGCTTCAAAAGGCAAGCATGGACATTTAAAGCAACAAAGATCACTCTTGGCAAAACTGGGGATTTATTTCATGTTTTCTGATACATCACTGTAACAAGATGATGAGTATCAAGCAAGACATCATGTTCCCATCCAAATGATGGCACATTCAGCATCACAGTCACTAATACCTGTAATATGAGATTTGCAAGTGCAAAATTTCACCTAATCACTAATCACTTGTTTGTTGTGTTAAAGGTTTTCTTCTTTTTGCTGTTCAGTAATAATCAAATTTTCCCCTATTCTCAACATATCAAATATAAGAGATTTGAGTGAGGCAGTGCTGCAGATTTATTTTTTACTTAAAATACTGTGCTTATGTATGCCTAAGCTTCATAAAACTTGAAAAAAACAATCCCATTGGCCCAACCCTAGAGTTAAAAGAGCTTAGAAACTGCATTTTTTACATTGAAATAACCTGCTTATATCTTCCACTTTGAGGTACAGAGGAATTGTGTAACTCCAAAGCAAGTCAACACATAGGTGTCTTGTCACCAGAAAAATAACAGGGCAGAAGAAAAGCAGTAGCAGTATATAGAAATTAAAGGGGTGTTCATAAGAACTCAATCTCCATGAATAATATTAGAGTGCTATCACCAATCTGGGCACTACGATTAAAAGAGGACAACTGAGAAGTACAACAAAACAAAGAAAATGTAGAAATGTAGAAACTGTTGTATCTGGATAGCTGGCAGACAGCTCTTGCAATTGCACTGTGTCAATTTAAGTTACAAACATCAAACTTTCCACTTTTTAAAATGACCATTTATGTAAAACCTAATCTATAAGCAGATTCCTTTTCATAGTGTTTCATAAAATCAAAGGCGATTAGATCATTTCTATCCTCTCGAGAAATATCATTCCCTAGATGATGTACAACTACTTCATCTGTTTTCCATTTCCCTGCCTGAGTCTGTTTTATAGCTGAGCTTTTTCAGGATGACTTTAAAAAGAGGCCCTTCCTGACATCACCCAACACGATGTCAAAACACAACACCATTACAAAACAAACTAATCAAAACTAATTTCTTAATAGTTGCAGTCTCTGAGCAGCGTGGCAGTGATGCTGCTCTCAGCTTTGACTTTGATTATAAACAGATCTGAGTTAATAACATGTCTGATTATGATGGAAACTTAGAGCTTCAGGACTGAGCAGAAAATTCAAGTTCCTTCTTGAGCAAAAAAGCACACACATATTCATCATCTTTTCAAGCCTTTTTTGGGTATGTGAACTGAACAGTATTTTTCAACCCAGTAACTATGGGTTTTTTCCCTTTTTAAATATATATATATATCTATATGCATACATAAGCTTTTCCCATGTGAGCTGTGCCTCAGGTACATGAAGCGTTTTATTACAAAACAACCACAGCTCACAGATCTGACAGAGGAAATGAGCATTTGGACTTTACCACTTATATTACTGCTTTTGCAGAACCTCCCCCCCAAAGCCATGTTCTAATTTAAACAGCAAAAAAACAATACCCCCTGCCTAAACCCACAGAACTCATGCTTTTCCTTTTGAAAAGGTAAAAATATTATTCAGCTAATTGTTTAAAACACTGCCAATGACAGCGTATGGTTTTAAACTTGAATTATGCATTTACTGGAAAAAATTAAGAGAAACAGAATTTCAGAACTAGTATCACTAGAACTAAATATGTTACTGAAGACTTATTATTGGCATGTTCCAACTATACAGAAGTTTTTGCTTAGCACTGATGAAGGTTACTGAATGTGAATGAGATCTATGTTACAGCTCTGCTGTAGGAACACAGGAGACACATTTATCTGTATCATAGTTGGAACTTTAGAATAACATCTGGGGAATGATGGTAAAAGGTTTGTTATTTAAAGGATAAAGGAATAAGGAAATGGTGGGTAATCAATACAGAAAACTACAGAAAAATTTCCCCCCCCTTCATACCTGCAAACCAGCATAATTTGGGCAGAACACTCAAAACCCCCCAAAAACCCTATTGTAAAGGCAGTAATAGAAAGGCACACTTTGTTATGGAGTCATAGCCATGACCATCACAGCTTGCATAAGAAGCCTATGAAGATGTGTAAGCTGCTGTCCTGTCTACTCACTTGCAATTAAAATGCTGATAAGAAAAAACACATTTAATAGATTATTCACATGAACACTCCATTTAACATTTACCATTTCCAGACTCCAGCACTGAGCACATACCATAATTTTCCATGTATTCTTTCTTAATTTTTCAAGCATGACCTTTACATAATGGTACCACTGAGTAATTAATAGAGCTAAATGAAGCACTGTCAGTAAATAATCAGTAGCCAGTCTTTGATGGATGAGCTGATTCTAATTCAGTCCATTCACTTTCAACTTTAATTAGTGGCATTGTATTCTAGAAAGCAAACAGTGCCTTCATCCTGTGATGATCTAACCTTGTGTAAGTGGGCTGGGAACAACTTGTAAGGGGTTGACATAAATTTGGGAATACAAAGTGAAAAAGTGACAATGCTTACACATTTTTATATAATGTAATTCTTCAAAGAGAAGTAACATAAAGTTCTCCCTGCAAAAGCCACTGATTTTAACAAGTACCATACATACTAATAAATCTTGCTAAGACAGTTATGAGTCTCAATATAGAAGTTTTCTCTCCTTTTTCTTTAATTAAACCAATTGATCTGAATCACTAAGTGTATGTTGGTGGAATTTTTAGTGAAGCAAAAATACAGGCATAAAAACACAATGTATTTCTACACAACTACTGACACAACACCTTTTTGGTGCTATAACCCTTGTTCTAGATGCATGCTTGACTCAGCTGATGACAATTGCTAAGCAACTCTTCACTTTTGAGTTACTAGAATTTAGATTACTGAAACATTTTCTAATTTTCAAGGCCACTTAGGTTACAACACGCTTTGATCTTGTTCTCCATTTTCTCCTGAACATTAGTTTACATTGGTATAGAAATACCAACTGTTCTTCTAGCAGGTCTGTCTAAAGGTGGGACAAGGCAATGTTGCAGATTCTTGCAAACTGTGGCTGTTCAGCACATTTGAGTAGAGACTTGCTAACTTACTACAAAACATCTGATTCAAGTTTATGTGTGACTTACTGAATGAGGGTATTTTTGAGCAGAATAGCAAAAAAGCAACTTGGGAACCTCAGTAACTCAGTCTTCATATCTGTTCACATACCTTATAATGAAATAGTATGGGGAGAAACTGTTTTTAAGATGGTTTATATTTCATTTTTATCTTTGTTTCATATTACTTATTAAAAAAAGGTGACGTTCAAAATGAAGTGGCTATAAAATTGTTCTCATGGAAAGTGCCATAAAACTTTTCTATAATAGTTTATGTCAAAACGTTCATGATATAGTCTCAGCTTCTTTACTGGCCAATTTTCTAAACCCAGTTCCTCATCATGTAAGGGAATATACTTAAAGAGCAAAACCCCATGGAAACTGCTCGCTATATGAATGCTTGATAAAAACAAACTCAACCACCCTTGCAAGCTTCCAATATAGTCCAGATGGTCTGTCTTATTCAGATGTTTTCTAAGTGATGAAACTTGTGTGTAAAGGACAGCTCACATTATTTTTATATTTTTGTTGACATATATGTACACAGATACACAATGCTATGAAAATACAAAAAAAGCTTGCAAACGCAGTAATGTGAGAAGCTACCAGGAGCAGAAAACATTCATAATGCAAGTGCTTAGTACAAATGAGCAAGAGGACATTCTTCCTTTTTTCCTGTCAGGATCAGAATGCCCTCCAATGCCTGCTGCAAGTTGGTTTTGACGCAGTACAGTATGATCTGGTGTACAGTTTTCTGACATTACAGCAAAAGAAGTCAGCCTGACTCTCGAGCTGCAGTCTTACAGTGCAGCTGCTGCCAGGGACCTCCTAGTCAACAATTCAGTGATTACAGATCCCTCAGGGACAGTGACCTAAGGAGACCTTAGAGGCAGTTCTCCTGCAAGTGTCTAACAGGTAAACAGTCACAAGTCTCAGTCCTGAATGGAAAATATGTATCTCTGAAAGTTTTTTCAAGAACATTTTCACCCTATGAGAGAGCCATTTGCTCTTTTCACTGGGAAGATGATGTACCAAGGATTTCGCTTGAGTGAATTGGTTTCTGGTCTTTCTTTCAGAAATACTCAGAAATGTGATGATGCATACATATTCCTCACTCTACTACCAAAAATTTTGATCAAAATACAGGCTCGTTGATCCTAATCATCCTAGTGTGGCTGAGGCATTTCTAGAATCAGGACTCAATGTTTCTTCCCAAGATGATATTCACATTAAAGAGATCCCAAGAAGTTGTTCACCTCTCTTTTCCTTCACACAGCTCCTGCCACCTAGGTGACTTATGGATTTTGCACCTTTAGTGACCCAGTACCCTTCCATTTACATGGGCAGGTCCACACCTATTTGGAAGTCATATGACGTACTTACATCTCTCTTACTGAAATGAGAGGCTGAAATGCCTAAGGCTCTGGCATTTCCATACAACTGCAGTCTAAATGCATAACAGCTGGCTTAAGACTTGCTAGGAAACTTCTAGCTGTCATCAGGGCACCCCTAGCAGGCTCCAAGGATGGCATGTCTCCATCCCAGACATCTATGGGGTGGCTACCTGCAACTTCATCTGCATCTTCAGCAGACACAGCACATTTCTGGAGGCCCTGGCACACTCAGGTGGATCAGTAAATCGTAACATGATTTGTATGAATTACTCTGAGGCCTTCTTCCAAGTAAATTTACAGAAAGAGCAGGAGCTGCTTAGTCTTGCATAAAGTGTAAATATAAACACAGACTCTTTGACTGATAAATGGTATTCAATCGATAACCAGAGTTCTTCAACAGAAAGTCCAATATAGATACCAATACACTTGTGTAATCCAGATTTTACATTTGTCTTTTCCATTTCCTTCAAAATCCTTTCAAGAACTGGTTTACACCTCCTCAAATGAAAAGGAACTAAGATAGTGCTGTGAGTGCTCTCCCCAGTGTGCTGCATGTAAGTGCTCCTTGCACAAGACACCACAAAAATGAAAACATTTGTCTCACACTGTAATGCAGACATGAACTATGCAACACCAGGGACTTCCCCATCACAGGGAAGAAATCTCTGCTTCTATTCTCTAAGCATTTAATACATGGCTTTGAACGTTTCTTATTCAAAATATTCCAAAAAGGCACAGAAGACAGAATGGCTAAGTAACCTGTGACTCTCAGTCATTCATCGTGATATGGAGTGCTTCATAAATCACTTGCACTTACAATGATGTGCAGGGAAAGAAGGAATGGCACTATCTTTTCTGCAGGCAGAGCAGACAGTCATGAAGATTAAAAAATTTTGACTGGTTTTAGATGTCTGATCTGAGACCTGTTTCACTGAGGAGTCAGCACCCCATAATGCTTTAATATTCAAAATGCATTTCCCTCTAGCTTCAGCTGTGTGTGCTCTGAACTCCTGCAAATCATGCCTGCAAGGTATCCAGCTAAGCATTCAGCAAAGTAGTGACCTCCTTTCCAAACTCTCTTGGAACGACTTGCTTACCTGCTCAAAACAGCTCTCTGGGAGAGGCAGGAAGAGAACACAAATAACAAGAGCAAAACTAAATAGCTTTGGCATGTCCCTTCTTGTGATCCTGGTCTTACTCACTTTATCACATTCAACTTGCAACTGAGGTAGCAGCAGTACTGTTGGAGATGATAGTTTCCTATACTGTATGTTCCTGATTCATCACCAGAGCAAATCTTCACTGTCTACTGAATTATAAAAGAACTTCTGGAAAAAAACCAAACAGTGATAGTGTAATTTATCCTTGCTTCTTCATATATGCAGTACTACAAGGTTGAATTAAAGCTGGATTTCCTAACATTTAAATACTTGACCTTGCAATCTTCCAAATAGTGTGGCGAAGGGCTGGAGGAGGAAGATGGGAACATGTATGTGTAATCTGTCAAGTTCCAAAAAAAGAAAAAGAAATCTATACCTTACCCAAATAATGTGACATTTTATTGAGTCTCATGCATCAGAAAAACAGTGGAGCCGTGAGGCTGACCACTTGAAACTAATGAAATGGTAACACATGTGAGATGGGAGGTATATCCACAGCACTGCGCCAGTGTCTTCTACCTAGCCCCAGTCACCAGACTCCACAGTATCTCAACACAGGTCTCCTTATCTTGACAAGTTAAGCCCTGGGTCTGACACTCGGGTTGGCCTCATAACTACCTCCAGTCAACAGTGTTCCAAAATGCAGGAAAGCGTTCCCCTTTATCTTCATTGTCCATTCTGCTTCTTTCATACATATTCCCCTTTGAACCCTTCAAAAGCCTCCCTCTTGTCATATCTTTCACCAAGAACCTTTTCCTCCTTTATACCCGCCTCTCACACTGACAAGAGCGAGTCTCCTGCCCCAGCCAGACTCAGCATCACCTCCCGTTCCCTTATTCTCATCAGTTCAGCTTGACTCTTTCAGCAGTCAACCAAATTTTTCTGATTTACCTTTTGCTCCCTTCTCTAACCATCCTAACCCTCTTCTCAGAAGTGATGACTCATCGCTCCCCCATTTTGCTGACCACTCAGAGGTATTACTGAAAGCACAAGAGTTTTCCTTAAAGGATCTAAACACAGTGTGGACCAGAGCTACCTACAGCCATGGCTGCACAGCCCTTTTGAGGCAGTGTTCCTCGCACAGAGCATCCTCAGTAGCTCTGCTCAGAATGCAGGTAAAACATTTCAGGAGTAGAGAGATTTAAGATGCTTAGTGAACATAAAAATCTTCATAGGCTTTAGCTTCTGGGCTCCTTTCAGTCTCTATTGTGTATCTATCTATCTGAAAAGTATAGAATTTTATAATCCTATTTCGCAGCCGAATTTGTACTTATCTTACCAAATATGTCCTGCATATCCAAAGCATACATATGTAACAGCATTCAAAGAAAAGGCCTTCAATCTTTTCCACAGCCTGCGTAAATAGAGCATTTTCTCTTCATTTCCTATGTAGAATCATGCCTACAGTAACAAAAATCAAATAAAGTTTACAAAAAGTACTCACAATATGGAAAAAACTCAGCACCTGCTAATAAGGATTAACACAAGTAGCTGAAAATCAGGATTTTATAATGAGAAGCGTCAGGCAACCCTAACAACAGCCCATCAATCCTCCTCATAAAAATATTCAGTTCACACAATTTGATTTACAAAACAAATTACAAAGAGAAGAATGAGGCAGAAAAGCAGAAGATGAAGTGTGAGGGCAGGTAGAGATGAAGGGAGCACTCAGTGCACGGAAAAGAATACAACTCTGGTATATTTTATTCAATCAGACTGGGAATCTGAAAGAACAAACAACATCAAAGGGATTTTCCCCCCCATTTTTAAACAAAATAATGATATCAGGGGGCATGTTTCTGTGTATGTTTTCTACCACAACTTCTGAACCAGCTGTACAATTTCAATCCAGTCTGACAAAAAGGATGTTTCTATGTTTCTCGTCTTGTTTCTATGAAACTAGACAGCTGGGTAAAGAAAAGAGACCCTATTGCTCTCATGCCTAGTGAAAGGCTGAAACTTCACTCATCAGACATGGGAAAACGCACTTATCTGTGAAACAAATCCATGAAAAACCCCCCACACTAAATCCTAAGCTTCCTTCACTTCACTGCTCAAGTAACTTTTTTTCCTTCCTTTTTTCTTTTAATTAAATAGTGCCATTTGAAGTTACAGTCCACATTGTAACTGTAACATATGTCTTTAACATAAGGACTCTTTTTTTCTTTAACACCTTATTTTTCCATCTGCTTGTTTGAAATGAGTTCCTTCAGGAAAGCACGTATTCTGCTTCACCTTGCCATGGAAGGCTCTAGTTTAGCCTTCATCATTAATGGTGAGATTCAAGTACAATCCTCCAATTTGAAGAATTTACCTTTACTCTGTGACAGCCTCCCACAGCAGCATGCAAATGATCACACTGAAATTCAAAAAACGTTGCATAAGAAGGCAACTGTCTACTGTTTCTATGAATTTGAAATGAAACCACTGTTGTGTTCTACAGACCAGCACAGCAAAGAGTTCAGTCTGTATATGTAAGTGCTACTTCACCCTGAGATTCCTTTATCCCCAGGCTGTCCTCACACCCCACTGTATTTTTATTCCAGGGTCTGTGCCACCCTTGCACTAGGGGAGCATGAAATCACTGGCTCCAAGGTATCAAATCACCTGTATTTTGGAATATAACCTGAAAGACTATGATCTTGCCTAATTAAACTAATCTATCCAACACAAGTTGCTTTCACAGAATCATTAAGGTTGGAAGAGACCTAGTCCAACCCCCAAGGAGGTTGCTTTAGGAGATGGAGATCAATATTGGGAAATTCAGTTGTGCTTCCTAATGCCTGTACATTAGACAGTGAGCTTTCAGTAAGTATGAGCAAATAAAAAATACTTTAAAAACCTTATCTTCCTCCATTTATAGCAAAAGTAGGTTACACCTAAGTGTAACAATCCACAGTCTTGAAGGTCTAGTATTACAGTATGCAGAATCTGGAATTAGGGAAAGCTGATTTTGTTTGGGTATGAGCTTATAAGTACACCAAGGAGAAGTCTAGAAGTCTAACTGTGGTCTTCAACACCAACATGAAATCAGCCTGTGTGTCTGCCCATGCGGGGAAGTAAAAGGGTAATTAACATAGTACATGAAAAAATGAATGGGTTTTATTAGTCCTGGTAACAAGATATTGTAAGTTTAAGCTTCACTGTGATCAAGCCAAGTGTATAAGTTAATCAAGACCTTCACTAAAGTATTTCTGTTAACACTTTCATCTTACCAGTGGGAATTATTTATAAAACGGTTTTCCACTGCCAGCATGACAAGGTGATCATTAACACAGCACAGACCATGTGAAGGAACAAAATTAAAAACATGCGAAAGTGGCATTACACTGGTACTGTAAGCAGCTGCCATAAATAATTCTGCTCCTCAAGGTGATTTCAACAGTCTTGCTCTAAATCTAGTAAATCAAAAGCCCTTTATAAAAACTCTAATTCTCAAAATTTAAATTTCTAGGCTTCCCAGTGATGTTTAACTTTACATTCTCATGCATGAGAAATCAATTTGTTCAACCAAACCAGTTCCGAGTTCCCCTTGTAAGAGCTCATTTGGAACTGATTATAGAAAAAAAAGAGACATTGACTTTTACACATCTTATGTTTTGAAGTTAAGGGCCCATTGTGCCCCATAAGTGCTTCCCACCCCTGCTATCAACACACCAAGAATTAAAGAAACCAAATCAACGGGAAGGCTGTGGAGCAGGGAATCAGTAATACAACAAAACCAACTTCCATTCTAGGGTGCCGCTTTGATTGTGACACAGGTAGGTACTATCTTGGTCATTAAAAATGCTGACTTATGTGGAAACTAGGTGGTGGTTTAGGTTAGTTTGCAAAAGTATTTATATTCTCTACCTCACACCCACCCACACATACACAAACTAAATTCTGTGTGCAAAAATCTGCTTGCAGAAGTGTATCATCTCATTCTTGGTAAAATAACCCTAGGTGCAAAATAACATTACAAATATGTATCAATAGCTGACATGCACATCTTGAAATGGGGCATGGACCTTGCACAGGACAAATACTTTGTATAGGGTTCTGCACTGGTTTTCAGTATCGTTCCTGCAGAGGTGATAACTTATGATGCAATGGACAGAACATGAGGAAAATTGCAGCTAAAAGACAGAGGCCTTAATTCTCCACAGGTGTCGATTAGAGTTTTCTGTAAGTAAGACATTTACCATCAATAAATTTATTATTTCCCACAGTTTTGCATTGTTTCTATGAATAATACATTTAAATTAGCATTTCCTATATTTAGCTTAAATATGAACAGTTTACAAACTAGACATCTGCAGTACTGAGACAGACTTTTAAAGTTTTGCATATTTTGGGCTATGAGGTAATAAGGGTATGGAAATAATTCATTGAAAGCTTGTAAAATTTAGCAAGTTCTGCAGCCTGTCACATGATTTGTGCAGGCATTCATCTCTCCATTTCTTTCCTATGATGCTTGGCTATTGTTCAATACAATCTAGATTAAAAAATATTTTTATAATAACTGTCCCTTATATCAAATTGCTCAGATCTGTAGCCATCGGTCTTTCAAAAAAGAAATCTCTTGGGACAGCTTTACCCTTTCACAGCAGCAATGAAACAGAAGGAGCAGTATTAATAAGAGAACTGCAGCAACTGGTCAGCAAAACAATGCGATTTGTGCCCAGACTTCAATTTTACAGATAAAGGACAAGCTACAGCATTATTAGAGCAAGTTTCATTTCAGTTTTTCAAACTAATAGAATTGGAGTCCATTTATTCAAATAATGCATTTGAGTGTTGATATAACAACAGCTGAATACAGTAGCAAAATGTCATACAGACAGCTGAACATTCTTCTTGATTCCTAGTGTGCCCACAATTAGCAATGCAGAATGCCAGCTACAAAAAACAAACAAGAAACCAAATCAACAAAAATCTACAATTCTTCATGACATAGCTGTAAAAACTAGTCAGTGTAGGGTGGATAATACAATTTCTTCTCCCCTGGCCCTCCCTAGCATTCTTTCACACTCCCGTGGAACAGAGTACCTTTGCGCCAAAGCACTGACTCTTCTGCACTTCTGGCTTGTTTAGAGAAAGCACGAAGGAACTCTATTCAGAAGAATATGATCAGTCCTTCAGTTCTTGTTTACTCCTGCAGAGGCTGATTTTGCACAGTTTATTGCCCTGGTTTGCAAAACTATTTTTTCAATTAATATAATTAAGAGTGCTGCTTATTCTTTCTACCATTAACCAGGAATAAAAAGCAACGTAATAAAAGAAACATTTTTTTAGCACTAACACACCACAGTTATCTCTCATAAATAAAATGAGTGCTTTAAAGCAAAAGATGATCAACAGTGGTGCTATTCACAGCTTATGTGAAAAGGGCAGACACTTGTTACTCTAACAGGGACAACACTTTTACAGCAGATATGAGAAAACCTGGTATCATCACCTTAGGAAGTTTCATAAAAAAACGGCAGGAGGGTGTGAATTCACTTTGGCTTCAATCAATGCTTCTTCATTAATACTTTACTCTCACACACAGACTCCAAGTTTAGGAGGTAAGCTGTGGACAGCCTTTCTCTACACTGGCATCAGAAAGAAAAAAAAAAGGCAGTCAACATATTCAGTGACGGATCCCTGAGCCCAAAGTTTTCTGAACAAAAATATTTAAGCCATATTTTCAGCCAACTGAAGGTGTCCTCTGTCTAAGGACAACAGTTAAACACTATTCAAGAGTCACCATTAAAGGATGAAACAATCATACTACAAATGCAATTTTGAAGACCTAATTACCTCCCAATCAGATCTTCCAGAAGTTTTCATAACAATAGGAGGTATTTTTAGGATATAAAACTAGAATGTCAGATATAACAGAAATATTACTACAAAGGCGCAAAACACACCTATTAGCATAAAAATGATACAGCTAGGCTGCAAGTCAAATCTGCTCCAGCAACAACCCTAAATTTACTCTAGCAGAGAAACCAGATGAATTCATTTACACTCCCAGACCTCAATTCTTTCATCCTTGCAACTGATCTGTAATTGTTACCTTCTTACAACTACTACAGCAGATATAAAAAAACCCCAAATTACAGCTTCTAGCCACAGTAAGTATTTCATAATCTCTACCACGTGTCATTTTGCTTTCTGGAACAAACTTCTTAAATATAAGGTCATCATAGTCAGCAGGAAGTCACCAAATAGCACAGGTATTTACCACTTACTTAGTTCACCAGGATTTAAATGATCATCGTTACCCATTTGTCCCTCTGCATAAATCTACTCTCTGTGTATGTGCATAAGGAAGTACTGACCATTAAAAGCATAAAAGTGAAAAAAAAGATGCAGCCAGAGGTGGGGTCCCTTAAGCAGATGACTCAACATTCAACATTTTAAAAGAACTCTTTCCTTGTTCTGTGTGAACCCTATTCTGCTTATGATCCTACAATTATAGACAGTTAAGTATGTTATCAGTGATGTTACCTTCCAGGGTTCACACTACTTTTCAGTAACATCTAGTGCACTTCACTGTGCAGAGTGTTCTAGTAATTCTCGGCAGAACACCCACTGCCTCCCTTGCTCAGGCCCGCTCCAGAGGATTCCCAGAATATACACACAGCTGTTTGACCTTCCTCCTGTCCTCAACATGCCTTATCTAATGTAACTGAAGAGTTGTCATCACCTTACAGTGTCTCTGAAAACAAAGTCCTACACTGTGTTTGAACATAATACTGCAAACTGCCACCACTACTTTACACCTCTTCTCTGAGGCCTCAAGAAACATTGCTTGTAACACAGACTATTGCATAGCTTCCACGCATAATCTTTTGAAATTAAACTTAATTTCTAGAAAATCATCTCGTTCTGCAACAGAAGCAGCTCTGCTTTGCTGTGATTTTTTTCTGCTTGTGACCATATCACATCTTTTTCATACTCCCTTCTGCTTCTGCCTGGATGGATCTTGACTACGTCTATTCTGCTTTCTACTGCTTAAGGGCCACTTGGATAAATGCCACTTCCCATTTAAACCCTAACATTCAGCTCAAAAGAATTCTCTTTCATAGCAGGCTTAGAAATCCAGTTCTGTTTAGTGAGCTGCACATCTAGTTACCAGAATGCAGCTATCAAAAATACTCACAAAGCAGAAGAAATCCTTGAGCTGATTCCAGAAAAAATTTCATTAACCTTCCTTCCACTTGTCCCCAGTACAAGGAACAAACATATTTTGGCTAATATGATTAGCAGTTTTCCATTAGTAACCCAGACGACGCTGTGAGAACTCCTGGACTGTTCCCAAGTACCCGCGGCATATCGCAAGATCTGACTGGGAGATTTTTCTGAGCAACAGATTCCAAAATGATAAGCAACTCTCAAAATAGCTTGAAAATCATGGATGGCAATAAACACATTTTAAATGCTCTTTCCAATTTGCTGGGTTTTTTTCCAACTTGGGCATTAGGAAGGACCTGAAATTGAGCCATTTGTGGGAAGCTCTTAACTTTCCATACCACAGCCAGCTGTAACATGCTGTATCGTAGCAAGTCATGTATCTAGAATGAAAATGTTTAATCTTCTGTATGCAGCTGTAGCCAGCCATTCACAGCACTGCCAACCAACCTCCATTCTCACGCTGGCTAGTGGAAGAGATCCAGGGAGAAGTTTCAGCACAGCTATTTCTACAGTCAGGTTCTGACTTTGTGCTTTTTGTAATGCCTCCCTCAAACCTCTAAATAGAGAAGGAAAGGCACAAGTCTGACTTTAATCAAGCAAAGGAAATCTATCACCTACAATCCTGCCACAGACTCCACTTAATGCATCCTTAAACCAGTTTGTATGCATGCAGTTCCCTAGTTTATGCTTGGGCAATTACCACTTATTCCTCAAAGCCAAGCAGCTGCCAGAACTGGTTTTAAGAGCCACAACTGAAGGGCATCAAGTTGTCTGGGGCATCAAGAGCCCTATTAGCCTAACCTGAACATCAGGGCAAGTCACTCAGTGCATGAGAAAAGTTGAACCCTACACATTAATCTTTGTCGAGGATCAGAGTAACCCGACATTTGTTTTATTCACCACAGTCCTCCCATTTGCCTCACTGGAAGGCTACACCAGCAGAATAGAGCAAAAAGTGGTGAATCTGTCCCCTAGTTTGGCAAGAGGGTGAACACATTAGTCATATGAAAAGGAGAGCTCTGAACAGGTTGTTAGCATCTCTCCTTTATATTTCATTGAGAGAAACACAGGGAATTAAAACTTTCACGTTGCACACAGCAGGTTCTAACCCCCAGTTATTTTCCATCTCAAATCCCACAGCATGGATCTAGCACTTTAGAAGTAAACAGGGGGTTAACCCGACATGCTGATCAGGTAAAGCTTTAAGAAATCTATTTAACACATTAACCAAATAATAAACATGTGGAAGATAAGCTCCTTTTGCTATGCCAAAGTTTGCACTTATTTTAAGGAATAGTTTAAAAAGAGTTTCAAATGCCAACAAGCAGATGAGGCAACAAATAAAATAAAATACCTTTCTTTACTGTTTCCCATGCAATATGTGGGATGCTTTTATCATGCAACTAAACATCATCGATGTCAGTGGTATTTTTAGCATTTTATGTTTGCCCAGCATTTACTCGTAGCTGTTTCACTAGCAACTGGAGCAGATGAAATCTGAGCCACTCGTCCTGAACTGCTTCATGGACCAGTTGTAAAGAACATTTGGGGTACAAGTTTTGGGATCACGCCAGTCACCCATGATTTGCTGATATCACCTGTGGTGTCGATGATGATTGCCAGACCATTGTGCTGCATTAACATCACACAGACTGTGTTATCTCTTATCTCTTGCTCAAGTGATTTACTATATCTTCTTAGGGCATGTATGTATGAAACCTTCTGCACAGCCTTAGGTTCACCAAGGAAGATTTTTAGAAGATAGAAACAAGAAACAAATCTGAATAGGATTTCTTCTCTCCTCATCTCTTTCAAATGTTAATATAGGTAGTCTGAGATCTTCCCTTCCCTTTTCTTTTCCTACCTCTGGTAACTTACTTACCCCCCCCCCCCTCCCCCCCAAAAAACCCATGCAGATAAGTCTTCTTCCACACACATTCATGACAGCCACACCTACTCTAGATTCATGAGGAAGTTTATTTTCAATTTACCTTGATTTTTACACTCATGATGTGTGAAAAAAAACAACCAGAGGTGCAAGCAACACCTTTGCTTGCTTTGCTTCCTTCATGCCCAGGTGACAGCACAGTTAACAAAGAAAAAGGTTCTACCCACTCAAATGGTTAGGTCTAAAGTCTTTCTAAAGTCTAGAAAGGAATTCAGAGTCATCTTGAAAATGTTTTACTTCTTCAATCTAATTAAATGGTATTTTTTCTTCCCCCCTGCCACTCCAAGCAGCACATTTTAACTTCTTTCCTTACACACATTTATACTCTCTAGTCAATAAACAAAATGCAAGTTGCTGAAAGGCTCCAACATGGATTTAGTCTGATACAGTAAGATAAACCTGAAATATTGTGGGCCACTAAAACAGAGGTCAATACCCAGAAATGAAGACTTTCACAAGAATCTCAACTCAATCTACTCCATAGTGCCATCCCCTTCCCAACTGGATGCCCTTCAGAAGGTGGAGTCAGCTTCTTTAAACCAGCCAGCTAATAATGTTTTGGTTTGTGTGTACTTTTTTTGTTTTAGTGGTTTTTTGTTGGGGTTTTCTTTTGTTGTTGTTGTTTGTTTGGGGGGGGGTTTGCTGGTGAATGAAGAGGTCATTTGTCATTTTCACTGATTATTTTTTTATTGAAGATAAAAAGTAGAATCTATCAGGAAGGGAATGACCATCAAGAGAAGAAAAGAGAGTTTTGCATTGCGTTTTGTTCAGAAACTTTTGGCACAGGAGTATCATCTATTGCTTATTTCTTAAGCATGTGAAATGGGAACAGAAGGAACAGGATTAATAGATCTGAAATTTTGGCCAGCGGATTAAAACTGCCTACATCATTTATAGCCACAATCCTACTCTTAGAATTACTCAATAAACTCAGGGAAATAACAACATTAGACTGATTTTTCAAGCTGTTTACAGTCACGAAGTGATGGTGGTGCTCAGAGGGGGCCATTTACCCACCCTGTGCTGAACCAGGCACACAGCTCCCAGTCCATGAGCTAATTTGCTCACCTCTATACAAAACTGCTGTTTCACAAGACATGGTAGCAGAAGGTTCCTGAAGGCCTAAATTATACTCAAGAAGAGTGTTTAGGCTGCTAAATCATTCAGGCACTTTCAGAAGATTTACTCAAATTCATGAATCTAATTGCTCTTCTAAGCTTAATTCAGCTCAATTTTAAGAATCAGCTAAATTGGTTCTAATGCTGACGACATTGAAAATGCTCTTAAACTCATTTAAGGTTAATTTGGTAATTTACCAACATAAAGGTTAAGCTGACTTAAGGTATTTTTATATAGAATTTTATAGAATTACATTGGCCTAGCTATAATAGTAAAAAAAATAGTTTATTCAAACTTCGCTAATACTGACAAGCTCATAATTTTACTTGAGGCAATACTTCTGTAGGTAAAGAAAAGTCATAGAGGGAAATAACATGAATAAATACAGATTTTGATGTAGCACAGCTACTTGAATTTTTCAGGATATTCAATAAATATCATCAGTAGAGAAAGAGCCCTACTATTTCCCTGACTTAAATGATCTTTTTTGTGAGGAGTAACCCTCTTGTACAAGAAACGCTGCTATGAATAGGTCTAGACTTTACACAGCCACGGGTCACTAATTTAATTAGATTTCAAAGCAGCTATTCTACCTTTACACTGAATACAATACTTCCTGTACCCTCCCTCATACTAAAAGGAATAAAACAATCCCCTAGAGGTTTACACCTCAATGCATGAGGAAACAACAACAAAGTGTACATACAATACCTTGAGTTACAGATGGGGTTTATATTGTTCAAGTTATTAGGAAAACCTTAACTACCTGCTAAGTTGGTATTTTTAGCAAGGAAAACAAAAGCTTTTCTCCCTTCTGGTAAGACAGGATTCTGTTTGACCTGCTCTGCTCAGAAAATGATTGCCCTCAGCCAACCTCAATAACTTCCCCTCCTAATTATTAGTCTTTGCACATACAACAAAATTAAAACAAGTTTCTCTGTATGAATAAAGTAAATTTTAAAAAGTGAACTTTACTGCTAACAGTAAAGTCCTTGCCTCCTACAAAAAAATAGGCTTTGTAGGGTTTTTCTTGGGGGTTGAAGAGTAGGGTAGAGCAAGGAGTCCTGCCGTGTATCAGTGTTTGGTCTTTTGAGCTTTTCTCCTTTCAAACGAAAATGGGGGCTGCAATTTTCACAGGGTTCTTGTATCACATTTGTTACCATGCATTTCAGACTGCGTAAGCTTGCAGCTTTCATAATATGAGTGATCCAAAGCTGCATGGATTAGTTACCTGAGGAGATTGGGGGTTTTGCCCTCACTAAAAGCCGTGAGAGAAAAACAAGAAACCAAGTTCATATTCTCTTTCAGGAGCTCACAGTAACATTTCAAAGAATTACACAACATAGGAACTGTTACTGGAAGCAAAACTACACTATAATAGACAGGATCATTTGCTTCTAGTTTCACCATCTAGAAATTATGTGAAAATGCCTATTATTTAACTCTATCATACTGCTACACATTGGTACTGTTATTCAGCAACATGCATGTAAAGGAAAAAGGTCCTGTATGAAAAGTCTGTGCAAATAACTTTGTTATTGTTAACATCAGTCCAACCTCACACCTTGCTCTGCTGAAGCAGGACACTAATTCAGCCTCGGTGCAGCAGTCACACACAAGTGCACAACCTTTCATACTCCAGTCTTTCACAGGAAAACAAGATGCCAGCATGCAGAACGGGCAGGGGCAGGAATCAGGGATTCCTCTGGATCTTGCATAGAAATGAAGCAGTTATGGTATTGATTCCATAAAATGACAATACAGTTCTTCTGCAGGCAGCTACAGCCTACTGCTACCTTACAGGCTGTGTATACAGTGAGAGAATTTTGTGAGGAGTGGATATGAAGACACTAGTACCAAAAGCTCTGGTGATTCCAGTGCTTACATTTTGTGAGCAGCCTTCCTTCTCTCTGTATGGCGAATTAACAGCACTAAACGGTGAAACACACCATAACCCATTTCTACAGTGCAGCGTTTCTGGAAATATAATGGCTACTGCGACACAAAAGATTTTGATGCACAAATGAAGCTGAAATTATAACAGTCTCTTTACTCTGTCATGTTAGCTAGTGGTAATGGTAATGAAATAAAAGCGAAACAATTAGGGAGTGTATGAAAATGGGTTTCTAAACATCCATTCCTCTTTCTGATCTCATGATAAAACCGCTGGGCCACAATACTTATTTGTCATCATATAATGGAAATGAAAAGTCAGTCAATTTAAGACATCCAGCAACTTGTTATCAAATAAAAGGTTTAAGGAGAGCTGTTTCACGGCTTCAAATTAATTTCAGTGTATGAGCCTAGATTATTTTAAAATCAGAGCTGTGATGAAATATCCAATTTTGATTGTATGAAAACCGAGAAAAAATAAGTAGATATTTGAATTTAATTTTAAAATTTCCAGAACAGAGAGCACTGGTTATCTATGAAATGTCTAAACCAGAGACCCAAACATATTGCACACTCTCACATGCACATGAAAAGGAAGTAAACAAACAACATACAAAGGTAAGCTTATTTTAATCTAGTTATAAATGACAACCACAGGGGCAAAACTCCTTGCTGCCCCAAAAGCCAGAAAGCAAATCACAAAAAGTGAAGGGAGTTTAGTGGCAAAAAAAAAGATCACAGGAAGAAACAACAATGATCTAAAATGGAGGCAAAAAGAAAATGAACTGTAGCCCTTCGAAAGCAGCATTCTTGTCTAGACACAGAGGAAAGACACTCATTTCATTACAGAAGCTTAAGTAAAAAAACAGGAAGGCACAACCAAATGTAATTAGGGGGTTAACAGAAGTTTTGGGAATGGGGTCCCTATCCTAATTAGGAACACAGCAAATAAAAAACAATTATGATGTTACTTCCTCAATTATGGCCACTTCTGCTTTACAAAGTGGTAAGTTATAAGAGCTGGTGCTGATGTGACCTCAGTATTAATTAGTAGGACAAAACTCTCATCCAGTTACAGGGAAATATCCCTTGGCACTGGGATACAACAAGGAAGAAGATACAAGGAGCCAGAGAGACAATCCAGCATTGTATTTCTTCCAAAGGAAGTACCATCTTGAGACACTTGAGGATGCCCCCTAAAGGCCAGTGTTTGGCACCTGAGGCGTGCACACACACACACACACACACAGAACCCCTTGACACTCGAGAGCAGTAGCTGGAACTAGATGAACTGCCAGAGCTGCGATGGCAGTGCTGGAATCAGAGCTGTGGAATATAACTGAAAGATGAAAGCCATCTGTGACGTATCCCTCCTTCTACCTTCTCCCCCACACCATGGTACCAGAGCAGCACCAGCTCAAAAACACACTTGCCACATGAGCAGATTCCTGGCTACTCCTACCTACCATAGTGGCAAATATAAAATTTTCCTGCCTTTTCTGTTTTTTTTTTTTAAACCACAGAATTGCTTTATCTCCAGCCTAGCGTAAGCTCACATGGCTGACTAATTTGAACTGACTGCAGGCAAGTCTGTACAGACATTACTGAGTAGCACGGACTGGTGGGGACCACCAGAGAGAGATGAGCTTGGTAGCAAATTCTAATTTATTCATAACACATGGAAGAATGCGTCAGCAAAGACTCTCAGAGTGAAGGACATTAATTAGTTAAGCCTACTCAAGTTTTGTGACTATTTTAAAATTAATAGGGTTGAGTAAACTAGGGCAAGCAGACAAAAAGGCCCACATCCTCAAAAGCACATTGTGGGTATGCTGAGAATTGTCTTTGTTGATCTGGATCTAAATGGATTTCAAGGTCTAATAATGAATCAATGAGTTGAATACTGTTTCCTAGATTCGTATCTCTGTGTGATCGGGCCCTTATAATGACCTGGGACTCAAAGAGTGCCTTCCACTGCATTATATTAGATCAAAGCTGGTATTAAAGAACTTTCAAAATGTGAAATTATGTGGTAGTTGATTCATCACAGCAAGAACTAAAAAGCTGAATACTGCTGTTGTTTTTTTTACATACCCATGTAACCATATGCAAATCACATCAAGAACAGTAAATGCAAAATAATAAAGCATGCTGGGTGTAAAACTTGCTGTTGTCTTCCATGGTATATTTATAAGAGATGGATGGAGCACTTTACAGTTAGCAAGAAGTTTGTGATGAGAAGAGAAATACTTTTGCCTCCCACATATCCAACAGTATTTAAAAGTAAAGTTAACATACCTGTTCCTTCATTACTCTTTTTTTCAGATTGTGCCACTTGGATAACTTCAGCAGCAGCATCCCTTACTGCCAAATCTTCATTCTGCAGCAGTAGAACCACACATTTCCACAGAGCAAAGGTATCAGAGAGTCCTATATTTATTTAAGGAGAAAAATGAGAATTCTATTTCTTGCACGCATTCAAAGTCAGAGAGCCCTGTTTCCCCACCTGAACAAAACAAATGCAGTGAAACACTGCAGCGAAATGCATTGGCAAACCACTGGGAAAAGGACTGCCAATGCGATCAAAGTCTTTTCAGCAACCAACTTTATCTAGGTGGTAGATTCAGCTTAGTTTAAACAGTGGGCAGCAGATAAGAGAATGGACCTCTCTGTCTGGGTTCAGCTGTGAGTCGTGACTGCTCTGAATTTTCTGTAGTTTCTAGCAGTGAAGAATTCCTGTTTGGCAATGTCAAAAATTTGGTCACTGGAGATTGACTAACACACTGTGATCACGGATTTGCTGTTGCAATCTGCCTGGAGCGGGAGCTTCCAAACCAAGCTTTCTTCGGATAATGCCAAGAGTGCTGGATATAAATGCTATCCACTGCAGAAAACAGCAAATGATCCCACCTCACAGGGATCTGTCACCTACTTCCCCACATCCACCTCACCCCACCACTCATCAACATGCCCTGCCACTCTTACACTCACTGTTGGAAGCAAGCCAAGTTAAATCCATAGGGTAATTACCTGCACACAGTTAAAACTAATCAGAGATAACTGCCCAGAGGGAGGTGCTCACCTGGTAAACACCAAGCAGGCAGACAGCACGTACCACCACCCCAGTGGCAATTCCCATCTCATAAGCCATACCGCACTTGCAAACCCTTGTGCCACTTAGTGCTGTCACACTGTGGATGACCAGCAGAAGTCGCAAGGCTGTACTTCTAGGTTTGCTGGGTTACTTTTCAGGTCTTGCTGAACATTCTCATTAAAGGAATCTACCAGAAGGTCTCTTTTAGATACAGCCAGCTGTCAGAAATTACTTTCTGGTGATCACAGACAACAGGGGAGTTGGTGCTTTACTGTTGTGCTGGTTTTCTTCAACCATGTTATCATCAGGTCTATCAGACATTTGTATTACAAGGCTAGCCAGACAACTATTTCACTGCTTGGCCACAATAAATTGCTACACAGGCAGAGAAAGCATTCCTGCATTTTGCACAACTTCCCTAGGTGGAAATGGCATGGAGTATAATTATTTCAGAAAGAAGTTGCTTTTCTCCCTAACGTAACACACTCGCTAATGTTCTACTGGCACAGCTAGGGCAGAATAATTATTCCCTTATAGATTCAATGGCCAGCTTTCCCACCTAGACAAGTTTCTACTGCTCCTCCAGCAGCGCTGGAAGTCTGCAAACTAATTTTCCAGAAAGACTTTCTGTGAACCCTCAAACAACATGATGGAGAGATGATGGGGTCACCCAGAACATACTAACTGGCATTCACCTTCTTCCTCTTATGAGCATAATAATGGAAGTTTATGGGAATGACTACAGCTCCATTCCACACAACCACAGTTTCCGTTAACTTCTTTTTACTGTATGTGGTCAAGCAAGTTGATGCAGATCGAGGTGTAAAAGTCAAAACTGTTTATAAATGCATAATGCCTTTAATTTTAGGAGAATGATTCTGAGTTAATATCACTACAACTAAACACCAGATCATGCCCTTGATTTCCTAAAATTCTCACGGCAGTACTGCTGCCTATCTTGTTCAGGATGCAAAATAATTTCTTTATCATGTATTACTACCTGTTCTTACATATCTACTGGCTTCTTAATCACAAAATCCCATTATTCTCTATTCACAGAAGGCAAGGAAAAAAAAAAAAAGTGAAAAAAAACCCACCTACTCTGTGGAACAGACCAGAGAGTTTCACTTAACTCTGCCTTTCAGTCAGTAATGTATTACTGAATAAGACTCTGTAGGTTTTGTTCCTTTGTTTCTTTCTTTTTTACTTTGTTTTCTAAAGAGAAGTCTAATGTTAACTTGAAAAAAAAGGAATAATTATACTCAGAAATTATAATGTGATACGATTATTAATCATTGTAATAGCAGAATGTGTCCCTCATTTCTAGACTGAAGCTTTAATTTCAACATTCAGCCAGCACAGTTTTGTTACCCTCACAGTGTTAAACTAAAAGTATGTCCTCATCACCAATATAGTATTTCAGAAAGACTGAAGTCAGAGAGCAACTGCAAGCTAGTAAATCTGTACAGCAATGTATAGTGGCCTGGAGCCATATCAACATCTCATGTCTGCATTCTGCGCAGCTATTGCAAGAGGCTGTGCACACGTGCTTTTTCTAACTGAATTTAAATAAGTCTATATATTTAATAATGAAATTCTATTAAAATTTTAAAATAACCATGTTTTGTATAATTACATGTTTTGACTGCAGGTACATAAAATGTATTGTATACATATATATGTCATGTACTAAAGACTTCATCTAAAAAGATCTAGAAAATTAACGTTCCAACTACTTACCAAGAATGAGCTTCTCATGGATCAGAAGGAATGATGTTGCACTTTTAAGAACTTCAGCAGCTGCTAACAGCATCTCTGTTTCTTGCTCATCTCCACAAAAATATAGTATCAGCTGAACCCATTTTTTCAAGAGTTCTTCTGAAATCTGAAGGCAAAGAACATGGAATAAGTACGCTGTACAACCTCTTACTATCACATTAAACTATGGACTGAAGAAGGGATATTGCTCATCAGTAAATGTGGGTTTTGTTCAAAGCGGTGGACCCCACACGCCCATTTAAGAGGTTGCATTACTATGTCACAGATGGCTACAGTGGGAGATTTCTTTTAGTCAGAGCAGTATTCACAGGCAATTTTCTCACTCTGTCCCTTCACACCAATGACCACACAAGTCAAAACGTATCTTTGTGTCCTCAGTCCTCCTAAGCATGCAAGCCAAAGTCCAGGATGCTGGACTATAACAAAGGGAAGCAATTCTCAAAAGCATTCTACATGTAGACACCGTAGCTGAAAAAATAAACACTTTTGAACCATGCCATAAATCTTAGCTTAGATAATGATACAATGCTTGGTAAAAGGGTGAATGCAGCTCCATTTTTTTCTCTACTGATAATTGGAAATGGAATTTTTTTCTTTTTTTTAAAGACTGCCAATGTACCTTTCATTTTGAAAGCATGTGCATTCAGAAAACTGAAGAAATCTCCATGTTGGCTGATATACAACACAGCTCACTGTCCTAAAACATGAAGAACCAGAAAGAAAGTCCAGGAAAGAGAAATTTCCTGGTTTAAATAAAATCCAGTTGCCATCTTTCAGAAAATATTTAGTCCTCGGACATATTCTAGGAAAACTCCTACTAAGTAATAATGAGAAAAAGCTTCAACTCTTTCCAATATGTATTGATGACTCTTAGATTTTTGTGGAAAGAAATAATGTGCACTTTACTTGTAACTCAAATAACGCTTCCAAGACCTGTAAGCGCTGCCCTGCATTGGGACAGCTGGGCCATAACTGGGAAGAGAAAGTCCTAACTTCCGTAAGTGACCATAAGAAAGATTTGGGACTCTGCAAATGCCATACTTGGGAAGGCACTGGGTTGGTCAAGGTGCAGGAACCTCAAGTACAGCTTAGAAAGGAGAACTTGCAAGATGCAGGAGGTGGCATCCAGACACAGGGGGTGCAACAGCTATCAGAAGAAAATTCCAGAGGGTAAAAAAACCAAAACCAAACCCAAACAGATTAGCATTTCATTCACAGGAGAAGAGATAAAGCAGCACCAGTTTGACCTGGACACAGGTGAAGTATCTGCAACTAAGGTTTTGGAGTTTTTTCTCCTTTCTTTCCTTTTTTACTTAATTTTAATTAAAAGAAGTGAAAAACAGAACAACCAAATAAGGTAAAGAAGAGAACCAATGAAAAGGTGAGTCAAGTAAAAGGAGTAGAGAAGTACAGGAAGGTTCACAGAATCACAGAATGGGTAAGGTCAGAAGGGACCACAGTGGGTCATCCAGTTCAGCCTCCCTACTCAAGCAGGGTCACCCTAGAGCACATGGCAGAGGATTGCATCCAGATCGTTTTTGAATATCTCCAGTGAGGGAGACTCCACCATCTCTCTGGGCAATCTGTTCCAGTGCACAGTCACCCACACAATAAAGAATTTCTTCCTCATGTTCAGGTGGAACTTCCTGTGCATCAGTTTCTGTCCATTGCCTCTTGTCCTGTTGCTTGGCACCACCAAGAGCCTGGATCCATCCCCTACCTTCAGATACTTATATACACTGGTGAGGTCCCCTCTCAGTCATTTCTTCTTGAGGCTGAACAGGCCCAGCTTTCTCAAACTTTCCTCATAAGAGAGATGCTCCAGCCCCTTAATCATTTTTGTTGCCTTCTGCTGGATCCTGTCCAGGAGCTCCATGTCTCTCTCGTACTGAGCATCCATCCCAGAACTGGATATGGCACTCCAGGTGGGGCCTCACCAGGGCTGGGTAGAGGAGCTTTATCCAAGTCATCGATGAGTAAGTTAAACAATACTGGGCACAGTAGTGAACTTTGGGGAGTCACCATGAGTGACAGAGCAGCCAGATCCTGCGCCACTGATTACAACCCTCTGGAATCTTCCGTTCAGCCAGTTCTAAATCCACCTCATTAACTGAGACATGAATGAACCCTCGGTTGTGCTCTGTCTCATTCTGTGTGGTACGTGGCCAGGTACCTGCACTGCACAAAGGGACAGAGCCAGAGCATGCCCTACAGATTCCGTAACAGGGGAAACCAAAACATAAAAACCTCCTAAGATGTTACAATTACTCAAATTTCAAACAGATACATGGACTACCTTAGAAAGACAGAACTTTTACCCTATGAAGAGCAACAATCCTTCGCGCAGATGCAAACACTGAATGCAAGCCCAAAGGAAATATTTAGAGGGAAAACTGATGTGCCTGGTCTTTTACTAAGTTCCCTCTGTAGAGATATCTTAGATCTCCCACGACTGACATGCTTATTAGAGAAAGTTGTTTTAGCATTACGAGTTAAGATTGTTACAGCATTTTTCAGTAATTCCTGTTATTTTAAATTTGAAGTCACTGCATTATGCCTTTCTTTAACAAAAATATTTAACAGGATAATTCATTTTCCTTAATCCTTCTGTGCAAATCTGAGATTTTTCTCTTTTTTTTCATAATGAGACAAGATTATTAGCATATAATATGAAGCCATTCTGCTACACATTCTGTGAAAAACAACAGCCATGTAAGGGAAAAAAGCGCTTTATTTTAATACAGATCATGAGAATTTTCTTTATTGTAAAATATCCATTAAGTAGTTTTTGTGTCTTTGAAAATATTTTAAAAAATGTCTAGCACTAAAAGCTGCCTTTGCACCCCTCTACACATATATATATGACATCACACACTGACAATTTAAAATCAAAAGAAATCTGAGCTGGCTGGGAACTGCACCCAACCACTGCTTCAGCTTCGTGCCTTCCCATCTGACCTGCTCTGCTGCGGGCTCCCCAGCAATCAGAAACCACAACAAAGTTGCACTTTAGTAAATGCGTTGGATTCAGAACAAGCCTTAATCACCACAGGCATTTCCTTTTCCACATTATAGTGACCATTTCAGATGAGCTCAGAAGTTGAAATGAATCCATCAGTAATATCCACTTATGTATTTAACTTTAAATGACTTTGAGAGGGATATACTGGAATGATATTCATGGCTGTTTCATTTCAGTACACAGCACTGCATTCAGAGAGGAAGACATAACACCAAAAAAGGTGCAAGCACACAAGAAACACAAGATTGGGGCTTTGATCCAAAAGAATCCACACTACTGCAACCACCAAACACTCCAGAATTACAAAACTGTTAAGCAGCTTCATTTCCCTTACCTGCTGATGGTTCTGCAAAAGATGGATAATCAACTTGGAAGCAAATTTGAGAGCTATTGTTTGACCTTCAGTGCTGAGAAAACAAAGCAAAGGACATATCAAAACCCCAGCCCTTTATGCCATCATTTCATCTCCAGAAGAAAATCAGCCAGCTCAATTATTTATGATTATCATCAGTGGATATTTTTCAAGCTTAGCACATGGAGTTTTTACATTACAGATCTCAATGTCAGTTAAGTTTTTAGCTGATATGCAAATGAAACATGCCTTTACTTTCACCTCTCTCCTGTTTATTTTTTATTTACATACTTATCACAGAAAAACACATTTGAAAATAGAACCCAAACCAAATAAACCAGATATTATTTTAAATTATAAACAAAAGCATCTCTTCGAGCTGGTGTTAAGCTGCAGGAATATCTCTTCTACAGCTGCTAGAAATGTTCCAAGTGCAGAATACACCAACTGCTATCTTCCAAGCCTCTATGCTGCCCAGCAGGGTCTAAGGACACAGCTCTTGGCACAGTGGCTTCTGAAGGTGAGTCTCACTGTGAGCAGTAAGGCCTGCCAGTTCAGCTATGTCCCTCTAACAGCACCAGGCAGTGTTATTTTACCACAGTATCTTCTTTCCAGAAATGACCACTCCCCATCATAATCAGTTAAACTTGAACAATTTAGTGCAAATCAGCAGTCAATGTTTTATGTTCAATATTTATATGGCTTAAAAAACTATTAGAAAAAGGACGTCATACCCTTAGAGCCCAGACACTTTACCACTGTCCATTCTGTTATGAATGGATGGATGCAGATTTTCAGTACAAACTACAAACTGGATCCAAACTTTCAGTGCTTTCTGCTGACTTTACAGTCTGAATAAGGAGTGCAAGCCCTAAGGATTAGGGTTAACCATTTCTGCCAATACAACTAATTAAATGAGATCTGTCACTCTTTCTACAAACCATCTGCACATAAACCAGGATATGGTGGATGGCAGATTCACAGCAAATGAGTGTACATTTGGATCATTAATTCTATGATAGATTGGGTGTTTCCCAATTACTATTCAGGAAGAACTATGTTCACTGGCTATCATTGGACAACCAGAGTAACTCCTTATTTCAGGAACTCTATTACTGGACATTTACAGGGTGTTTGCCTGTATGACTTGTGGGTCTTTTTAATAATTCAGATCCACGTCTAACTTCTTTGAAAAATTCTCAAGAACTCTCTTTATTCAAATAAGCCACACTCACTTTTCTGAAACATGGATTTTTAAACCAAAGGGTAGTCCCAAACCAATAAATCAGTGTTTCAATGTTTAAAGTTTTTAAAATATAAGTATTTCAACATTCATGAAAGACCATACCTGTTAGAGATATCTACAAGGTTTAAACTCCAGGTTAAGAGCTCACTTGTATTCATTTTTATAGAGCATTCAGTCTTTGGAAGAACATTTCTGAGATCCATATTATAAAGAATTTCCAGTACCTGCAGACATAATTCACAAACAAGGAATTTACAGACAGTAAACGTGTACATTTGAGACTTAAACCTCACTCAAAACCACAAATATTCTCTCTACATAGTGCTAACAAAGGAAAGAGGAAGTTCTTGCTTTTATACAATAACATCTCTTACTGAATTATTGCACCGTTACTGTAAAAAAAATTCCAACCACTCACCTATGATTTAAAAAACATAAATCATGTTTGAAATGTATCTTTCAGAATATACTTTACTGAAAACATACCAAATGTCAATAAAATAGCACCCTCCTACCTTGCAAAAACACTGGCTATTCGTTTCCTTCAGCGCCATTGTGAGAAGAGTGCCTTCCAAATCAACGAGTAAACACAACACACCTTCTCTTCCTTCTGCAATCTGCTTGGAATTTCTTTGTTTCAGCCACAGCAGTATTGCTTCCAACACAAGCAGGCGTACTTCATGGAACTCACAGTGAAGGAGATGAGCTACTGACACCGATGGCTTGGCCATTTTCCTTGCAGCAGCTGAACCGCCGCCCTGGGTGTCAGGATGGGCAGCCACCGACAGCACCGATATTGCAAGTCTGGTGGTGCTCTGAAGATACTCTATCAGTCCTGGTACTGCAGACGAGTAGGGAATGCCAGACACCAATTCAGAATCTGAAACAACTCTGCTCATCTCTTCCCAAAATTCAAGCAATTGCATTCCTGGAATGAGAATAACACTTAATAAAGTCACAAACAGATGATGTTACCATCTGCTTCAGACCATGAAGTTGACAAACATCAGATATGTGACAGGTATCATAAGGTAAATTCAGGCATGAAATGAAAATCACAGTTCTCCTTCATTTTAAACTGATTCTAAATTATCAAACAGCTTTGCTAGACAACACATGTATATATGCTTAAATAGAGAGGAGTAAGGACATACAGTTTTCTGAGAACTATAAATTGTTCAACATGAGTTGAAAGTTTCAAACTACTTAAAAAATGTTATAGTACGTTGCAGATTGCCTGTAATCTTTACAAAGTACAGCTGTTTGATAAGTATTTCCTGAAATCAAACTACTAATACAGTATTGTAAATGCTACAAGCCTTGTATTACCACTGTAGAAAGTGATTAACACAAATGAAGTACACAATATCTTTGGGGAAAAAAAACATAAGGAGTTAGCTCTAAAATCAGAGTCCAGACTGGACAAAGTGCTGTCTGTCAGCCTACACAGATGCAAGTGAAATCAGGAGAAATAATGACAGAGGCCATTCTGATAATATCAAAAATCCATATTGCCATATAACTTTGTTATTCAAAATTAAAATTCAGCACTGCTAAAAGCCTGTCCAAATATTCCTACTAAATTGCTGAAGTTGACAAGAAGCTGCAACACAAATATGGATTCACTTTGTTTCCCATGAACACATTTCCCTTAGCCGTCTATTTACAGCTAAATATCCTGCCCTTTCGTATTCAGATTCTTCTAAAGCCATCTTAATTTGTTTGACATTTACACAGAAACTTGACATGATTGTACACTGTCTAGCACACAAGGCAGAACCGTTTCTGAGTAATTCTGGATAAGCTTCCAAGAAATTTAGTATTTGCAAAAAAATTTTCAGACATATTGCCTAACCATTAGTTCTACCATTCACGTTTTCACTACAGTTTCTTCCCTGAACAGGCTTGATGTAGTCAAAGAAACTGTGAAGCCATGTCACAGCAGTATCCTCGAGATGACACAGTTCACTTCCATCTCATAACAATACAAACCTTTTATTTGCTACATTTTCTAAAACCCCTCCAAACACCCTGGGTTTACATATCATCATAGCATAAACTAGCATTAATGCCCATGTCACATGACAAGTATCCAACAGCCAGAAATCCTTAATTTCTGAACTGTCTGGTTGCCTTGGAGAGGGATTAGGCCTTTGCCTCAGTTATTACACAGCCTGACTCCACAGACAAAGTTTAATAACAGGAATAATCCCAGGCAGCTGAAAGGAAAAGGTTCAGGTTCTAGCGCCTCACTTCGAGAAACAGGACCTTCTCAGCTTTCTACCTGCGCCCCTCCTCAGCTGCATTTAAGCAAAACACGTATCAACCCAAGTGTGTATTTCTAAGTATACTGCAGGAGAAGTGCTTTTATGTCCTATCAATGTTGCTTTACGCTGAGATATAGCTATTTCATGTGCAAGCAGTCATGGGAAAACTGCCAGGATGGAAGGGTCAAAGCTCTAGGGCAGGGCAAGGGAGAGCAGCATAAGGTGGACAAAAAGGAGAGGCAGAAAAACATTAGGGGAAGGGAGAAGGAGTGTTTCATTTTGTTGGTGTCAACGCTGCCAACTTCGCTAGAGTCTGCAACCCAACACCAGAGCAAGCAGTGACCCTCCCATGGACTCCAGAAATTGGCCATGCACTGACCTTCAGATCCAGCTCAGTAAACCTTCATTTGTAATTTGAAAGGCCAGCATAACTTCTCTCCATATCTTCATCATGGAAGGGGAAAATTACTTTCATATAAAAAAACACAGCAGAGCTACTCGCTCCTGGAACTACTACTTTGCAGAAACCATGATACAAGTCTTTGGTAACAGCTCCTCTTTTTCTGTACACATCAGATACTTCTGGTTTGGAAGCCTTTTGGATGACTTCTTTCTTTCCCATGCAATTGTGAAAGACTGGACACTGTGGCTCATCTATTTTACAGAAAGTCTCTTTAAAACTGGATGTCTCAATGGCAAGGCTCTCAGCAAAGTACGACTGTCTGCATATTTGCTTAGCCTCAGCATACCAGAAAGCAAATCCTTCTGCATTCATCTTGTGCTCCACATGTTCTCCGACACTCTTTTTCCACATAAATATGTACAAAAGGAAAGAATGCCCCCGTCTTATTACAATGAAATGGAAATATTCCTGCTTTCAACTTCATCACTAAGAAATCTTTCCAGGCTTTCATGTAAATGTTTTCTCATCTGCTTAGCTTTAAGTAAACTCTTTCCTTTGGCTTACATCAAAATATCCGACTAAACCAGAAATCCACACTGGTTCCCAAAGTAAATGTCAGCCTCCGTTGTTAAGATACAGTAAAGACATAGTTGTATTTATAAACAAAAATCACTGTACAGTTTGAACAACCAGCTGTTGTGAGAAGGAAGAACAAATTCTGTCTGACCAAAGAGGATCCTGGCAAACAGCAGTCTTGTCCAGGATGCTGACAGATGCAAAAGAGGCCCCCAGAATTAAGCGGATTCATTTTATTTTCCTCTCCTTAAGGATTGCTTCATTTGTAGGACAGGAAGAACTTTGGCCTGCTTCTAGGAAGGAAGACGTCTCACACAACCACTCAGTTCTTCTTAGCACAGAGCACAAACATCCCACAGCCTCCCTCAATTCCTTTAAGTCCACTACATCAGTATATGCGTACACCATCTATGTCATACCATCTAGCTTTGAGGCATTGTTTTTTAATCCTGTTTGTGATCAGCTGAGGTTCAGTCAGTTATATGAAGTAAAATGGTCTTTCATCATCTGAAAATGAAGATGAAAGGAAGAAGAGCAGAATGGAATTAGCAAACCTGATGAATCTCTATTTAAAAACCTCCTCAAAGTTTAGCAGCTCCCAAACCTGTGCCCTGCCTGACTCTCTTCTGCTCTTCCCCAAAGTGGCAGGCAGGCCCTATTCTACAGTCTGTTCCCAGAATCAGTAGATACATCAAGTAAGGACAGAAAAACCTCCCTGCTCAGGGAGTAACAAACTGTTACCTGAGGGACAGTTCAGCTGATCTTTCAGCTAAGAGATTCTACAGTGTTCAAAAGTGAAAGAAGTAATTCCTTCTGTATTTAAATCTAAACTTGTTTCACCTCCTTGTCAGCTGACATACAGGACTGATTACGTACTTCTGTAAGATTTAGTAATTTTACAGTGACTGTCCAGGCTACTGCCATTGGACAATTCTCCCTATCCTCAGGTGTATACTGAGTGAGGGGCTTCTTTTTGTAAATGTGATTAGCATACATATAAGTATTTGCACACCCCTAGATAAATACTGAGATTAAATCCGGTATGTGGGCCTTTGAGCATCCAAGCCATCTTCCATCTTCCTACTAGAGGCTCCAGAAAAGAAGAACAAAGTAGGGGAAAAGAGGAGAAGTTACAAACAGCATCAGAATAGTTACTGACGCTCTACAAGGGCAGACAAAAACCACACAAACAGCAATAACATGTTGCTGTGCCTGCAGTAGAGTTATGAGAAGGGAGTTCGAGTATCAAAAACCTGGATATTTATTATCATTCACCAAGACCTGCAAGAAAGACCAATGATTTATGGACTTTGCATTCACAAACTACCATTTATTTATGAATATCTGAAGAGATCACATGAATAGAGAGAAGGCTGAGTGGTAATCAATGCCAAGAAGAGATTTCCCTAGACAAATACTAAAGGAAAGTATTTTCTTTCATATTTTTCCTTTTTATTAAAAGTGGATTAGGCAAAGTCACCACTAAATGGAAAAAAAATGCAAAGAGAACAGAAATGTCTACTTTATTACACTGCCAAACTAAGGTGACTGTTGACGATCACGAAAAGGGCATATTTTGAGACGGATGTTTTCTTTTAAAGACATCTGCAACTTCAACATCAGAGACTAACCATCAGGACTCACAATACAACTCAAAACTACAAACATGAGTGATTAACAAAGTCCACTTATCATTGAGGACAGAAGCATCCCATTGCATTTTGTACAGTCTAAGGGAAAGTTTTCAATTGAAAAAAAAGGGAAAAAGAAAAAACATTTGATCTGGACCCCGAGACTGCTATTTTCCTAACAGCTTCTCTCTGGCACAGCACTGAGTTTTCCACTATTTTGCATTCATACAGAACTGTAAAACCCCATGGAGACAGTGCAAGTCAGTTAGTGGTACATGCTGGAATCTAAAGAGAATATGATTCCAGAAGGACAAGCAGTCTCTGTCTTCACAGGGAGACAGAATTTTAACTGCTAACACTGATAAACACCATCAACTCCACATTCCCCTAGTGTCACTTATTTCATGTAACACCTTTCCATATTCCTGGTTCAACACAGCATTTCAGCTGTATCACACTCTACCCTCAACAACCCTCTTCCTGTCACTATGTCCCCACCATCTCTCCAAAACCACTTTTACTTTCCTCCTGCTACCTCTGTGCCACGAGTTCTGCCTCCTGCATTTCCTAGACAGCCTGTTTATGTAGCACACCTCCACCTCCTTTTCCCAACCATTTATTCTTGTCACCCTCTGTCCATTCGTTTTGTCCTTCTGGCTCACACTCACTTTTGTTCTGTCTTTGGACTGCCTTAACAGAGTACATCCCTCACGTGTTCTGCCTCTGGCATTTTACTGTTCAGGCAACTCCCAGTCACTCTCTGTCTCTTGGGCCTCCAACAATGCCATCCTCACTTCTTCAGTCTCCTGTCTGCATTGAATCAGAATATGGAGTCCCTAAATATATTTCCTTTTGACTTGTCTAATTTAATGTTAGTAGGCACAGGCCACTCAGATAATCTCATAAATATGTTTTAGAATTTTATCTTCCTTGAGTCAAAATAAATATTTACTCAGTGCCAGTCAATGTACCAGCACACAAAGTTTATATATTTTCTGACATAACAAAAATTGCTTTCAATTTGTTAAGATGGAATTTAAGCTTAAATTAATTAGACCAAATACCCAAACACCTATTAACAAGCTGTGTGTTTTTGTTTAAATAACTGTTTGGCCATACTTCTTAAGAATCTATATACAGAAGGTTAAAGTATGGCTAAAATAATCAACCTAGTCCTGTCAAATTTTTACCATTTAAAAATTATCAGTTTTTAAGTTAGCCTGCAGAAAAAAACTTATTTTAGTTACCATTTAGCTTCTTTCCAAAATAAGAAAAGAGTAAGAAGTATGACACAGAAAAAAAAAAGAAGTGGCTACAGCCTTCAAATGCTATTTAAAAGTCCTGCAAATTCAAGCAAAACATTTACAAGATTTCTATGTAAAAAAGATTTGGGCTTTCATTGCAAAGGATCCAGAAGTTCAATAATCTATATTATTTCTACCAATGCATTTTATAACCTTTAATTAAAAAGGAAAAAAATAAGTAGGAGAACGTTATCCGCACTATATGTTATTTAAAACACAGTGTTTGAGAGAAGACAGTAGTACAAAATTGCCCATGTTTCTGATCACATACACACCATGTGAAGTGCACAGTGCTTTTTGCAAACATTTCTTTTGTTCATGAACAGATGTAAGAATTTTAACCAAGATACTTTTACAAATGGTTTAGCTATTTGGAAGACAGCAAGAAAACGGAAGTGTGTTTTAGCAAAACTCAAGGGCAGAATATATTAGCAAGAGCAGAGTACTGGCTGCTCCATTTTGATATCAAAACAAGCTATTTATGAACAGGATTAATCATGTAAATACTAATTGACTGGTCCCACTGTTGACACCAACACTGGAGTTTGGTTAATCTCAAGAACTTCTATAAATTCTTCCACCTCAAATGTAGAAAGGAAAAATGCATGGTTAACTACAAGTGGCAGCTTCTCCTAAATCACAGATTCACCCTATTTGACATCCTGTCTAAATGTTTCCTCTTTCTCATCAAACTTGAATTTTGAAGACACTATATTCAATAACAGGCCAAAACCAGCCAGCAGATTGACAGCATAAGGATAAAGGAACAACTTGGCAGGGTGATCTTGAGCAAATTTTTCTTTCTTCTTTTCCCTTTTCTGTTCTACATCCTATTTCACTTATGTTGATGAGCTTTCTGGACTCAACATAACACTTTATCAACAAGTGTCATTTTTTGGAACACAACCCTGAGTAAAATGCGCTTTTATTAGTCAAGTACATTTTAGAGAGTTGCATCCATTTTTCCCTTCATGAAATCACAAAATACTATAAGAAAGCTGTTCCAAGATGCGAGCAAGAAAGAAAATGTTTTGTCGTGTGGTATTCTTCATCTGTTAGAGACACAGAGCATCCCAGCTTGGAGCTTCACTGCAACACACCACTCTGGCTCCTGTGGTACCAGCACTGCCGGATCACTGTAATACTCCCATCTTATTTTTTAGCTTCAAACACCAATTTCCAGAAGATCCAAAGGCAGGAATCTCTACGACAGGTCCTCTCAGAAGTTCACATATTCAAGAGAGAAATCTTATTTACTGGAATAGTATATCACAGCAGAGCCTGCCTGTAGCCTAGTATTCCATCTCTTGCAAAGCCCATCTCTGAGTGCAGAGAAAAGCGCAGAGAAAAGACACACACATGAATCTGGAGCTCTATAGCTTGACAGACCTGATCAAAACTTACAAATAATTATACACACAGATAAGGCTGGACACATTCTCACCTGGACTCAGGGGCATTTTTCTCCCCAAAGATGCCTACAAGTGTTACTCTGTTCCTCCTGTAATGTTTGAAGGAGGGTACAAGTGCCAGAAAATCCTCCGAAAGAGGACTGCATTGTTCGACCCATTAGACTGAAAATGGACATCTGTGATTCCTGGTCTATGAAAACAGTTACTGCTGAGAAAATACATCACAGAGGTCTGCAAGAACAAATTCACTGGATATTAATAATTAATAATAGTGGCAATAGACATTAGCTCATCAAATAATTCTGGTAAGAATTTTTTATTTAATCTTAGTAAAGGTAAAAATAGTATTTTTATTTATATAGTTTAACTTTCCTTTTGTTCAAAAAAGGCTTGCTTCCAACTACAATTGATAACAGAATAAAAATATGTGTAGCTTTACACAGTCTTGGTGTTTTGTATTGTCTCTGCGTATCTGAAGACCCTCAAGGTACATCAGGAGCTGGATAAAAAGCTCTAGCTTTTGCCTACCAGCTCAGGGAAAGCAAACTCTTTTCCCAGTGACATGAATCAGGCAACACTTCCATCCAGTCCAGCAAATCAGAAAAACTATGTTTTTTGGGTTTTTTTTGTTTGTTTAAGATAAATAATCATCATTTGACCAGCAGTAAATTTTTAGCTGGACAATATGCTTTTGGTATCCATTACTCGCTGCCTTCCTTAGCCAGCATTTTAAAGTTTTTTGAATTTTTGAAGTAAATTCCCTAAGGGCTATCCTGCACTTTAAGAGACAGATTTTATTAATTGAAAACAACAAATCACTTACAGAAAATAATCGTAATGTAGGAAAGGCCTAGGCAGAGCTGCACTCTGAAAACCTCTTTGTAATTGTAGCCCCTTTAGACAGGCATAATCAATTAGAAGTGGTCTGATTTTAACCAGTTGCAGGCTCATTACATTGCATTCCCACTTCTGTTGATGAAAATCAGTTTCAGCCTGTGGCCTGGAACTCATATACAGCACTTCCTGGGGCCTCTTAGATAAACACATCAAGAAACAGTTTTATTTGGATTTGTCCTTCACTCTTTATTCATTGAAACAATTCTACAAATCAAGATTAGAACAGAGAAAAATTGGCTCATAACCAGAGATACACATATATGAGTAAAATATTTAATCTCAGAAAAGTATAAAGCTTCAGTTAATCATTCCTTAAAAACATTTAAACGGGAGACTCAAAACATTCATTTTTAACTGGTGAGTTTGGTCTTTCTCTTACTGTGTCATGGGACACTCAGTTTCTATTTCATATAAACATATTACTCCTTCCTTTCAGAAGAGCTTCTGCCTGTGATACATAACATTGTCCCTAATGCATCCTCAAGTTTTCGAAACAGTATTTCCAGTCTAAGTTTTTACTGTAATTTTAAACCTATGGAGGAATAAAACTTTCAAGCAAGACAATACTAATGAACTATCCCTGAGCAGAGAGAATCCGCAAAAATAATTGCTTCCCTTCTGCAGAAATTGGACCTTACAGCACCCAGGTCTGGTGCAGTCCACATGAGCTTTGAAAAATAAATTAATTCACTACAGTCAGTAAATCCAGCCACAGCATGGTGCAGTGCCTGAGGCTCAAAGGGCTATTCACGAGTCAGGGGCATTAAAATAAAAAAGGGGAGTTTCCTGGTGTGGAGAGGTCTATAATAGCATTTGCAAATATGCAGCAATTGTTTAAAAACCAAAACAGAAAAAACCCCCAAAGATAACTTACATAAATATAAATATCTAAGAGACTGATAAAGGAAATGCAATGCCCACCAAGTAACCAAAATGAGGAGCCCTCACCTGAAATACTGTCTGTTTCTTCATAAAAGAAAATATAAAAATGGAGCTGAAGGGTGAGTCATAAGAATAACAGAAGAAGAGGAAAAAACCTTCACATGAAGAGAATACAGAACGACCAGAATGATTTATACTACAAAGGAGATTAAAAGAGGTAGAAGATCATGACTTTAAAAAGTGTAAAAATTAATATTCGAAAGAGGATCTATCTTTTAAAAAGGAGTATTCAAACTAAAAGGGTGATGAGCCCAAATACGGTCAAAGGAGGCTTTGGGGGTTGTTTTTGTTTCTTTTGTAGGTATGATACACAGCTAGACTTTTTAACGTACCGCAAAGGATAATCACTGAGGCCAGTGGCACATGAGGACTCAGGAAACTTTATTTTGTAGAAATAACATAAATAAATAAATAACAAACATATTAAAAAAAACCCCACATTAAAAAGCCAAGAAAAAAACTATTCCTAGAGACATGTTAAATTGAAACTGCTTTATATAAGGTAGTGCATTTGTCCCTATAAAGCATGTGGCTCTTGCCCAGTCACAAAGAGTGGTCAGTACCCAACAGAATAAGGCCTACAGTGCAATGTTATCTGGAAATTTCCTTTACTGAACAGCCTGTCTTGGCACCTGAGATCCATGAGAGACGAATGACTCTTCAGAGGATATGAAAGGTCAGACTCATCTCCTGGAGTCCCCGCTAACCCCAACCATCTTTCTCTGGTACAGTGGAAGTCACCTGTCACATAGTCTCTATATGTCTGTACTTCTGTTATAAGGGCCAGATTCTGCATCAGCCTGCCTGAAGAAGTTAATTTCAGACATGTTTGTCACCAACCTGCTTTCCTAACAACTACCACTATTTGATCTGCACATTCCCAAGAAATCACACCAAGAGCGATTATAGGCTTAGAATGGACCTACTTCTACCGAAGGTCTAGGCAAAAAGAGCAAAAGGAATTGGTTTTAAAATCAAGAACAGTGCCCACAACATGACCATCTGAAATGAAGAACAGTTCCAAAGACTTAAATGCAGTGTTAAAATCAGACATTAAGAATTTTAATGAAATGACACAACTATTCTTTAATTGCCTTCCTGGACTGACAAGGTAATTTATTACTCCCTTGTTCATAAGAAATTAACAAAACAGGCCCACAAGGAAGCTCGTTACAGCTGACTGAAAGTTGCCTACACACTGCCACACTTGCAGTGCTATCCCTTCCTCCATTTCTTTGTTTTTCTTATTGTTTACAGTTTGTTTTGTATTGCTGCAAACTATACTCTGCAACACTAAAACCACTGATATTTCTCACTGGTCCTTCAAGAAATTCACAGTGATAGAGAATCAAAATAAAAAAAAGAAACTGAAAGAAACTCGCAGAGTTGTTTCTTATAAAACTTCTGAATATGAAAAAAACCACTTTCGCTGAAACACTTTCAGGTGTCTCACGAAGGAACATCTCTGTGGCTTTCTGGAAAGCTTAAAGAAGCAATATTCCAGGGTTTGGATTTTGTTTGTATTTACAACCTTGGATCAGAAAACCATTTTGGAACATGGCGAGGATCTTTTTGTTATCCATTCTAGGATTAGGATTACTGCAAGATCATCTCTTCAGGTTTTGACATGGAGCCACACATTCTTCTCATCAACACAACCTAGGACTAGCTCTTCAGAAGGCAGAAAAAAGGGCACTTTTACAGAAAGAAGCTAAAGGACTCCAGCATTCAGTAGATACCTTGATACAAGTAATACACTACTGTTTGTCCAGATTCAGCAGAGCTCAGAAATAGATACAGATATTCCATCCAATTTATAAAACTACATTTGACTTACCTTGCTTTTGAAATTTCCCCAGGTGAGTACTCAGCATCACAAGGATATCAAGATAGGCAGCTCTGGTCACCAAACAAGGATTTAGCCTAAAAAAAACCCCCAAAACAAAGATTAAATCCGTATAACGTTATGCTCAGAAAACAGCAGTGAAACACACCAGCTCAGTGTGCCTGTTTTAATTAATAAAGATCAACTACTGGTCAAATTAGATTAATATATAAAATAATTAGGCCAAGTTAGCTAAGCCTCACTTCCTGGTCCATTCTGAATGACAGTCTCCCCTGGAAACTGGCACCACCCTTCCTCCATCCATTCCACCAAATCCCACTTTATAAATTTCATTATTACTGGATGAATCAGCTTGCCCTGGCAATTAGGGTGTCTTTGTTTTGTTTATAGATGATGTGTGTAACTAAATGCATTAAGGGAAAGAAGTCTTAAGGTCTTACTGTTACAGCTCATAAAAGAGAAACTTGCCTTGAAAGGTACCTGCTGCACCTTTTTAACAGCCGTAGCTGTCTCACCATTCTGATGAAGACCAGAAGCATGCATGTGTTTTAAAATTAGGTATTTCTCTTCCCAGAGAAGAATATTTGGGATTTTGTATGCATAATGCATATTAGCTATTGGTAATTAGCTATTTTCTCTTCTACCTCTTCAATTTGCAAGTGATAGACATCTATTTTCTCTTCAATTAGAGAATTAAAATTAACTTCTTTTTTTTTTTTTTTTGGTCTTGCTATCACTGTATGTTTCTGCCAAGAAGATTTTTTTAAAATATAACTTAGGGCATGAACAAACAGGAAATCCAGTTCAAAACACAGAAATTATTCTGATGAGCCCAATGGGACTTGTACTAAAACAAAAACCTTTAGGATCAAGCAGCACAAGCTTAAAGTATGACTAATTCTGTTCAGTATTTCATTTTTATTTTATCTGGCACTTGCTTTGCATGTTTATCTTGATGTCTGAAACCCTTTCAGAAAATTGTTAATTGAAAATGTTCCAACAAGCATTCTCAACCCTAACATCTTTAAAATTCAAGAAAAAAACCCTTCTTCAAATAAGATATGCGATCATGATATAAAATAGAAAGGTTTGAGGTTCTTACGTGGTTTGGCAGCTGTATTTGCCCTATGGAAAGCTAACCTATGAACCTGTTAAAAAAGAACTTTAACCAGAAACATTGCTTTCACCTTCAGTGATAAACTCTGCAATAAGCCTAAAATGTTTTATTTTGTGGCCTACAATATCAGGCATCCATGTAACACATAGCAGACTACATGCTACCAAGATCTCTCTTTTAAAGAGCTTTTTTCTCCTTTTGGAGAAGAAGTGAAGTAGTTTAGGTTCATACCTCTCAAAACTTCTCCTTTCTTTGTCTCCTTCTACCACTTGCCTTAAAGCACAAGAGCTAAAAGCCTGTTTGCTGAGAAGATGCACATCAGTAAGAACTGATGTCATAAGAAGCCAAAGCCATTTTAATATGATCTATTCGAGAAGAGTTGTATTAGCCAAACAATTTCTACCCACCCTGGCTAAGCAGACACCTCTCTTGAGCATCCATTTGTTGCCTAAGTTTTTCTTCACAAATTTGTGTGAAACCACCACCAAGAAACACAGAGTTAGGAGTGCAACCCATGAAAAAAACCAGAGTGACCAATCAGTCAAAGGCTTAGAAGAAAAAAAAAAACCCACAAGAGGTCTCTCACAAGTATTCTTAAAATGGATGAAAGCAGCCATGATAGATTTCAGTTGAAGAACATAATGCCTACTGCACTTCAGCTCCCTGGAAAAATGGAAGACCTGCCTATTATTTCGTCTTTCCAGTGGAAAGAAAATTTCCACAGTACAAACTGTGCCTTGGGAAAAACATGGCTGGTGCAACTTTACTGAAGATGCAACAGCAACACTGACATGTTTTTTTATTCTGGTCCAACTTTAAGCACTTACCTCTTCTTTTTGAGTATGTGCACATACACGGTTTGATTTTGAACGGAGACATTGCTATGCTAAAACATGCCAAACTTTTGTTCCTGGCTGGTTCTGTTGCTCTGGTGATGCTAGTGAATTCTCATCCATATGTGCCAAGCAGACACAACAGGAAACTCAGTTTTCCAAAACCAAGAAATTTCAGTGTTGTTCAGACTGTAGCAGAAAGCTCAGTGTTGAAGACAATCAAACTGTGCTTCCCATAACAGACCTGACAGCCAAAAATCACATGCTGCACATTTCAAATGATGCCCTGCGTAGTATTTAAGATGCAGCACTTCAACAACGAGAGTGGGCAGAGTACAAGATGTTTCTTTTGTAACACAGATACCCAAATAAAGTAGTGTTCTCATAAACAAGATTTGAGGAAATTTGTCTCTGAACAAGAAAGTCACAGCAAAGATGGGAGCTCCAGACATCTGGAACAGCGTTCCCTATTTTTTTGTCCAAAACCCAAAAATTATTTCATTTCCCTTCCAATATGGATATTAATGGAAACAAATACATCATATGCTCACTCCAGATGATAAACTGTACGTGACTCTGAACATGGGTGGAGCTTAGAGACGTTTAGAATTCTCCTATCTACAGCTATATTTACACAGAAATGTAAAATAGGTATCAAAACAACATTAATACTATTACACATACATACTAATAGCAGGCTAGTGATGTCAGGGCAGAGATCCATACCTGATTAAAGTATGCTTTCTCTATGTTAGCCAGTAGGTTGGTGTAACAACAGCACATCTGGAAGTCAAAGAGCTGGCACCAAAGACCCAATAGCCACCACACATATTGTGCCAGATATATTAAACAGTAAATTTTCAGAAGTTCAGGTTGTTGCCTTTTACTTCTGTTTGGATACAGAGTTTATAGCCAGGCCACTCCAGGAATCTCACTGCACTTAGAAGCTTACCCCACAGTTTCTAGCGCTCCTTCATGATGCTCTAACTTGGAGCTTGAATATCCAGGTGGAAACAGAAATAAGGTCACAGGCAACCGCTGAGTTAAATTTCACTAACAGCCAATACTGCAGAATATTTCAACACATCTGACCGAAGAGAGGTCAAAGGCTGTCTGCCCTGAGTAATGTGTAAAAGGCCAAGCAGTGACATAGACTTGACCTGCCAGGCAGAGGGGAAGAAGACTCCAGCAACAGGCAGGGACAGAAAGGATTACTACTCAGCAAGAACAAGGTGCAGAAGAAACATGTTTAATCAAGGAGAATGAAATGATGATAGTAGGAGCTGCTGTGTCCCTACTAGATCACCCAATGAGGAAAGGCTAAGAGAATTGGGATTGTTCAGCCTGGGAAAGAGAAGACTTCAGACCTAATTGCAGCCTTCCAGTACAAGAAGGGAGCCTACAAGAAAGGTGGAGAGGGACTTTTCACAAGGACGTGTAGTGACAGGACAGGGGGGAATGGCTTCAACCTGCAAGAGAGTAGGTTTAGATTGGATATTCAGAAGTACTTCTTTACTGTGAGGGTGGTGAGGCACGGGAACAGGTTGCCCAGAGAAGTGGTGGATGCCCCATCCCTAGAAGCATTCGAGACCAGGTTGGATGGGGCTTTGAGCAACCTGGTTTAATGGAGGGTGTCCCTACTCATGGCAGGTGAGTTGAGACTAGGTGATCTTTGTTACCTTCCAACCCATGCAATTCCATGATCACAAAACCCCACAGAATACACAAGAGGATTGAAACACAAGTCAAAAAAGTTAAAGGGACTGAAGGTCTCAAAGGATTTACACATATTGTTTTATAACTGCCCAAAGATCCAGCCTAACTGTAACTTCAGTATGGTGGAAATGTCTTTTTTTTAAAATTATTTTAGGTAGGCATGGCTGAACAGTAGAGAATCTGAAAACACAGGTGCCAGTTTCCATACTGTTGACACTTTATAGCAGATTTGTAGATTAGATCCTGAAAATAAAAGTCTTCCAAACCTGGCCAATTTATTATCATTAATGCTGAACAAGTCATTTGGGATAGGATAGTCAGACTTCTTTGTAATTGCATTTTCAATTCTGGGCATGTTAATATAAAGTTAGAGAAGAGTCCAAGTCACTTGCGGGAAGAAACCTTTTGTTAGCTGCTAAGAGTCTAGGGATTTTTTTTAAAAAAACATTAATGGAATTAAGTAGTCCATTAAAGTCCACAGGCTCCTGTTCACATGCCTTTGAAGAGGCACTTATAGAATACGATATGACCAGAGTAACAACCAGCTACTTGTTTTCGACAAGGAACTGTCTGGTAGGTGAATCAGGAAGCATACCCTGCAGGAGATATTCCCTCTCTGTAGATGTAGATCAGACTGGGCAGGTTCAGAAGCTCCATGTGCAGTACTGGGGTTTGCTCCAGCTGGCTTTGGCTACCTGCAGTAGCGCCGGCACCGCTCTGATCTCTGTTCTGCCTCTACCTCCTTTAAGTACCACTGACTGCAGCTTAGGTCTGTGTAATGTGAAATCAATCCTAGACTCTCACAGTTTGGAGCTTTACAAATATTATTTTTAAAATGTTTGGTTCACCTTTTATAGTTAGGTCATGCTGAATTTGAGGTAGTCGTTGGTTTGCTTATTTTGGATGGCAGATCTGATGCAAACCAAAATGGCATTTATTGAAGAAATCAGCAATATGTGGTCACAGACCTCCCGTGTGCTTGGCTCATACACTGTTTCAACTCTGTCAGGAACACATGGCTTAACTTCCAAAATTACGTTTCTCCTGTATTACCATTCAATTTAAAGAAGATCCACATTAATGAATTACAAAGCAAATTACCTTCCCTTCCAAGAGAAACAAGGAGCAAAGCACATGGAAAGCTCACACATTTGGCCTCAATTCTGTCAGAACACTGAGACAAAGATTTAAACAAACTAAACTGACAATCTCTTGCTCCTCCAACCACTAAGGTTTGCAGAGGCCCTTAAACAGTGTTACTACTCATTACAGGGCACCATTTATAGCCACTCAGATTTCTGTATACAAATGAGGATGCCAACACACCTTTATGTATAGCAAATACCAAAGAATTCCAATACACAACTTTTGCAGATTCTCATTATCCTCTAAAAAACCCCAATTTTCAATGATGCTAAGTTGGATGACTTAAAAAACTGACAGCTATTTTCTCCTGGATCAGTCCTCTTTTCCCACCTCACTTCGAGAGGAGTAACAACTGTAACATTAATTTGTTGCATTTATTACATAAATAATACAGATACAAGTTAGTGATTATGAAATCGAAGCTGTTCATGTTAATGTTTATTGCATTAGGTTTTCGTTATTCTAGAAATTTAATGTTTTCCAAAGAGGCAGTTTATTTTGCTCATATTTTTCCTCAGTAGGAAACAGATGTTGGAAAACTATTAGCAGAACAAAGACAATGTAATATACAGCAACTTAGAATATTTACTAAACATTTAACAACATAAAAATCAAAGCATATTTCCTCAAACTCTCAATAAGCACTTCCGAAATTTCAAATGCAATCCGACAGTCAATGTCTATTAAATAAAAATCCGTAACATCTCTCTTGTGAACTAGTTCAGCTACAGGTATCTTAGTGTAGTTAGCTGTCTTAGGGATATCTACAATCTGTTGTAAAAGGTCTCAGAAAAGCTCCGTGTTTTGTTTTGCAGACTCAAAGTCTCAAAGCTTTTAGAAAAGTCTGAGATTTCAACTCTTTCAGCCAGTGCTGCTTTATGGATCTTATTAACTACCAATCTTACTTCTCAAACAGGAATATAACTTCATTAAACAACTAAGAAAATAGAATTTCCACCTAATATGTAACACGTACATCATAGTTTTGCTCACAGTAAAACAATACATAATTACACACAGCGTCAGGCCACACTGTTTTTAGTACAGTGTTTAAAAGACCGTTAACCACTTCTAATCTACTCACTCAGATTGGTTACTCTCATCCCCAATCTTTAAAAACTGGTGACAAGATTTGGAAAATGAATCAAGTTAACGTAGAACTCCAGTCAAAATTATACAACTTACAAAGTCCCCTACAAATCATTTTGTCACGACACACTCTTAAGCATCAGGGTAAAGAAACCAGAGCTGACAAGATTACAAGGACAACCCTTTCAGAGGCCAAATCACAGCTGCCTTATGAAGAAGAGAATCATCCTTAGGACTTGCATGACTTTTTTCATTTCAATTTCCAAAGTGATCAATTAATTAAATGAACTGCTTACGTCCTCTCTGATCCTTAATGAAAAAGTCACTCTTACTGTCGTGCTGTATGTTTCTGGAGCCTTTGGAAAGGTTGAAAAAGACTAAAATTCCTGGAAGGAAGACCTTTCACTAAGACTAAAACTATCTATAGCATTTTAGAAAAAGTCCTGTATTAAAAGAAAACTTGTGATCATTAAACACCCTCCTAGTTTTCTGTTTGAATAATGTTATTGTCAAAAAAGATTATATTTTAGCTGGCAGAAAATAGATCAGATTACCGGTGATGAATTTAAAAAATTCTCCTACTTTCTAGCCACCAATATTCTGTACAGTTTTTTACTCCAACAGATAAATCAAAGTGGTTTCCTGAACATGATATTCAAGTTAATACACAGGATGCTATTGCACAAATTCTTGTATTTCTGAACTTTAAAAACATTTCTGGTAAGTCAAAATTTTACAAACAATTGAGGTTGGAATTTCACCTTTAGCTCTACAAAAACACAGGAAAGAATTCTGACATGTCCTAATTCCAACTAGCACTTGGGGACGGGATGTATGCAACTTCCTACCTATTCTAAGTTTCCCCGTCTCCCTTTGTCTTCCATACTCTCAGCTTTGCAGGCCGGCACACCCGCAACTAAATTTTAGGTTTGCAATATTATCTTCCTCTCCCTATCAACTCGCAGTGTACTCCTTGCTGAAGAATGGCAAATCTCTGCAAAGTACTCCTACTCCTGGTGGCCAAATTCTTCCCATACGTGACCTGCAACTGTGTCAGCTAAAACACCTTCTAGATGCACCAAGAAGTGCATCAGCTGTGATGTCCACGCCTTGATACACTCAACCCTACATAATCCTCAGAGCACTATCCAGATGCACCAGGCCAAAGATGCAGTTGCAGATGCACCAGGCCAAAGCTGGTTGCACTGACCACATTTTACCCGCAGAGAGATCTGGCAAATGATCAGTTGTCATTTATGGAGGCGACAAGGCTTATGGAAATCACTCTTAAATATACAACGAGCAACTGATTAAAAGATTAAATCTCTGCAGTATTCTAAAGATTCAGGTTTTTGGGGGTATATCTGTTTAGAACAGCCTTCATATTTTAATCTATTTTCTCTCAGAGCCCACATCTGTAGCACTGAATCAACATGCATGGCCTTCCTCTTGTCTTCTTTAGGAGACATTAATAATGGATTTAATTATTAAACTTTGTCCATAGCATTTTAAACCATGTAACACAAAACCAGCACATCAGTGAACGTCACGGCCAACAGACCTACATCTAATGGAAAGCATTTTAAAAAATAATAATAATGAAGCCTGCACTACCAAGTAATCCTTGCTGAGTTCCTGGAAGCGCAGGAACACCTGCATAGAAATAGGAATACAAACATCTAGTGATGGTGCATCTGCTTGCCTACTTGGTGTTGTCGAGACCTTCTCGGAGTAATTACTATGTGCACAGTACCCCTCACCTGCCCACTCTATAAGGACAGCTCATCCAGCATTATAGCAGGCATTTTCTCCGAAGGGAGTTTCTAGCTTTTTCTACCACCACCAAAGCGAGATTATTATGTTATGATTAGTTTCCATAGTAAAGGCAGAAAATTTACTGCTTCAGAAAGAAGCTACACAAATTATTTTTTCATTGTGATACCACCAAGAACATCCTGAATTTCAGCTGTTAAGAAAAACTAATTTGTGCTCTGGCTGTCCTTGGTGAATGATACTGAAAGGCTGTGTTTTGTTGGTGTTGTTTTTAGCATACCTGATTGATAAAATAATCCTGTCTGTTCTTTTTTGTTCTCTTAATGAGAACCTCATGTGATTCCTCAGCAACATCCTAAAAACCTTAGAGGTCAAACTAATCCCACGTGCAAATTTAATGAATTTGACACAATTAACATCAAGAGGTTTACTTCTTAAGAACAAGCTATGAAAACCCTTACGTTTATTTAATGAAAAGCATTTTCAGATATGGGTGAGGATTTATGCCCAAAATCTGTAATTGTACATGGTTTGTGCCTACTCTGAATGTTGTACCGGTGGAGGGAAACATCTTAAACAATCTTATCCAAGTCTTAATATTCACGGAATGTTCATATTTAAGTTAGGAGTAGACCTATGAACCAGAGTCAAAGACTATTTTATCTTATTCAAAGTACATCTTAAACTTCAGCCTGAAGTTCAAACATCTCTACTGATACTCAAAATGGGTGTTCCACAAGAAACCATCAACTACCTGGATAAAGAGTTAGTAGCTGTGTTAAGGATACTGCTATCAAAACTGGTGAAAGAGCAGACTTGGAGCAGCACAGAAACCTGAATTAGCCGGCTAGAAGCACTTAAGATTTAAATTGATGCCTTCAAGAACACATTTATGAACAATGACGTGGTGTTATGACTCCACTCTCAAAAGCAAAGACAAACGAGGCTAAACTAGGCCCATGGGTCAGAACATTGCAGATTAATAAAATACTGCCAAGCAACGGATGTGCAGTAACTGTTCATGATAGTATGCTTTGCTCTCAGCTGGAACAGCACAGTAAAAACTTCCCTTCGTGTTTTGTGTGTGCAAGAGCACACATGTGAATTATTGCTCCAGCTGACAGAAAGTTAACTCTTCAATCTGAAACCTAATAAATAAATTTCCACGGAGCAAAGCTCAGTCATGAAAACTATTTTCAACTTTTGAGCATGACTGTATAATGCATGTAGATCACTAAAAAACAAAGGTAATTAACTGTCCTTCTCAATGTGTAGGTTTTAAAGACAGAAATGAAAAAGTGGAAAAGTTAAAAAACAGGAAGATGTCAAAGGCATACATAGCCTTGGAAGGACAAGAAAGTTCATCTTGATGCATTGGAAGAGGAAGTAGCAAGGGTATTACTTGAAGAGGACTCTTCTGCCAAGGAGATGACCTTATCTTCTCCTTCTTGCCTTCTTCCTGTTTTGAAAGCACAAAAATCCTCTTCCAGCTCCCAAATAAGGACCACTTCAAAACATACAGAGCCTGCTTGCAAAGCTGCAGAGAGCTGCGGGCACCTTGCACCTATATCTGGGTACGGCTGCAATGTGCCACTGTTTTAACAGCCTGCTCACTAGAAACTACCACTGTCTCTTCTAAGAGGCAATGAGAAGAAAAGCATATTTAGGTTACAGTCTGAGCCATGAAGTCCTGAAACAACAAAGAGGCCGCCACATTCCTGCTTTCCACATAGATGGCCTAAACGCACCTCACATGAAATTTCATATAGAAAGGACCTAAGAGTGTTGTCTGCCTGTTGTCACCCGCATAGTGCTGCCAAAAGCAGAGGGGCAAAAGGGACACTACAGGCTTGATGGAGTGCCATGGCCATCAACTTGACAAGTTGCCGTACTCTGCAGGGTTCTGAAATACTGGTGAGATTTCCCTCATACGCTGCAGTTACGGCTAGATCATCCCAGAGTCAGCCTGGAGAAGACCGAGCAGCACATATCTCAGTGGACAGTGAATCTGGTTTTGAGCCTGAGCCTGAAATAGCTTTAGCTTGTATTTGCTGTGTGAGCTCAACTCTCGTGCCCTTCCATCAGGCCCTATTAGCATTTTTAACAGTCCCATCCATAAAGTTGAGAGCCATAAGCAGCAGCACTGCAGAGCGTGGGTTATTTGGGTTATAAACCTAAGTGCACACACCACAGGCAGCCCATTCCACACGAACTAGTGACTCCTTGCAAAACGCACAGCCGGTTGGTTTTATACAGGGCTGTTCCACGCAAGTTAGTTTCAAGAAAGCAGCCTTCTTAGAAATAAACTTTCCCACTGCAGACAAGCTCTCAGCTAAGAAATGGCACATGGCTGGAGGTTAGCAGAGTATGTTATTTGACTTCTGGCAGAACCTCAAAGTCTTTTCCCCCTCCCGTGGTCACAGTAAGAAGGAAGGCGGAAAAAAAAAATCAATCTCAAAGCACTGGAAAGCTGCATCCTACAGCAAAGCTGTACAATGACATGATTACACAAATTTTCCAATACCAATGCTTTGCCATGCCAAAGGCTACAAATGAAACAAGAGAGATATTTCTGGGACTTCTGTACAACAAATTACCAGCTCCAAATGCTGCTCTTTTAGCTTTCTGTATTGATGAAGCAGAAGGCATCTAGAGTTAGCCTTGTAATTCCCTGGCATGCAGTTGAGCTAAAAACTATTTTTTTGGGTTTGTTCCCCGCCCCCAAATTCATATGACAGAGCTTTGAACTCTTTCAAAGGTTTAGCTTGATAAATTGGGGTTTTTTTAAAGTTTTCACCAGACTAATTTCCATCACTTCATGCCATTGTCTCTGTTCTTCAACAAAGCAGATTTTATATATTTTTTAATTTCTGTGGTTCTCAAACCCCTTGCACCTCCCATACATGCAAAAAAATGCAATAAATTAACACTGGTGTGAGGGTGGAGAAAATCAATTACATTATTATACCACTTTAAACTAACAAACAGGTTTATGCCAAAACAAAATAAAAAACACCAAGGGAAGTATAAACCTGCAAATAAAGTGAAAGGTTTCAAACATCACCTTGAGAAATCATCAGAAAAACAACAAAAATGGAAATAGTGTTTTTGAATACACAAAAATGTTAATGTTTTGAAGAGGTAAAAAAAAAGCCAAGGACAAAAAGTAACCATGTCCCATTAGCATGAGAAGTCTGTCTTCACAATAGACAGAAAACAGCACTTAAAAAAGTGAATGCTTTATGAAATTTGATTTGGGGAATGTGACCCATGATTTTATTCTCTAAAGGAAAATCAGGGCTTGGAGTGGAGAAGGCAGAAGAGATTAGTATATTACAGGGAATGTGCTTCTTGAGCTATTTGACACCAATACATTCTGATGAAAGGAAATTACATTCTGGAATTGAAAAGGCAAAAAAAAACCCCAAAACCAAAACCCAAACACACAAAAAATCCCACCCAGTTCAGGAAACCGCTGAAGAACAATAATCTTTCCTCCAGATACACACACGACAACTGAGCCTCATTTTTAAGAGCTACATATGCAATCCAAAGTTTTGTAATTCAAGATTCTCAGAGAAGTTTGTTCCATAGCACAAAGGAAGAATGTAGTTGAAAGAACATCAGCAAGAACTTCACAGAACTAGCACAGAAATGTGACTGAAAATTGAAGTTTGGAAATAATTTCCCATTTCCCCAGATTCACAAACCATTTTCTTGTTAAATTTTAACTTTATGACTCATCTAAAATTAATAGTGAGCACCTCTAATACCCTCTTTTCCAACAGCCACCGCACTATGGTATAGATGACATGCTAAATTATCTCCCTCATGAAAAAGGCAGAAAAAGCAGATGGAGAATCATGATTTTCTTCTCTGTTGTGCTCACTCTCTTTGCCTGAACAGAAGGAAGGCAACGATGACTGTACATGGACTGAGTGTCTAGCCAGCCATCACCCTGACAGTGACCAGCAGCAGAGTCCAACAACATGGCAAGGAGAAAGTGCTGGTTTCCCGATACTCTCTCCTAACATCCAGAAATCCACACAGATGGACTGAGTTTCACAACTCAGTTGCCAAGCAACCTCCTAATATCCTTTAAAACAAGAGAAAGAGAAAACAACAGAACCCTCAAACCCCACCATTTATCACAGTTTATCACATTGTTCACCTCCACCCAGGCAACTACAAACAGTAAAGCTGCACACTGAATGTGGAGACTAAATCTACCAGAAAATACCAACTATTTCAATATTTTTTTTTTTTGCTTAGGTTGCTTGTTGAGGTTTTCTGTTTTGTTTTTAAATTATATCACACTGAATACATTTATCTCAAACAGAATGGTAAGCAAATTTTCTGTAGTCTCAAGTTTAAAAGTTATGTGGAAGAAAGTTAGGTCACCAAATATGTTGTGGATGTTTTACTTGCATTTTTTGGAGTTAAGAAAAAACACACGACAAAACAAAGGAAGAAAGAAAAAAGAAAACACACCTTAGCTCAAGTGTGCCCAAGGATGTATGGCTGTACAAACTCAGCAAGAATGATAAAGTAGATTAAAATTTGCAAAAAGAGAAAAGAGTTTCTGTCTGTTAAAAATCCAGTGCTTTCAGATAGTGTTGCAGACCTGTATGCCTATAATAAAAAATTTTACTATCTGAGGAGTAAGATATTTTAAAAAACTTTATGCATAGCATTAGCTGCATAATGGAGAATTCAAAACTGTGAAAAAGAGGCTGCAACAAACTGAGAAAATAAAAATGGGCTAGACAGGGGGTTAACATTACACATACAGCTGTGGCTTTTTATAAGCAAGAGAAAGAGAAAATACATCACTTCAGGAAAATACCTACACCACAATTTCTCTGAGAGAGCCTGAAAACATTTCCTTTCCAGAGATGATAAAAATAAGTAAATAAAAATTAAAAATAAAAGCAGTCACTAAAAAAGCAGTAAGAGAGTCGGTACTACTATGACTAATGTATTATAAAGGGAAGTTCTGAACAAATACTTTGAAAGCGTAGAATTCGTTTAAAATCTGTAACGAATGGAGCCTGGCCCTTACATATTTGCTGCAAGAGATCCACACTAGACTGCACTGGTGACCTCACTACATGCTGCAAATCGTAGAACATTCCCAGTTATCTATCTGTGCAAGGACTTGTGCTCTTTGTCCACAACTGATTCCTTCAAAGTTTTTGGTGGGAATTTTCATGAGTAGGAATTCTCAAAAGCAATTGATGAGATCAGGTAGATTTAAAAAAAAAAAAAAAATAGAGAGAAAGAAAAGTTGTATGTAGGTCACCTGAAGAGAGATGAACTTATGCAAAATGTTTCCAAAACTATCTTGGCTTGTTTGTGGACAGCTAAATCCTTTTGATAGTTTAAACAATTGCTGTGATAGTTTCCTACTAATTTTTTTTAAAGGTCAACGTCAGAAAAATAGGAACATAAAACCCTTGTATATGTGGCATATTTTTCTTAGCCAAGAAGCAACAGTTACCCTTAAAATGTCTGCTTCTGTAGGAATTTTTATTCACAGGTGGGTTTTTTTTTCTTTTATGACTGGACTACAATGTTTTTTCACCCTTGCCTTTTAGAAAACAATCATCTTGATTAAAAAATCAGCAAACCAGTAAGGTATCTAACTTTTACATATTTCTAGAGAAATAAAATTACTAAGAAAAAAAATCAGCCAAGTCTTTCTTATGTTAGTAAACTATGTGGATAAATTACAGATATCCTGTGTTTTATCTTACCTTTTAGCCAGCCACAGTTTGGTTCCCATACAGGTCACGATGTCATTTAGTCCCTCCTGGAAGTCCAAACTAATGAACTGGTTTGACTCTAAGTACGACTGCAGCAAGTGAAAAACCTAAATAAATGAAAAAAAAACAAAACAAAAAAACTTTGAAACTAGAGTTTCTAGTCGCTGCTCTTCCCTGTAGTACCCATCCCCTGCATGTGGGACAGGGTGCGTGACACACATTTCTAATACAAGTGACAATGTCCATATCATGCCACTTAATATTTGTTTTTCCCATTCACACACAAGTGAACAGGAAACACCCAGGCGAGTTAATTTCTAAATAGAAAAATGTAGAGATAAATGGTGCAGTACTGAAGCCTGATGGGAAAGATCTTACTCAGATTTAGGAGTTTTGCACGTATATGCAGTTTAGAAGCTGGAATGGGAGGAAACGGGTGATAACTCTCCCTCTTTAACTTGCCTTACAGCCTCAAAATTTGAAATTCTGTTTGTCTGCAGAGGTAAATTGGATTGATAGACAGGGCTTCTATGCAAACTGAAAAAGTACATCCCCCGTTATTCACTGAAACTGGCCACATGCAGAATTTAGGAAGCTTTAGTGGTGTTATCAGATCATTTCTGAAAATACATACTTGAGTATTTTACATAGAAACACTCAACATATGAGAGTATTGGCACTTCATACTTGTAAAGTGACAATTTAATGACTAACGGATCAAGTTGGGGCCTTCACTTCACTTTGGGAAAAGAAAAACCTTTGTATTCAGATTTTTACATCTCAGATCTTGGTTTCTCACATTCCAGCTGTCACTTGCTCCGGGGGTTATATTTTTTTGTTTGTTTGCTTGTTTTGGAAACACAAGCACTGCCACATAGCATTAACTTGACACAATTTCATCTGGGTTATTTTTTGTGAAATTATTCAAGTGGAAAAACAGCTGCAGTCATTTCAAATAAGCACGGAAACAGAACAGAAGAGATGTCAAGAGACTATCTAATCCATACAAACACTGAGGCAAGGTCTAAACATTCTTCGATGAAATAAATGCCTGACTGTCCTAATCCTGAAAACAGCCAAGAAAGCAGATTCCAAAATACTTGTATGCAACCTTCTCCAGTGTCTCACCCTCAAAATCCAAGCCCTTGAGGTACAGTGTTCCTCTCTGCTCCCACCCTTGCCCTCACAGTACACAACTGTTCTCTGGACACTATTCAGCCAGTCCAAATTTTTTCCTAGTGAGGTACTTATTAAACACAGAGATCCCACTGGGGCCCTTTGATAGGAACAATGAAATAAACCCTCATCTCCCTTTGTTAGCAGGTGCTCTGTAGGCAAGACACATCCTGGAAAAACAGCTTGTGCTTCTTTTTTCTTTAAATCTTCTAAAGTCCTGTGAACTGAAGATCATCTTGTTGATGACATCTTTCTAAAATGGCCTTTCCAAGACCTATCTTAATTTTGAACTTTTTCTACAAAGCACTTTGCAAAAGTGCAAGCTTGCAAATATTTCAGTGTCACCAGAGATCTTTACCTCGAATACTCTTCCTTAGTCTGCTCTTGCCTGTGCAACTCTTATTAAAACGGTTTACCTAAGTATCCGCTCAAATTAACCTTCATGAAAACCAGTTCACCAAGTTGCCACTACTAATGGTTTCTCTGTATTTTTTATGGCTTGCCCTTAATCTCTGTTAAGTAATGGACATGATAGAAGAAAAAGAATGAAAAAGGAAAATAGTGTATATGCAGAAGCTCTTCTTACTGCCTTTTATATCCTCTGCTAATTGAAAACCATTTGGTGCCTTAACCTTTCCAATTTTATACTTCTGTGCCTGTGTTCATTTCCAGGAATGAGAATGGATTTACCTCTAAGCAATAATATAAAATCTGTTTCACAATTATGAAGGGGCTATCATATTTTTTCCTAGAAGCTTACACTAATTTAATCTCTTCAGCTTTGAAAACAACTCTCAAAGTACCTCCCGCATAAATACAAAGGAAACCTAAGTAGTTTGATAGTTCAAGCAAAAGGCTTGAAAGAGAAAGAACTATGTATACTAAGGAGGTCAAAAGTGTGGATTTAAATTTGTCCATGCAGGAAACACAGCACTGAAAAGGCAATCAAAACTTCTCTAGAGCTGATTATCTATACGAACCATATCCTTTCGATACTATTCAGGTGGTAAAAATCACAGGGCATGAGCCATATTTAAGCAGTAGAATCAGAAAATGCAACTCAAACAACAGTTTGATGCACTCTAGAAAAATGTTGGCATCCATCAAAAATAAAGTTTAACTACAGTTTGTCCTGGTTTGACTTTTGACATGTGCAAAATCCTGATTTTCCTGTTATTTCCTTGCAAACCCTCTATCATTTATTCAGGTTACTTCACCAAATTTTAGAGACCTAGAACGCTTTCCCACAGAGGAATTCTTGTTTCATTGTGAGATTTTAGAATGCCTAAGCTAAAACTGAACTTGTAATTAACATGAGCATGTTTTGTTCAAAGCCCTACTTTATGTAAGCTAAACCCAGAGGCAACCAACCAAGCAATCTGTAAAAGTTAGCCTCAGTAGCGCCTCACTTCCATCAGGTGTGACACATCATTCTCTGGTTCCCATGTAGCTTCCATGATCTAAGACTACAAGCCAGGCAATGTTTGCATGAGGAGGTGGCAAGTTTTATGAGACTGTTTGATATAGATAATAAAATAGACAGGCTTTCCAGCACATGGCTCTCCTCAAGTCCTAAATACTACATGATTTAAAATCCTCTGCTAAATTCTTCACACATAAATCTAATGAGGTCATGGTGTTCCTTGTGTATGTGGCATTGCTCATTACACTAAGGCAATATATTAATGATTTTTTTTTTCTTTTTTGAAGGTAGTTTTACCAAAGATTGGCACTGACTGTAGAGGCAAGTTTATGAAGGCTTATGAGTTGACAACAATTATCTTTAAATTTGACATGAACTAAATACCAAGAAAGCAGCCTGAACGCATCTTTGAGATGTTCAGAGTTTTTTAATTAGGACTAAAGATACAACATCCAAGGTATTGTCTGTAGTTCTGTGGAATCCTGCATTAAAGATGGTGAGTTCATAGAAGCTTTCTTTCCCTAAGCAGCAGGCTGTTCAGGAGTCAGGCTAATACCCCAAGAGGGCTGTAGAGATTGCCCACAGACCTGGGGAAGAGTTGTTCAAACAGTGTAAGCCATGGGAAGTCCAGACACTCAGATATATAATGGACAACAGAGTCCAGTGCTTGACCATTCTGAGACCCTCTGGCCATGAGGTTCTACTGACTCTGGGCCAGCATGTCTTAACCTGCTGCAGGTAAAACCACCTGCATGGGAAGACTTCTTAGTGCAAAATAATACAGAAAAAAAAACCCCTAAACAAACCCCACCAAGCCAGCTCAGGTGTGACACTTCATCCTAATGAGAAAAACCCAAGGACTTAGCATGCCAATGAAAATGTGTGCTGCTCTTCAGTCATTCCCAACTTCCAGTACCTTCCCGCCCTTCTTTGGTGCTGTCAAGACTTCACCCTTGTTTTTCAGCTTTAGAAGCCTCAAGAAAAGGGGGAAAAAAGCAGAGGAGGGTGAGGGAGGGGAAGAGGAAACAGCACACATATCCTTCTGTCCTGTTCACATCCACCCCCCACCAAACAGCAGCTTTCAGATGCAACACTGAGACTTCTGTGTCTCCCTGTCAAGACATGAGAAAGTTTAGTGTTTTCTTTGTACCCAAGCGGGCCTTAAGACATAACATCTGCTATTTTCCAAGTGTTCATTTGGGATGATCAAGTGAAAAAAAAGCAGCATGCTGCTTTTTAGAAAAAACAAATACTTAAATGATTAGACACCAGCTAAGTCAAAAATATAAGTCACAAGCAGCGGGAAATTTTTCTCCCCCACATCAACTTTGATATAATATAGAGCAGATCATTATCTTTAACAGCTCTCATATCAGCTTGAGCTGCTGTGAAATACACGATTGAAATAATGAAACTGTGATGATGGAGGAAAACTCATATCAAACACAAAATTTACCAAGTGCAATTTTTTTAATGGCAAGAGTTCTCCTGCATATGTACAGAGACACTGCAAATACAGCACACCTTTTAACAGCCACAAAGTTGATCTAGTATGACACGCTTTCTGTGTAACAAATAAAAATTAACATTTCACAGTACCAGCAATAAGTCTACAGGAAGAATTAAGGTTTCCAAAATTTACAATAAGCCTTTAATTTCAGACATGAAACATTGATAAAGTGGATACTTGATGTACATGCACACATTTGTCTTTGAAAGAAAGAACAGCCTTCAGCATAATGTGGCACAAAATGCCTTTTTTAAACAATTGGATTTTCCAAAAACATGTTGAAGGTCATATAGTTGCACACTTCTCAGTGAAGTAGCAACATTAAACTTTTCTCCCGTTAAAATGACCTGAAGCAATACAAAATTCTTCATGAATGCCCTCAGCTATGTTTGGATGAAATTAAGTATACAGTACAAATATTCACATTCTTAAGTGCAAGACTGAAACAATGCTCCCAGTGTTCATCTCAGTGCTTATTGAAAAAGAAAAAAAAAGACCAACTGACATCACCCTAAACTTTACATTCTCAGCACAGATCCTTTAACTCCCTAAAAAAATATAAAGAATACAGATGTTCCACCAACTGAAAGAAAACAGTGTAAATACCGAGCTTCAAAAAATATGCCACTCACCAAGCTATGAAGGTTGAAGTAACAAGGAAAGCCAAAAAAGGATGTTTGCAAAATGGCAGCAGTAAGGAGATTATTGCACTAAGCTAAACATGGTGCTTTGGAATTGTTCCATCAAAAGCTTTTGCCTGAGTATTAACATGAGAAAACCTCAAACATTATTTCTCTTTTCTTCTCTCATTTAAAGGCAGATAAAATTTATTCCTGATAAAAACAACTGCCAAGTTATCTCCGTATTCTGAAAATTAGGCCAAATTTTTCATTTTCTTTTTACTACAACCATGTAGATAAAAACTGGCAAGCTGCTGTGACAGGTGAAGGCATTTTTATTAGGATGATAAAAAGTTCAAAGTTACAATAATTAGCTCTAAGGAAAAACAAGTCCTAAAAATCCCTTTTATTCTCAAAGATGAAAAGTGCCAGTGCGATAGTTACAGTGGGATTAAGAACCTCAACTTTTACCCCCAGTTTTCCAAGAAGATATCCATACAAAAAATAAATGGGAGAGTTTCTATCTGCTTACCTTCTGATATCATCCCGTATTTGTGGAAAAGGAATACAGTATTTTATCACCAGCACGTATGGTATGAACAGTCCCTGCAGTTCAGGCTGCTATCCCACAAAGGGCAGCCAGGCACATTGCAGAGCAATAGTTTCAAATGAGAACGGAACCACAGCACCCCAGTGTGCTGCACCAGGCAGTGCTGGTGGCACCTCTGTGCCCTGTGTCCTCAGGGAGCATGAACCACCCTCTGCAACACTGAGGGTTAGCAACGGTATGGGAACATCAACTCTATTACAGCCATTAAGGCTCTTCTTCATCTGAGGCATTTAATTATGAGCACAGTTTTTATTCATTGTTTTGGGGAGAGAGTAAATACTATGAATTTATTTCCACATTTAAATGACAATATATTGAAGAGTAATTTCAAATATTTATCAATTCTCTTGCCAACCCCAAAGAGATGTGATAGAAAAGCCATAATTCTTCTCATAGTCCTAAATCATTTATATACACCAGATTACTGCAGGCATCACACCCTTTGTTCCTACCACTTCTTTTTTTTTTGATGTCTTTAATTTAATGACAGTAATTTCCAAACAGATCAGATTATTTCTGCCAAATATACATTATATAATTGTCATATGACTACTATATATTAATATTGCTTCCTGAATTTTGTTTTCGTAAGTACTAATAAACTCAGTCTGAAAGTCAAATATTTCCCTTTGCAAATATTTTTCTGAAAACTGCATAAAATTCTTTTCTTCTTTTAAAGCAATACTGGTTCACAATTCAATTTTTCCATAATTTTAGCTTTGTTCTGTCAGCACATTTCATAAGCTAATTACACAATTTTGCTTTATTATTCATGAGAAATTATTGCATTTAAATCCTTCTTCCAAGTATATCCATCAGAATTCATAAAGCTGGGTTTATATATGAATTAAGTTGTTTTAATTAATATAAAGGCAAACATGTTTTGATTCAATTAAGAAGCTGTAAAATAAGGTTTGAAAACATCTAAAGTTAGGAATTAAAAATACAATACCAGTTAACTCTGTATAAATGAGCAAAAATAACAGAGCTATTTAATAATCTGGAAATGATTAATGTGCCATAACTAATGAAAGATAGAAAATGCCGGAAAATAGCAAAATAGTTTTCTTCTCAGTGACAGATATATACTACAAAACCTCCATTATTCGAAATGTGCTCTTAAAATTGGAGAAAAGCTCCTGCATTTGCCTGAAGCAAGCCAACAAATGTGAAATTTCACAGATCAAACTTCTTGCAATACAATTTTTATTAGGTTTTTCCTTCAGGTTTTACCTCCTATTTTAGTCAGGGTGAAGCTGAATTACAGCTTAAAATTTGTGTATGTGACTCAAATTTTGTATTAGGAGAAAACAAAACAATGAGAAGTTTGCTGCCAGGAAACCTCAAATTCTTTAGTGTTACTTACTTGAAAGACCCAGCTGAATTTTCTCCTAAAAGCACACAGTTTGCCTACTCACACAGAAACCTGATACAAGGTCTGACTTCGTAAGGACTTTTTTACTGTTAGGATTTAAAATACTTTTTAAGCCGTCGCTCATCTTACCACTAAATGTACACGTGCAGGGCAGAGGGGCCTGACCAAAAGAGCTATGGACACACTGGCTGATGAGAAAACAGAAAACCCCAATAAGCAGACTGCACTAAGAAAAGGCAAATCTGCCTGACGAGTCCAAGAAAGAAAAGGCAGATCTGACTGGGTCTCACCCACATCCTCCTAACCAGCCAGCTTGACCAGAGATGAAAGAGGCTACTGTGGAGCTGGTGGCATTTCCACTCTCTGCAAACACACTTATTATCTTCCCACAGCAGGTAACCAAAAGCTGAAAGTGGAGAGAAAAGAATACAGCAGACTGTGCTGGAAGCAGTTAAGAATTGTCCTCAGCCTGTGTTTCTGATCAGAACAAACAGCAGGAAGGATACAAAGGCTCCTCTGAGTCTACACCCTGCCATCCTCAAAACCCACCCATCACTGTCTTAATCCAGCTGCCTCAAATGATATAAAGCTACACACACACACCTCAAAAGCTTTTTTTCCCCTCTTCTTTTTTTGGGAGTGGTGGTGAAACAATTTGAAATTCTTCTTTCCCAGGCTATGCCTTAATAACACAGTTAGCCTGTAGGTGTCCATATGGAGACAAATGCAAGTGAAAGACCAAGGTACACATTCTTGTTTACTGAGAGATATTGACAACTAGGAAGGATATGAGAGGATACAGCTACCCCACTGACACCAAGAAGCTGACACGTAAGAGACACAGCGAGTACAAACATGTTTATCAGAGTGCTCCGAAGTACACTGCCACTTGACCCCGCAGCAATGCTGCTCTCAGCAGAGGTGATCTCCTGCCTCAGGAATGTCTGCATTAACACACAAGCTGAGAAAGTAATTATAAGTAAGCTGTATTGATTTGATGCTTTTATTTCCTAAATTCACATTATAGCATAAAGTAAAGTAAAACTTGCAGCTCCAGAAAACAATTTACTTCTCTCAACTAATGATTTTAAACTTACAGAAGACAAAATACCTAAGAAAGTCTTTCTCTAACAAAAGAAAAACATTCAGTATTTTTAAAATCTGACTAATAATTTGCCACATTAAATGGTTCAGTGCAGATAGCCATAACCACGGGGGAAAAAAGGGAAAAAAAAAAAAGGTGGTGCTTTTCAAGGTAGTATTACACCTTCCAAAAGCTTTTCCCCAGTCATACATTGTCAGTCATAACCTGTCACTGTACATGCCTTTGTGTACGAGGATCAACTTCCCCTTCCATCTCTGCGTATTTACAAGCATTTTGTCACTGTTAATGGCCCCATTTGCATCCGAGGAACTCAATATTACCAATTGCACTCTTTTGTCTGAACTCTAAGCAAACATTACAAAGCCTGCTGAACTCAATGGAAGATTGGTTGCTCTTCTATGGCAGGGATTGCTGTACCTCTCCAAGTGCAAACAACAGGGAAAATGCCCTTCCCTTATAGAAAATTCTCACGCAATTAGTTGCAGGTAACAACAGGGGCATTAGGGGCTACAGCTATGCAGATAAATCAGACACCAACCATGTTGGTGCCCGGATCCTGGACTCAAATGCCAAACCCCTCTGACATACAGCAATACAACTGAATACAAGCAGAACTCACAAGAATTTTTCTAAGTCAAATTTACCCATATAAATGGGAATATATAACTGAATCATGCAATAGAAGTAACTTTATGTCTAGACATCACAGTTAATGTGTGGGCTTCACTTGCAGATAAGTCAAACTGAATTCCAAGAGTAAACATCAACTGAAGTTCAGCTTTACAAAGGCAGTACATAGGACAACAGCAGAAAAGAAGGTATTATTTATGCAAATTCTATTATTTTTTTTTAGTTACAGTAACATCTAGAAATGAATTCATATGAGAGGATTCCACTGAGCTGTAACATGAGAGGGAAAAGACAATTTTCAACCAAATTCAGCCTCATTGTACTACTAGACAGTACAGGTCATCCACAGATATATGTGGGTACTGCCACTTTCCAACAAGGAAGATGACCTGAGAGGAAAGAAGACAGGTTTCCTGAAATACTCATCTCTTTACTTATTTTCTATGAATGATGCAGGAATAAAGCTTTTACTTATGTAATAGCATATTGTTTCTCAATATCCCACCCCCCCTCCCATATCTAAAAGGATTATTATAGAAGAAAGTCTTGCAGGGAAAAGAAAGAGATTAAGTGATTTGAAATATAAAAGGGGTGCATCACAGAGACAGAGTGAACTCGGATCCTTTAAGTTCCAGTTCACAGATAAAGACAAGTGCACGAGAATTGATATGGGGAGGAAAAAATGCCTAAATTATGCTTTAAGTATACTTTTTGAAAGGCACTTTGCTCTCCAGAGAACATAGTGGGAAGAACACCTAAGTGCCAGTAAGATGTAGATTGTACCACCAAAACTGCACAGAAAATATCAACAGTATTTCCTCAGAGTTCACCAGTTTTGGACCACTGATCTTCCTCAAGTTTTTGAAACTATGAGGTTTATAGAAGCACAGACAATGCACAATGAAGATTAAACTACAGCAAATACATGAATCATGCTACTGCTGAAGCTCAGCAGATTTCTGCCTTACACATATGGACAAGCTATTTATAAATTTTTACTTCCCATCAGGCTCAGCGTGATGTCAGCTTACAATAACAAGTTAATGTTAATGTTTTCCAGTAATTTCCACAGTGCCATTTAACTGCAAGTGCCCTTAGCCAAGGTAAACTGAAGGGCAAGGAAAGGGCTAACTGCATAATCAGAGAAGAACGTTAATGAATTTTGCATCTCTGCTTTGAACGCTTGGAATTCTACCTGCAATATATTTCCCTTTTGTTCCCAGAGTTTAATCTCACTAGTCAGCTGATTACACTTCTCCCAAACAGCTCAACTATTCCTTCTGATTTTAATTAGTGACAATGCTTCATCGCCTTGTGAATTTTTTTCCTCCCAGACAAACAAGCATCCTACGCTATCGCAGAAAGTGCCAAACTCAAAGCTATCAAACATTTCCTGAACTCCAGTAAGCTCATGTATTTCATTTTACAATCAGCAGCACCATGGCATAATTCACCAGTAACAGACAAGTTCCAAAAGTAAAACAATGGAATTTGCTGGGGCTGTTCTCTTCAGAGGAATTAGAGGCTCATCAGAAAGATCTGTTCTTTATTATTATTTTTCCCCTTTCTCTCTTCCAGTTGCATGCAATTGGTAAGATGTGTTCTTGACATAAAGCAATGTCAACACCAATAATTTTTATGGCAGAAAAGTTGTTTTTTTTTGAAAAGCAAGTTCTTCCAACACTTTCCCTTACTCAGGACCACCTTCTCCAACATTTGCCCATGCCTGCTTTTGATTTTATTATCCCAGGAGTACAGCTGTCTCCCTGTCTCTAAAGACAGTTCTAAGAACAGCAATTTAGATCTGGTGCAGCTTAACCCTCCACTCAGCTTTGGATATGGAGCTGCACAAAGGTTGTCTCCTGAACACAGCGGTGCCAACAGCAGATGTTACCGTGCCCACCACTCGTTCAACACTGCATCCTGCTGAAGTTTGCCAACCTCAAATATCCTACCCAGGCTTCTAAGGAAAGCCAACTCTCCATTCTCTTCCATCACCTGAGTTCAGTTAGCAGAGGGCTGACACTGAGCAAATCTTACTCCTTTTTACTGACACGTCTCAAGGAGAACCACCAGCGTACAAAAATACTCTGCCATTAAAGCCTTAAAACTGGAAATGTGAGCAACTAGGCAATGCACCCGTTTCACTCAATGCCAGATTTGCTCAAAGCAACTGAAAATGACTCTGTATCAGGATGGAAGGGACTATCAGGATACTTCATAACCTTTTTCTTTCAAATAAACACCAAACACAACGTGGTAAGAGCATCTCAGTGGGTTCTTCACTGTGTTACCGCTTCTCAATCAGTACTAATTTGGTCTTGCTTGTGTTCCTCTCCACCCACCACTCCAAAGGCCACCTCCTGTCACTTCTGCACTTACAAGGGGCTGCAATTGCACCCACTAAAATCAACAGTTTCTTTCCTTAACAGGTTAAACACTTTATTTTACTACCTTCAGATAAACTAAACCAGAATCCAGAGAGAGCTTGTAGTTTAAAGTCACTTCACAGTCTGAATGTGGCAGAACAGAAATGAGTGGAAGCCACCACTATCCTTGCTCATGTGTTTCCAGTATTTTGTTCATAACATCTGACAAAACATAAACAAAGCAGCAAAAAGGTGCCATACACATCTTACCTGCATCTCTATTATCACAGGGTTGCAATCTTTTAGAGTCCTAGAGGCGTCTGTTCCATACCCTGTCCTAAATACTGATCACAAAGTATCCATGACCTTGGTCATCCATAGATTATGACAGGGATTGATCGTTTATGTTGAAGAATCATCCCACAAACCAGCATATTTTTGTTTTTTAAGCAGCAAAATGTACTATAGAACTAAAACTACAGTAAAGCAGATGTAACAGTATGAAGTATGATTGCTTCAAATAAACTCAAACACTAAAATATTTCAATTTGGCAAAAAAAAAAAGGTAACAAAACTTATAGGTGTTAAATTAGGGAATCCATGGAGGTAGTTTAGGAATCTACATAAATTGCAGACAATCTCATGGTTTAACTGCACTTGGAAAAACAAGAGAACTTACCTGAAACCAAGTTCCCTTGTTCCCTCTCCAAATACTGTTAATGCTTTGCTCTGCACTTGATCAGTCTCCTTTGCCTTACAATACATTAAAAATTATCAACTAGCTGCAAAAGGGGAGTCCACATATTTATTTATTTACTTAATGTTAACAAGGATGAGTTCTCTCCTAGTAAGTTACAGATAACAATAGAGTAAAAGCTTTTTGTTAAACAAGTAAAAACATTAGCTATTCATAACATTATAGTTTTAACTACATAAATCCGTGAAGAGATGCCCTACAAATAGCATTGTATACAATACAGTAGCAATATTGAGAGTGTTTTGTATTATAAACTATGAAAGAAAATAAAAATTCCTCAAATTTATCACCTAGTTCTCTGGTTTAGTTATTGTACAAATACTATATCTGCCACTCAAAATAACCCGTTTTATTCACAGGAAACAGGTTAATTAAAGAAAAAAAGAGCCAAATCAAGTTTGTCTAATTCCGTTCTAACTGTGTGACAACAAACACCTCCTGCTCACAAAGCTAAAATTGAATGGCATCATCCAGGGACACCTCTGAAGTGCTTTATGCTTGTATAATTGCAACACAGCATTTTTTTTGAGGATTTTTGTGGCTAATCATGGTGCAGTAATTCCATTCAACAAAGCTATTTGTGTAAAACCTGAGGGATCCTCCACGTAGATAAACCCATCTTAAGCCCCATTCACGTACTGACTGAATGAAAAAATGTATATGACTGATTCTCAACTTCTAAGCCTGTCTTCCTCTTGTTCTATCTAATCTTTATAAATATCACTGAAATAAAACCGAATTAAAAGATAACACTTGGATGGAATATACATTCCTCTGAAAGGAAACAACTGATCGAAAAACATTAGCAAGACTAAAGTATTCAAGGAGTTGATGGAAAAAAGTGTTAAAGGCTATAGTGGTTACAAACATCTCTTTCTGAGGAAATCTGATAGCCTACTGTGCTCTGAGAGTAAAAAACTCAAGAGGTTGCTGCTATAATAATTTCAGAGCTGGACAGGATAAATTTAAGAACATCTGTAATTTAGGAAATATTTAGGATGAGATCATTTATTTGGACCATGTGATCATGGAAGTTTACAAATTAAAGTTTACACAAAATTAACTTCTTATTCAGCTGTTCACAAAGTACCACATTATACAAGACTGAAAATAGTTTTAAGTGTTATTAGGACTATTAATTCTTATGTCAAATTGTATTTGAATGACAAGGCTGTATATTCAATGTATCTGTCTGAAAGCCTTTAACATAAAAATAGCTTTTTTCCTATCCATAAGCACAATAGGACTTTTCAGAAAAATGAAAAATTATGAACATGAAACACCTCTAAAGGTTACATTACTTTGTAGATACATTTCCTTCTTTAATACTGTGTATCTACCACTGTTACCAACGGTTCCTACTTTTTCTAGGGAAAACAATACTGTGCTTTTCTTGCTAAAAGCAGCATGAGGTTTCAAAGATTGCACTTTTCTCCTTCCCAGTGATCACTGAGTACCAAAAGGCCATATTGTGTATATTTTCAAACTAGTCAAACATAAAATGTTTAATTTTGGCTTTTATAAGCTCTTTCTTTCACTTCTGACAACTGAAGATGCCTGATGCTGCAGTATAATTTTTAAATGTCTCTGATTATTGTACAATAATCCAAGAGAAAGAACTACAGTAATAACAGTATTTCCTCATCAGTTCCTAATATCTGCAGAACTTCAGTTTGATTAATTTTAAAATAATTTCTTACAATATGATAATTCAGAAGTATACATGATTGTCTCAAAACAGCAAATAAAAAAAAGCTACTCCTATTGCTGGAAGCCCTTGATTCTTTTTATGGTCACTTTTAATACAACATTAACTAGCACCACCACAAAGGTTTGAAATCCTATCTGCTCAACAAGACTCCCATAAGAGAGCAGTACCCAAAGGTGATTACACCAAGTCCTTTCCTTTTGAAATGCCTCAGGACTTTCTATGGGCTATGATTTTATGCTTCAAGACAGGATACAAACATACAGCACGTGTTTTTTATTATAAGTTACATAAGAAAATAACAACAACTAAACTATCTGGCTACAGGATGTACACGTGAAGTGTTACTGTATACATCTGTACATCTCTAGGCTTTGTTGGTAGTGGATAGCATTCACTAAATAGGAAAATAGCAGCATCACCATAATACATACGTATTTTCATATTGATATTACTTTTTTATTAACATAATAACCTAAAAAGTATGAAGTATGTAGGGTGTTATGCATAACATACTGACAATATGATTTAAAAATTCTTCTTTGCCTTGAGTTGATCTGGGTTCTAAAGTAACTTGATTCCAAAGAGCAAAGGTTCTATCTGGTATTTCTTCTAGCATAAATAGCTACAAAAATCAGAATGAAAGAAACATGTCAAGCATGAACTCAAGAATAACTCCATCTATATTTCCTTTGGAAAAAAAGTGATTATTCTTCTAGTAACATTTCCTGTTCTATTTGCCAGTGATGTCTGTTTCACCAACAAAACAAGATAGTCAGCAACTCAGGAGAATAAATGAAAGATTTCCTGCAATTTGCAAATGCGAAAGGAGTATATAACAGGCATTTTGCTTGCTAGAGAAGTGTTTTTAGGGGAACAAGAGAAGTTTGAAGTTGGCTTTTCCTACCTTAAACAGTTTTCTTTTTTCCTTTAAGAATAGCAACTTCATATTATAAAGCTAAACAGAGGCATGTGTTTGGATTCTTGAAAGGAAGAAAAGGTGCTAAGAAACTATACCAAAGTCAAACTCAGTATGAGCTATAAATGCTCAGTATCTTTCATTTAGGTCAAATGTTGAAGTGTTGAATTCATAAGTGACTTCTCACAGTAAAACAGAAGGTTTAATATTGTTGGTGCATTTGCACCAAAAAAGAACAAACCTGATTTTCAAGGTTTAAAGCCTTCCCAATACCCACTTCTGACACAAATACCTTTCTGCATCGACAGAAATACCTGTGTATATTTGAGGGGGCTAAAAATAACCATTGCTTACTTTTCACAATAAAACCAGGCCAAAACGAACAACTGCAATCTGGAGAGGTCACCTGCCAAATATAGACCGAGGCATTCGTTGTAGACATGAAGATATACTGAATCTGAAGTGTGCGCTTCTGAGTAAAATCAATACACAAACACATTTGTGCTGCACTTTTGGCAGCACCCCAGTGCAATAAACAACAACATACCAGGACAGCCTGTACCCTTTAACAGAGGAGGAGGTATGAACAGAGATATGGAGGAGCAGGCACCTGAAACAAGAGCTGGCAGGTGTGAGTTGATAGTGAGGGTGCCAGGGGAAACAGGGAGAGATAACAGAGGCACAAGTCCAGGGAGCAGTGAGGGAGGAGAGAATAGAAGCAAGCACCTGCTGCTTATCATTCCTTTAGAACCTTTATTCATTCCTTGCTTGCTTGAAGCTGTGTGGGAGATTTATATGCTCCCAAACATCAAGAAGACTCTGATGATCCAAAGACAACTGGCACCTTTTATGAAGGAGGGAGCAGAGAAAAAGAGGGATCTTGAACTTAGAAGTGATAAATTTAAAAGCATCCACATATAACCCTCTCAGCATGTCCCTTGCTCTCTTCTGCAGTTACACCACACCTAGGCTGTTTCCAGGACCTGATGAAGGCTCTGCAGGGTACCTCAGGTCCAAGAGCTGCCTGCAGCTCCACCAGAAGCCACATTTTTGAAGACCCAACTCAGAATTCACATTATTAGTTGAGTGTTTTAGCAGCCATCCCCCAGAACCGGGAGCATACTGTACTAGACAGTGGAAAACAAATTTCCTTTCAATAGAGCACTGCTCCCCACATCACCCCTGACCTAGAAGCAAAACACATCGACAGACTCTTACAGCACGACACTACTCCAAATCCTCCAAATAAACCCTCCACCACTAGATAAAAGTGTAACACATTCTTCTTGTTAGTCCTGCACCCACCAACTTTCTGTTCCATGTACTTCCTTTATGTCAGTTAAATTTTTGCACAATTCCTCCTCAGCCTGAACATCCATTTCCCATTCTTTTCTGGCCTATGAATAAAGAGAATTGGAGGAACAAAATCAGAGGAACACATCTCCAGAGTAGGCCACAGTTCAGATTCAGTCATTTAGAGCCTGAGTAAAACAAAAAAAAAATAAATACATTTAAAGTGAAACAGCCATGTGAAAAAAATGTTTCTAGAAAATTTTAGCATGACAACGACTACTACTTCAGAAATGCTGGTATTCTATAATAATTAAATTAATAAGGCCAAGAAAAAACAATATTAAGAAACACTACTGCAAGAAATGCCTGTGACACAAACACTAAGAAAAAAAGTAAAGCAACTAACATGATTTAAACTTGGTTGAAGACAGAAAAAGTACACTACATTAATTCAAAAAATTCTAATTTGATGCATCAGCACTCTGAAATTCATTTTCACACACTGGAAAAAGTATCCTATTCTTGGTTTGGTTTATTTTGTTTCATTGTCTTAGACTTTCAGGTTTTCCCTTCTCTCTTCCTTTCAATTTTTTGTTCCACTATTTGAGATTCTTGCATCCTGGCCTTCAACATTGCTAAGTCTTTACTGAGTAGTTGCCCACTTAAAACCACTGCTCCCTCTTCATTCAGTTCTCCCATCCAGCATTCTTTTAAATGCTCATTTTCTCAGCTTTCTTCTCTTTTTATGGAGGATATTCTTCTCTTTTGTAAACAGGCTGAGAAAGCTTCCTAAGACCATAGAAGGTACCTTTCCCCCATTTATCACTATAGCCTGAACTTCTGAAAACCCAGAGTACAATAAAAACCCCTCACTCTTCCTAAGTAATTTTCATATATCCTCAAGCAGTCAGAACTTATCATGGAAGGGTATTTTTAAAAGTATATCCAACAAGTGTATTCAGGATTATCTCTTTTTTGGCTCTGAAGGTTTTTAAAGACATGGTTTCCTAGATCAAAAGGAAGGGAAAAAAATCCTATGCGGGTGGGATCGAAAACATGTCTTTGGAGATGAAAAATGAACACTATGGAGTACTATATTAATCCACTGAACCACCTAGGAGAATATTATATCTTCAAGTACATTTTACAAGTTTCAACTTCTCCCTTCCCAACTGTAAAAACATCCTCTGCCTGTGACAGTGATAGGATTGCTTCTCTGACTAATCATGAGGGATACTTATAGATTCATAATACAAAACAGGTGCAAGAAATATGCACAGAACTGAACACTTAGAAATTTAGACTTCAGACAAGTTCAACTGCTGTTCTGAGAGGTCTAAATCAAGTTAATCAGACAGTGCCTAGAATAGTTCAACTCTCCTCAGGAAGATTTAAGTAGTAAGACGTAAAATACTGTTCCAACAATGTTTGTTTCCAACATTCCACTCACAAAAGAACAAAATAACCTATCCATTGTGAAAACTGCACCTAGAAGGAACATTTCTCTTTCCTTAGTTTAATCCTAGAGCCTAATAAAAATTGTTTTATACAACCACATTTATATACACTGTTTTCAGTCACTGCACCTTTATCCAACACATAACTAGAGAAGGTAGATGAACACTAGTGATGCTTTACGGTTGTAACTGAACACCAGGCAGGGTAGTTCAAATGGCCACACACACAGGCACCCCAAAATCTCTGCTAGCAATGTGGGTTGCAGGAGCTTTTATTCATTAAGGAGTGGAACTAGATGCACTGGATCAGGGAGGCCAAAATATTTGCAAAGCAACTGCTTGCCATAACCACAGTAACAAGTGTAAAAATCTGGGCCATGGGAGAGAGGGAGACAGTGCATCCAACAAGTCACACATCTCACTGTGCAGAGGGGGCAACTGTGATGCTCTCCCTGGCACAACCCTGAGTGGTCATTATTAAAGTTACCTCTCAACGAAAAGGAGCAGTGCCTTTTTTTCACTAACTGATGAATGTTGCTCATTCTGTACTAAAACCATGCTTTTTTTACTTCAAAGATACGAACATAAGGTTTACAGCAACAGCATCTCCGCGTATCCTTAGTTGTTGTAGGAAGGAACTCAATAATGACGCAGAAACTGAACGAAAAGGCTTAATAGAGTTGTAAGAGCTGTCTAAATATGTCCTTTTGAAAACTGGTGACATGTCTCAGGAAGTCAAGAGACAACATTTGGAAGCATTACTAATTATAGTAAAAGCAACTTCAAAGCTATGTACAACCCAGCAGACCTGACCAATCAATTAGCAGTACTACATGTTTTTTTCTTGTGGTTTTTTTTTTTTTAATTAAAAAAAAACAGCTGAAGGACAACCTCTGGCAAAATCTTATCAATGATTTTCTTTCAGAGACTATATCCTCCCATTCTTGGAACTCAGTTGCATTCATAAATATAAATCTTGTTCTCGAACACTTACTGCCTCCTTATATCAGTGTACCTCTTTGTAACAGTTAATATGAATTTACAACACAAAGAAACAAGACAACTGTTCTGTTATTGCCAGCTACATATAAGTGAATGTTTTCAACTTGACATCAATATTTCTTTTCTCTTTGTACTAATCTTAAAAGTAATGCTTATCTTGAACACTAAAAACTGAGCTTAGAGAAGAAACAGCTGGTAGGAAGTTTCATTGGAAAATATTTAATTTTAGCAGGTTTATTTCTTTGATCTGTAGATAATGTAACATTTGTTTACTATATTGAGTTTTTATAAGGCAACATTGAACTGCTACACTTCAAACTTTACTGCCAAGACAAATAAGATCTAATTCACCACAGTCAATGTTTCTGTGCTACCGAATAAAACCAAGTAAACAATACGCCACTTCCCCATTCATTCTCTCAAACTCTAGAGAGCCTTTGCATTCAAAACAAAACAAGAAAAAAATATGGTCACTGACAACCCTACTGGTAATTCACATTAAAGATTTTTAGGTCAAACTAATGAAGTATACTTCTCTCTTTCACCCAGCTACAAGGACCAACAGCCAAGAATGACCTTCAAAATCTATTTGACTAATTTGTCTCCTGTTGTCATACTCTCACACCTTAGTCACTAGAGTGTGCAGGGTTTTATTACCTGTTCAGTCCTGTAATAAGGACAGTCCAGTGACTGCTTGCTTGCTCTTCTTCATGCATCATTCTTCTCTGCTTTATTTTCAAATTATTTAAACTGCCTTTAGTCCTCTGAGTAAGTGTCCAAATATTAAACTCATAAAACATGAGAGTGATCGTAATCTCAAATACCTAAAGCTTGACCTTGCTTTGGAGCAACTTAAGCTAAAATCTTCCTTTGCTCAAAGGAAGTAAAGAGGCATCCACATTCATTAGGCACGCTCTACTTCCATTACTTTCATCAGCAACAACCTCTCTTAATACAACTCTGCCACATAATTAAACTACCTAACATATCGATGTTTTCATCATAAACTGCCTCTTTTCATCAGCACAGTCATGTACTTAATTTTTATCAACAAAGGCACCTCCATACATTTTTGGCTTAAGAGTACTGTAAGCTAAGACAGCACATGCAGATGTTCCTCCAGCTGCTTGGTCTGTCCTACTCTTTTTCCTTGGCTTTCCTTATCGGTCCTTGTAGCAGCACACAGACAAATCTTTACATGACCCAGTATGGCTATTCTGAGGTCATGTTCTTGTTCTGGCTTTCTTCCTGCTCTAATGAAGTCTCCAATCATCCTTTAAATCACTTCTTCCCTCTTTAAATCACTTCTTCTAGCTCTCCATTAAGATTTAAAACATCAGCATGCTCAAGAGTTGATAGAGATCATTTAGAGTTCTACCACTGAACAAATCTTGATATATTCAATAAACTCCACACAGAAAAAATAGAAACAGTACATCACTTTCATAGTGCTTAAGGCCAGTATGGATGGGGCTCTGAGGTCTAGGGGAAGGTGTCCCTGCCCACGGCTGGGGGTTGGAACCAGATGGTCTTTAAAGTCCCTTACAACCCAAACCGTTCCATGATAAAAGCCCTGTACAGAAACAGCCCCCTCCCATGCAACCTTGCAGGGTTTTAAATCATATTATTTTTTATACAAGGGTTCCAGGTTCTTTCATTTTCAAGTATTTTCAGGAAGATGGGTCTAATTCTAGAGGATGCTGCTAGTCCCTGAAAAGAAATTGCCAATTTCTTGTCCCACTTAAGTCAGTAGGAAGTTTATTCTTTAAAATTAATGTTAAATAATGTAAAGAGTTATGAAGGCCTCTATCTCCTATTAAGTCTATCACATGCAACTGACTAAGCTGATGTGACTCAGTCTGTTCTTTAGATTTGAGAGAGATACAATAGTGCTGCTTGCTTCAAAGACAAAACAAAAAAAGGTTCAAAAACTCAAACCAAAATTCCTTGCATAAGACTTTGCATTCACATGCCAAAGAGAACTGTTTGAATTAATGAACATAAAAAACAAACAAACTAAGAAACCAAGGAAAAAACCAAAACCAAACCAAACCCAATCCCCCCCCTCACTTCTTTGAACCAGCCTACTGCTCTAATACTGATTTAGCTAATTAAAACTACAGAATTTTGGGGAAAATTCAGTGTGGAGAAAATTTGAATATTAAGAATATCAATTTGTGAAGAACAACTGACTGCTGAGTGATGACATTCAAAACTAGCATTGAATTTCCACTTTAATCCTCATGAAGTTTTAACCCTGCACCAAAGCGTAACAAATTCTGTTTCATCTGCTTCTTGCCAGTTATATTTTGTATGTCTTTAACAACAGATCCCAAAGAGGAGGAGATACAGTTTTTGTCTTGCAATGAAAAACACTGGCATATGCTCAGGGAACAAATCTCGGGATAAATCAGTAGGAGTGTCAAAGTAATAGTAGTAAGTGGGAAGATGGCAGTGAGGAGAAGAGAAGCTACCAGCCAGGCCTCAGATGAGAAGATGGGGAATAGAGAGAAATCTTCCTCGGGATCACAACAGACCAAGCAGAATTTCTGTGACTTTGAGTTACAGCATTTTTGACCAAAACCAGTCCCAACAGGAGGGATCCATCTGCAAGGACGTGACAGACCAGCAGAGGGGTTTTTTAAATTTTATTCTATGAAGTTGTTCAATTGTTTGTACAAAGTGCTACCAAAAACTCATCACAAATAAAGCAGCTTCCAGACAGAAATTGTTCCTCAATGATGTGTGCAGATGGGAACTTCTATGAAAAGCTTAAACTCGGATAGTGCAGTCCATGTCCTGATGAAGGCAGCAAGTGGAGGCACACTTAAGTAAAGTCATGTAGTTCCCTCCATGTATAAGAAGTAAACAATGAGGGAAAGTCATCCTTCTTCCTTCTAATCTATGCCCAAAAGATGTCAAAGGAAATGCAAAAAGCTCTCCAAATAGAATGGACAGATAAGCAAAAGTTTTGTACTGGTTTGTATCCCAATCTCAAGCTAGACACTGTTACCATGTAGTTATAAATCCACACAAGACCTCTGGAAAGTAGGTTAGCACCTTCAACATTTCAGAACCAGGCACAGACAAGTTAAATGAAAACACAATACCTCTTTTATTAACTTCCATTGACCTAATCCCCTGTGTTCTATAAATATGTAACTGTAGTCTTGCCAAAGTGAACGTGAAGAAGATCAAACTGATAACATACAAGATAATGAGTCAGTTGATGCACAGATTCATTCATTTGAAAAAACAAATAAACCTTAACAGTAATTACGTCTGCTCCATGACTGATGGCAGCTGTCCAATGAATTGTTCTTGATATGAACTGTAAGGGTATATTCGCTCTCAGAGTACAGATTTTTCCAGGATATAAATGTGAAAAAGATTTCTTGAAACTAACGAGTGCAAAACAGTGACTGAAAGCTCCAGTCACACTGCTGCTATTCGACTGTACTAAAAACAACTGCATTCTCCATCTCTGCGCATCACACAGCCTTTGAAATGCAGCATCAATCATGTTAACTGATTCTCACAAGATAAAAACAAAAGCTGAAGTTTAACATCTGCTTTCCTTGGCAAACCAATCTGAAAGTCCATGGATTTGGGAGGGTTTTTTAATCATAATAAATAATCCACCACCACATGAATTAAAGGTGCTGCCTCATTTTCTGGATAAATCTTGCCTAAGGTCCCTGTGACTTTTCTTCACTTTAAAGCACTCAAAGGAAGAGGTTAAAGAATTAGAAAAATCCAGAGGTTTCTGTGCAAATGCAAAGTTGTGATCTTGCTGGGATCACAGAGACAAAATACAATAGCTGACATGTCTAGGGTAATGCAATGGAGGGATACAAGCTCTTTAGGAAGGACCAGTGGGCAAGATGAGAAGATGGGAGTTGACCCCTCTGTGACAGAAAACTGGAATGGAGAGAGCTCTGCCTGAGGATGGGTGATGAGTGAGCTAGGAGCTTAGGGATAAGGATTAAAGAACAGACCAGTATAGGCGACAATGCAGTGGGTGTCTGCTATAAGCCACCAAACCAGGCAGAACAAGAGGATGAGACCTTCTACAGACAGCTAGAAACAGCCTTGCATTTTCAGGCCCTGGTCTTCAGGGGGAATTTCAGCCACTCTGGTATCTGCTGGATGACCAACACAGCACAGCGTAAGCAACCTAGAAGCTTCCTCGAGAGCACTCATGACAACTTCACGACAAAAGCAACAGAGGAAACAACACAGAGAGGTGCTCTGGATCTCACACTCACAAAGAAAGAATGATTCACTAAGGAGGTGAAGGTAAAAGGCGACCTTGGCTGCAGTGACCACGAGATGATGCAGTTGAGGATGCTGAGAAGAAAGAGTAGGGCAAAAGCAAGATCAACCCTAGACTTCATAAGAGCAGATTTTGGCCATTTCCTATATCTGCTTGTTAAGAGTCCTGTGGGACTGCAGTCCAAGAAAGCTGGTTGATACTCAAGGACCACTTCCTCCAAGCTCAAGTACAGTCCATACCAACAAGCCAAAAGTCAGGCAAATATACCAGGGGGCCTGAATGGATGAACAAGGAGCTCCTGGACAAACTGCAACACAGAAAGGGAGTACACAGAAGGTGGAAGCAGTGACACATACCTGTGAGGAAAACAGTAACGCAGTCCAGCATGCAGAGATGCTGTCAAGGAAGCCAAAGCCCATCTAGAGATTAATCTGGTTGAGATATTGATCTTCATCTCAGTCTTTACTACTAAAACCCATAGTTAGGAATAACACAGGCTCAAGCTTTCTTTCCCTAGTATGCCCAGAAGCTTACCTTCTTGGACTCTGTTCAGTGTAAAGTGTAAGTGTACAGAACATGTTATCTAAATTGTGTCAAAAAACTGCTCTAAGTTTCCAACAGTTATTTCCAATCGAAGTAAAATTCACGTCTTATTTTATTTGCTTATTTGCAATAACAATCCTAAAACCTAGTTGAGTAATTCATATAAAATTTAATGGTTTAGACAAGACCATGTACAACATAAAAGCTATGAATGTTATGCCTACAAATCTATGAAAACAAGAATTAACCATGTCCACACTAATGTAATTAAAAATTCTTTATAGCTCCACGAAGATGCCCCAGTCATTGGGAGCATCAAAAAATCCTTAAAAAAGAGAGGGAAGACTGGCAGGAATCTCAAGTGATTATCTGTCCAACTTCCAGACCCAGGCAAAATCTTATATACATGATGGCAGAAACACTACTTTTAAGTGCTGAACTTTAATACATCCCTAATGTGAGAAAGTATTTTCTAATATCTGACTGTGCTAGCGAATTAATGAAGAAAAGTATACCTTTCAAAAATCAATACCTTCCACTTCCCAATACTAAGTATTTCTTGTATTCTCTTGAACGCTACAGCCAATTTTTGCCCTGACCTTTCCAATTCCTCTCTGCATGCTCTTGCTTCAGTATGTTTCTTCTTACTTTGCACTGAGTGAAGGACTAATTTGTCCAAGCTGGTGTGTTATTACACTTCTTATTCATTCCCTACCTGCATGACTTGTAACACCGTTAGTCAAACTAGTATATGGAAGTTACTAATCACAAGCACAGGTTATTGAATAAAACATTTTTGAATTAACTACTGGTTCGTTCTGAACTTCTCAATTTTTCTGGACAGATAGAATATATACTGCAAGAATTCCAATCCTAAAGAGGCAGAAGGTCAAAAGAACATTTGATCCTCTGATAAGTAAACTTCATGATCTTTCCAAATACTGTAATTTCCTTGGCAACTGCCAAAAGTCAAAAAGATACACAAACATAAAAGCTTCTCTAGTCATGAATTTTGATACACTTATGGAAGTCTCTACATTAAGCTCTGGATGACCTTGCTCTTTCAGCTGATCAGCTAAAAACCCTAGATCTTAAAAAAAACCAAGCCAGAAACATTTCAAAATCTAAGAAGGTTAGCACAAGACTTCTGCATTTTCTTGTGGATCAAAATATTGATTCCCCTCCCCCAGCCCATCCTCCATGCCATTTTGGATTATGGAGCTAAGTAGAAACTGCACTCATAAAGGAAACACTAACATCGAAAAGCATTTTGTTTGTCTTATTCAAGTCACTGCATTTACTTATGATGCAGAATTGCTTCTTGAAGAATATCAATTCCCTAAGAGTTACAGAATAGCAGCATTCCTCCTGGATAATTCTTGAAAGGAATTATTCTATAAAACCTGGAAAGCATAAGATTATTTTATCCTCATGCACATTCATATTTAAACTGAGCTACAGTAATCACACTGGGGAGAAAAAGCCATGTTTTCACACAATGCAGAAGTCTGAAGGTAAACAAAACATATGCACCCACTGTAAAAAAAAAAAAAATCCCTCTTTGCCCATCTCAGCATTTTGAAAAGCAGGCCATGTTTGGACAAGCACTCCATGCTGGACTCTTTTTTAATGATCTTTCTATAAATGAACATTTGCCTTGCAACAGATGAAGTGATTACATAACTCTGAAACATAACTGAAATATACCTTCAATATTCATTGCTTTCAGCACTGCCACATAAGCTTTAATTATGAGTAATTCCAACGTTCTTGTTTAAGAATTGACAGCATACGAACACTGAAATAAAAAACTCAGGCAATGAACTTAGTAGCTTCTAAGGTGACTAAACAAATGAAATTACTGAATTCCATTTTCATAAGATATTGGCCTTGTATTGCTGGGAAAAATCTGATTTTAGAGTTTTGTACAGACTCACTCTTTTTAGTAGGGATTTTTCTTTTGTATCAAAGAGGATGATAAATTCTCTACTGTGTCATGGAAATACAGTGCAAACAGTTTCGAACACTGCCAGATCAGTGTCTCTTCAAGTAAGCCTTCTGAGAAACAGTGATTTAACAAAATTCCATAGCACAATTTTCTACAGTTCAGTGAGCCTTAGCAGCAGTTTTACAAGTCCCAACATACACTGATAAGAAGAAAACTGAAATCATGCATCCAGCAAACCCTGAAAGTCACAGTACTTTCCCTCTCTGTTTACAGGAGGTAACTAACTAACTACATGCTGAACTACCTGGTATTAGTGTTTTAGAGGTATCACCACCATGCCTCCCTTTTTGGCATATCTTTATTATTCTACAGTATTTCTTCTGAATATTTTGTTGTTTTAAATTAGCAACAGATAGTTCAGCATTTCAATCATACACTAAATTAAATTAATCATTAAATAAAGGTTTTGAACTTCCTTGATTCAGAAGCTGTAAAATCAAAGCTCAAGACAAATGTGAGAAACCAAACAAGTGAACTGTTATGGTACAACTGATATTTTTTGGAACAGTATCATACACCAGTCTCTCCTGGTGCAGTACCAATTGCAGCCTTAGTTTCTAGCAGCTGCTCAAAACTGATGAAAAATCAGGTTAAAGCCCTGAGAGCATCTCCTGTCTCACAGGTATGGAAAACTCCCTACACCTATGCATAAGATCATGCTAGCAATACTGGATATGCAAAACCAGATCATCTTTCCAGCTCTTTGATATCCAGCCCTCCATTACTACTGTTTTTACTTTTTATACCCAGGTCACTAAAAAGGAGGCAATAGTTTTATACACTATAGTCAGTCCACACCTCATGACTACAGTTATAAACATTTTGGACTAAGAAATAATTTAGTTCTTACGCTTGGAACAACCCTCTCTTCCTAACTTCTGAGTTGTGACACAGCAGGGCTGCGTGGATAATTTGATGACGGCACTCTCCCCCTCCCCATATGGATGCAGCAGCTCACAGGTCTAAGCACTTCCATTTATCAGGTGACTGGACTGCTTTTCAGAGCAGCGGATCATCCCATGCCCTGCAAAAACCTTCACTGTAACCAATCAACACCCAAATCCAAATTCAATTGCCTGAAACCATTTACAGGTAAAGTTGACATTAACAGCTCTAGCAGAACTTCACTCATTTCCCTGTCCTAGATTTCCTGAAAGGTCACGGTTTTAAAGGGAAATAATATGCTGGAAAAGATATAATTAAAAATCAAAGCAAAACAACCACACGCCCCCACCACACAGCTTACAGTGGGAACACATACCTAGAAAGCTTGCCAAGTAAGGCAGATCAACAGAGCTGATTGTGTACAATATGGCTTTGTTGGAGGGTTGCTTGTGAAAAACAGGCAATAAAAATGAGTAACTTATTACCACAATAGCTCAAAAATCAAACACAGGGAACTGACTGCCATAAACCAAAGGAATGATATAAGGAAAATGAACAAATTTCTGATAAGTGAGCTATTCTCCAGAATGTTTCCCGGAGACAACAGTATAAAGCTTACCACACCTTATACAGCAAATTGACAGGAAGCTGTTGGTGTAGCGGGAAAAATAAATGAAATAATAAATAAATACATAGGTAAGGAGCAAGTCTCAATACATACAATGCTGTTGGTGCTTGGAGTTCAGCTTTGCCTCAGGTTTGCTCAGTCATTTTGGGTTAGTCACAGAGATATCTCTGTAAATACATTCAGATAAAGATATTTGCTCTTAAAGCATTTTACTCTCTAGAGACAAAACACTGTATGAAATGTAAATGTTACTATTTACAGCTTACTGCCTTCTAATGACAGCTGAAACGCGCATTCCACCTTTATCATCTGACAGAATCCACTCAAAATCGGTCTTCATATATGTTTTGACAATGTGTGAACATTAAGCACAACTCATTGTGTGTTATCTGGCTGTCAAATACGACCAAAAGAAATCCAACAAAACCCCTACAGTAAAAAAAACCAAACAATGAAAAACAACCCTCAAAAGCTTACTTGCAGTAGCGTCCCATGAATACTGTTCTGTCGCATGCGATGAATGGTGGGGTCTGGAAGCCCCTGCAGCAAGGACAGCACTGTATGTGGGACTTCATTTACCAGAACGAATGGAACAAGGGCCCGACCCGACATCTCACGGCAGCGGTACACAGGAGAGTGCCCACACCTAGAACAAAGAGAAATACCCAATTTTTGTCATCCAGCTCCAATCCGCTGTGGGGGCTACAACAAAACAAAGCATAACGCATTGAAAACTAAAACATGTTTCTCACAAATCCAATACATCCTTTTTCTCAATACTGAAAGGCTATTTTGACAGAAACATAAGTCGTTCTAGAGCTATGCTGTAGGCTTTTTGTCCTTCAGAAGTTCTGGTGTTTACGTGAAGGAAAAAAAAAAAAGGAAGGAAAAGATGCAATTATGTCACAAAGCAAGCAAGTATATGGTCCTGTGCCATCTTTCTTCATGCTTATGTTACTTGTTAATCATATTCAAATGTATTATGAGTTCGACTTAAAACTGTTAAGCTCCATGTTGTTAATCAAATGGTTCCATAAGAAAACAACATGGTGTCTACTGAATTTTAGACCATATCTCCCACAGGTTTTTAGAACATATTTAAAGGCAGGAAATAACAGACACACTGGAAAATAATTTTCCACTATTTATAATTAGTATCTAAAAGAGAAATACTTTTTATTTTAAATTAACTGCTAAGATTCAAGAGTGCATATAAAGCACAGGTAAAAAAGAATCTTTTATCTTTTAGTGTTTTTAAGGTTTTGAATTGGTTGTAGATTTATGAATATATATAGAACGAGCTATTCAACTATATTATCACATTAATCAGCTGTACACTATTCAGTAGCATGCATACTGAATTGAAGTGAATAAGAGTTCTTTATCAGCAAAGTAGGTTAGGCTGAGTCTTTTAAAGCCACTAATTCTTGCACGTGCCAATTTTGGTAATGCAGGTACAATTCATGCACCCAGAAAACTAAGAAATTTGCTACAGGATTTAGACCAAAGGCCAAATGTCTTGGGTGATGTAAAAATGCAATATATGGCTGAAGTTGTGCTCTGATACCCCCCAGCTGACTGGGATGACACTTAAGACACACAGACTTTCCTACTCCAATCCTCTCATCCTTTTCCTGAATTGCTTCTTACGTATTTTTGCCTTAAAAAAATCACATGTAGTTGAGATTATCCCCTGCCAAAATTATTTTGACCTCTCTGAAAAAGAGCCATGCAGGGTACATATTTAAAAATTATATGAAATTAAAAGGTATTCTAAGTATTCAAATACCTCTAGAAAATTAAAATCAATACTCAAAGTTGTAGTTTACTTTAGATCACATCAAAGGAATACAGAAAACAGTTTCCATCTTGAACCAGCAACCAAATTATTAGTTTTGAACACTAAGAAACTAAATAGTCTTAACTGAAATAGTCATGTTATGTCATGACATGCCTGGAAAGCACAGATCTCATTTAGAGGAACTAGAGAGCTATGCTACCCTGAACGACAGGTTTTTGTGGGAATTTTCATCCTTGCAGTGTGGCTGCATGTTCTATCATGATTTTTACAAAGACCATCTTTGCATTTCCTTTACCAAGACTGGCTAAAGCAGAGCAGTCACAACTGGAGGCTCTTCCATATGGAAAAGGTTCAATGCTGTATAGACAACGTGCAAGAAGAAATTCAGCTCAGCTCTTCTAAGAAAACCTTCCATTTTATTGAAACAAAAACATTTTAATTCTATTGCACAGTAAACTTAAACCTGAGATGTGATCTGTCTGTAACTATTCCTTTAGTTCTGCTAAACTGTTTTCTCAACCAAGAGATTCTCACACATTCTTTTCAAACACGAGCAACACTAACGAATGGTCAGTTTCTAATCAGCTGTAACTGTATACTTAAAGTTCTTTGTTTATGACCTTTTACAAATGCCAAGGAATCTGACTTGTCTTCACAGGAGTGGAAAAATGGGTAAAATGCCAGGGTTTCCTCTAACTTGTGCAAGGGTACTTTCCAACACCACATGCTTCAAAGGGGATTTTCTCCTCAAACACGATGCAATGAATTAGAACGGAATTCTGTGGGGTTTCCCCTATTAATAAAAATTGTGTTTTATCTATATAAAATATAGATATTTATATATATTATTAATAAGCATTTAAAAATAGCGTAACTTTTAACTTTGTTGTATTGTAAAAACTGATATCAAAGATTTAAAACGTGCACATATATATAGGGAGACACAGTATTTTACATGCCAAATGTTGTTCCATGCTATAATTTGATCAAATTTATTATGGAAATACAAGTGGCTATATTTAGAAAGAATAGTTTCACATTACTGGCAGAATTTTCTCAGCTACCTGAAATCCTCCTGCTGAGCAACCACACAGGTGCCCAGTCGCGGAGGACTCACCCAGGACGCAGCTGACCCAGTTCTGCAACTTTCTGTGCCTGAGGGAAATGCAATCCCACAGAGACTACTTGTCCAAGGGGCAATCCAGCCACCAACCTGCCACTGTGCTACACCTCAGCTGTACATTCATGCAAACTTCTCACACTACAGACTGCCACACAGGGTGCAGTACAGACACAGCAACTGACATCCTAGCAGAAAGTCTGAGAAGAGCACTGCTAGGAAGTCATTAATAGGCAACAAAAGCATCACAAAAGTTCAAGACAAATAAAGTATCTGCTATATAGGAACACATAGGGAAAGGCATGGAAGGTATTTCACACTGGTAAATAGCTTCCCAAATCTGAGAGGAGTTAACATGCCTACTGTTTCTACCCATTTATTTATAATATTTTTAAAAATCTCCTAATACTCAAAGAAAATTGGTTGTTCCCCACGCCCCACAAGAAACAGTACCGATAATATTTCAAAAACACTCCTCCCTTCACATACACATGCAAGATGTCATGTCAAGTCAACACTAGAGGCCTATTCCTGAACTTCTGCATACCCTGAAGGCATTTAGGTGTACATCTCTCGTGCTTTGAAAGCACTTGGCTTCGTTCCTGAATCATGCAAGAAGTTTGCCAGAAGAATGTCAAAACATATATTAGTTTTTCCATTTTCTCACAGCACCCTGGAACAGGCAGTTTTGATTTTTATTGGATCCCACACAGATATAACCTCTTACCTGTAAATAAAATTCTCAAAAATCAAAGGGATTGAAAAAGTGAACGCAAATAAAACAACTGAGCAACAGCAAATAACAATCTAAACCCAATATAGCAATTTTTTTTGCTTATTGTTAAACCAAGCTCCAAGATCAACTGTACACTAAGTCTACAACCTGTATTCTTAAATATTTATTTCATCTAGGATTTAGCAACAATTATTGGAAGCAACCTCACTAACTTTGTCAAGAAATACTATTAAACAATTATGGCAATCACAGTAACCCAGTTTGTACCCGCAGCAAAACCTAGCAGCTTAAGGGAAGAAGTATTCTAAGGCTATTAAACTATTCAGATTACTCCTCCTGCCACCCCTGAGATTAGTTTCATTTATGTGATGGCAGTTGCCTTGTCAGGACATCGACAGAAAAGAATAGGACTTCCAGCCTTGGCCACTCCACCATCCCGACACTGAGCTTCACCTGCCAACATGACTAAAATCTGTCACAGGCTCATCCTCTTTGCAGGAAGTACGAGCAGTGGAGTCTTGCACCCACTAGGAAAGCATCAACATGCATGCAACCTGCTTTTAAAACTGTTCCATTTCCTTTGATATGAAAAGTACTTTGGGAAGAGGGGAAGTGTTTTCATTATATGACACTACCTTTACATGCAGGTCATGTATAAGCAGACTTTAAAATCTAGGAATTACCTAAAATATTGTAGTATGTAAAAACATACAGGATGCCAACCTAATTTTATTACATTTCAAGGCAGCAACAAGCATGAAACTTGCAAAATCCTCATGTGATGTACTTCCATTAAATCCTGAGGGCTATTAACAACTGTTGTAGTAGTTCACCTTGAACTCGGTACTGTTTATCTAGGTGCATGAGGTCTTGGATGTAAACATGTTTACCTGAAACGGTCCATGATCAAGCACAAGAAGTCAATAAATCTGAGGAGGTTTCACTTCATGTAACTGTAAACTCAGTGCATTTCCACTGCTCCATTCCAGCTTCAATACTTAGATCCTGAACAACCATCCCAACTGACATAATTTATGACCAACTCTCATAAGGCACTAAGATTCCATACTCCTCTGTACACATCAAAGTATCTAATTTATTACTCTGGCTACAAACAGCAGAACACTAGCTGTAAATAAAAATATCTTCAGCTTCTTTTTGAAAAAGGAAAGGAGAAAACAGCAAACCTGCAGGTGTGCTTATTTTCCTCCCTTTCTTATTACTTACCCTTAACAGACTTTATATTATCCAAATTAACAAAGCAAATAAGGATTACCTTTTATGTGAAGGTCACAGAAACAAATGAGCAGAATTCATTTGAAAAATCACACCTGTAGCTGAAAATAGGTATATTAAATTAAATAATACCTACAGTTGTTTAGATTAACAGGGAGAGGAATAGCAATTTCCAGTTTTACTGGATGTTGTCACCATGATCTGTGCGTTACTAATTATGCCACTGCTCATTAACAATACAGTGAATATTCTGAAGAAGGGGCCTCTGAACTTGTAAGTCACACCAAGTGTCCCACGAGCACCACAAAGAGTCTGGGAGAAGAGGGCAGCGTGAGGCAGGAAAGGCACACTTGCAATTCAAACAAACCAACTCTGCCTGCCGGTTAAAGCATTTTAACAGCCTCTATGGCTTTTAAAAGGTACAACCAAATAAAAAAGTATGAATAAATAAAAACCAAATGGATTGCACTCTTTAAATCCTGGAGCTAGTAATGCCACAAGGTCATAACATATGCACTGTAAGAAAAAAGTTGTGATAAGGCTTCTATCTGATTCTGTATAGACACAGTAGGTGGTACAAGGAAGAGATTTTCTCTTTCCTCCACCACACAGCTATACGGTTCAAGTCACATTATCAGTTCCAAAGCAAGAATTGAAAACATGGAATTACATTAGGGAAAAACATGGATGGTGGTCACAGGTCACAGTGAAAAGCATTTAGCAAAAGATTCAGTTCCCATTACAAAGAGTTTGGTTAATAAGATTCAAGAGCATTGTATGCATTCATCACGATTATAGACTAGTTAATTTTTTTTCCCCTTCAAATTATCTCCTAAAGGAATAAATTTAGCAACTTTCAAATGCAGTATAACAGTTTTCCAAGAAAAGTGAGGTCCAAAAAGAGCACTAAAAAAAGAATTTTCACACTTCCACACAATTAACACAACTTGGAGTTCCATAGTGGGAACAAATAAGCAGGATAGTGCCTATTCATTACTGTGAGAGTAAAGTTTCCTGGAATATGAACAATAATTGCTATACATGTACATAAAGTTTCTTTTGTTCCTTTATTGACTTGTTTGGTTTCTGTTTTTCTTTTAAGGAGACACAGTTATTTTTCATTTAAACTTCTGTGTTCCTTAGCAATTAAAGTAAATTAAGCTTTTAATTTTAAAAACTTATTTCTCTGTGGAAACCTGTATTGTAATTGGCCTGAAGACAATTTTTTTCATTCTTTAATCTGAGGTTAAGAACAAAAAAAACAAACCTCAGAATAATCTGAGTTTTTATATAGCTCCTCAATATTTACCTGATGAGCAGAAAAACATTACAGAATTATCAACACTTTGCTGGACGGTTTAGATCTACAATCAACATGTGAATGTAGCTCAAAAATGTTTGAACAAAACTATGGACAGAAACAGATGAAATTTAATTTCAGGTTATTTATGCAGTACCAAGTCTCTAAATTCTTATCTATTTCCTTTAAAGTGAAGTTAATGGTTGCCCAACTTCTGGTCTCTTTATACACTGTGTTAAGTATTTTATTCTTCCAGCTTGGGCAATTCAGATAAAACCTTATATTTTTGTAAGGGCAGTGTTTTCCACACAAACACTTAATGAATCACAGCAGCCATACATACTGCAGAAGTATGCAGGCAAAGTACACAGGCTTTTATTTGTGAAAGCTGTCCACAAGCTATGCCAGGAGTTTTTTCTCCATATGTTTCAAAGGGCTTTCTAGGAAGAAATTATGGACATTTCTCTCTTCTTGTCACCAAGGTCTATGCTATTGAAAAAAGTCGCCAACTGTTACCAAGCTGAATCAACATCAGAAACTTGAATTGTTGTGGTTTAGCAAGCCAAAACACCTAAGATCTCCAACATTTAAGCCTATGAAAACTCCTACTAATACTGTGTGTGAACTTCAGACCAACCAAAATACGTTCTGTTCAAAAGAAGATTTACTATAGAACATGTTGACACAAAATTTAAATGCTATCTCTTTTCTTGCATTCCTATCAAGGAATCTCAGATAATATCTAAAAGGAGCTAAACTCTAGCTTTATTTAGCTATTTACTGAAATTACATGAGGTTAGAGCCTCTGTTTTAGTTCACAGCATTCTAGAGAAAAACAATTGCTCTTAAGATCATGAAAAAGTTTCATTCACAACCATATTTCTACTTTGTTAATTTGAGAATAGTTACTATGATGTTTCACAACTGCAAAATAACAAAAAAAACCACACCACTTACTACCCAAACAGTTGGGGGAAAAAACCAAAACAAAGACTGCTACCTGTCTTAGCGATTGTATCATTATTTTGAATTCTATGAAAGGGGATTTGAATGCATAAATCAAGTCTCAGCACTTTGTGATGATTTTGAAAGCCTCAGATGATTGTAAATAAGACTGCAATACAAGCAATTTTAAAAACATATCATCAGACCCATGAAAACATCCAAAGGATCTGGGTTCTCAAAGATACTTTCTTTTCAGCCACATCACCAAAAGTAATTAGCCCATTGCTAAAAAGCCTTCCCAGTACTGAATCTTTTCAAACTCAGACTGTTCTTTTAAAATAATATTGGCTTTTTAAAATATCATTATACTTGGCTTCCCTTATCACTCTCTGTGTAGTTAATATATTATTTCTCTCCATGTTCATGATCCTTCCTGCAAATACTTTTGCAGAATAAGCCAATTGTTATTATCTGGATACTTTCCTTGACCATCAAAGTACTTACTGACTGGTTAATTTCAAGTATGTCTATTAATAACACAATTACTTCAACAATCATATATTGACAGTTGAGCATCCCATCATATTTTTTACTGGATCATGTTTCAAAATAAGAAGCAGTATATATCAAATTTTAACCCAATATCCCAGACACTGATGCTCTTCAACAGTCTGCAAGACTGGAGAAAAAAAGTTACTCTCAGTGCTCATGAATGCTTCTGTGCTAGACATCACCTTTTATATCCTCTTAATCTTATAGCTCCCTACAGTTTGTGAGTATTTCCTAAACTGCTTTGGACTATAATCTGCCAATGATTGATGAACACAGTGAAAACTCCAGTAAGGAATCAATAATGGACACTTAAGGGTTGTAATATTTCCCATCAGTACCACTTGAAAAAAAAAAATCTGCCCCCAGTTTCAGAGAAAAGACAGGAACACAGCAAAGAATGTACAAGATTAACTGAGTTTTAGTTGATCAGAGTAGCCTACTGCACATCAACCCCTCTGCAGTCTTCTCCAGCACTATAATTTGAACTTAATTAAATTGCAAAAAATATTACAAGCTGTTTACAATTTGTTATCTTAAAATGCTAAAAAGAAGAAAAAGACTGAAAGTCTCCTTACTAATAAATATTTACAGTGAACCATAAATATTTTTACAGATCAGTACCAATCACTGTGCAATCACGATTGCACAGAGAATAGACTGGAAATAGAAATGGAAAACTTCCAAGACAGTCCCAGCTCACCAGAGATATGCTTGGTGGGGAAACGCATTCCTCTCCTTCCCTCCTTCTCCCCCAACTATTGCAAAATTTCCACCTTGGAAGTCAAGCAAGAGATTTAATACACTAAAAACTCATGTGTTTTGGGAACCTTGCCCACAATCAAAAGGATATCTGTCTTCATCTTACAATGACTGGCCACTCCATAAGCTTCCCCAACGAGGACAGGGCATTCCAATGCATCAGAGCCTGCTCCCACTATCACAGCTATTCCCAATAATACACTACTGCAGGCAGTTATAATATTGAGTGGTTACACTGATCAGACATTAAGAGGAGTTAAAAACCCACCAAGACAAAGCCAAAAAACAGAGACCAAAGACTGAGATGATGTGCATGGTATACGGGAACCCAGGGCGATGCTTTCATAAACAGCTGTAATTAAGAACAGCTATTTTAATACAAAGCTGCAACAAACACACGTAGTTCTTTTCATCTAATAGGAAAAGGCATTCCCACTAAAGCTCTTTGCTTGCCAGACCCCAATAAGATTCCCAGTCTTACAGAAATGACAGCTGAAACCCAGTAAGTTTTAATATTAATTCTCCTATTGCTGCCATGCCAAACTAAAATACAGGAAAAAGAGGAGAAAGGCAGAGGAAACACACTTGGCACAATCATTCAACTACCTTGTTTGGCCTCTTACCAAAGGATATCTGTGTTTAGCCTACAGAAAGTCAGAGGGCTGCTTTCAAGTCAGATACAGATGACATACTAAACCCCCCATATGTAACTGTACATGTGTGAAAAAAAACCAGACATCAGGGAATTTGCATTTAAACAACTTAAAAAAACAGCAATTCTAACAATGTATACATTAACAGCTTCAATCAAGCTTTTCTCAAACAAATTGAAGATATCTTGTTATCAGAACTTCATCACTTCCCCATCTCTTGTGTTCTTTATTAAATCCAAGGTTTTAAACTTATCTCTTTACATCTGAATTTTGTTTCTTTATTACTCCATCTTCTCCTAGACCTGTTCCCACAAAACCCATACAAACTTTTGTCACAGGGCTACAGCAGAACAGAACCAGTCCCCTGACAGACTGGATATAATTTAACATAATTAAACACAATACAGGGCAATCAAACTAGCAGACATAGGTCAACAAAGAATAACTTCCTCAAATGAGCAACCCACATAGAAGTAACATTATTGATCAGTGAAAATTTAAATTCACAACCTTCCGGAATATTAATACTACTACACTTGGGTCTTTTTCCTTAAGAAGTAAGGTCTAAGAGATTTATGAAATAGTATGACAACTGAAACTCAGACAGCCTCAGGATTCACGGTCAGGTGCTCTGCTTGCTAGGAAGATAATATAAACCTGGATCAATCTCACTTATTTAATACACATTTTCCAAACTGCCTAAACATTGATGCAATGATTTGCAACATTAGTACACAAAGGTTAAAACAGTAAGATAATAATTTTACATATGCATCTTTACCTAATCAAACTTGTTGTTCAAAAGCAAAAAATGTGAACTAAAGCAATAATGCTTCTTTATCTGTGCTGAAGTAAACTGAGCGATGAAGACTGAAAGGAATACGCAAAGCATTTAAGCGGAAAAAGAACAGGGAGAGAAATTAGAATTAGTAGCAAAGCATCAAAGAACCAGAAATAAATCAGTCAATGACAAAGACAGCACAATAATGTAAATATATTCATGTATCTGGTAACGGAAAACCGTGTTTGACAGGTACACTATAATGCAACATCGTGAGGTTGCTTCATTACATGGGAAAGATGTTAAATATTTTACTAATCAGAAAACCACTGAAAACAATTAGTCCTTTGTACAAGGTAAGCAGAGTGCATCTGAAGGTCTATTTTTAAACTCCTAGCAAATATTTTTAGAGGTAGACTCCCATCCACTTTGGTCAAGAAAAAGTACAAAACAAAATTCATTATAAGAGATTAAAATTCAAGTTTGTATTTACAAAATAGCTTTCTAAGCTTGTTGGTGTCTGAAAAAACAATCTCTGAATAGCATTTTGTACAGAACAACTTATGGAATCTGTACGTTACACACTGAAACTCTCAGCCTCCAATGAAGGAATCTGATCTTTTGCTTTTAAAGGTTAGGAAATGTTAGGAAAAATGCTTTTTAAATGTCTGGAAAAAAATTTCTAACCTCCATATTAGTCTGGCATCTGTTAAGACTTTAAAAAGTCCTTAGCAGACTTACTGAGTAAAACCAAAAGTACTCTGTTACATATGTGGGCTAAAGACTCATATGAAATCATGGCCCCTAGGAATTTTTTTTGCTTTTCCACACGATTTTGAAAGATTTTGGGGCTGCACAAGGACAAAATTCCTGGAAACCCACTGGGATGCCATGCCGGTGCTCGTGGAGGGCTCCCATGAAGCCACCAGGCGTCACCTGTGCCACAACCCTACCATGGGCGAGGAATCACAGGGGGCACTTCGGACACTCACACTGCTTCAGCCAAGTGATTTTAAAAAACTTCACCAAGCTGACTTTGCCAGAAGCCCATTAAGAGGTTTTACAGAGTCTGACAGGCAAGCTATGGAAACAGTAACTTCCAAGAAAAAGTGTACCAATTAAAACAGTCATAACATCTTCAGTCTCCTCTGCCTTTCCAAAACAAGGGATAAATAGATTAATGTAAATTCACATACCCTCTAGCAGATGCATCCAGCCCACTCAAATAACACATTTATCACAGCTACTAGGATAGCATTTGAGCTGCCAGTTTGCTCACAGATGATACGGACTTTCCCTCTCCTTCTCTCAACGCTGTTAGGAATGACTTATGGTAACAGGGCATCTGAGAGTGCTCCATCCCACACAGAATTTTTCCTCACCACTGACTTTTTTTTACCTTGCATCCTAGCGTCTATCATTAGCTCACAGCCACAGTGATTATCCTTGTCTATTAACAACAAGCTTTCGAGTGCAACACCAAAACTATCAGTTCAGGGTTGTGGATGAAGAGGGGAAGAAGGGGAAAGTGGACAGCTATAAAGCACTAGTGCTTCCCACTGCCACCTACCCTTGTCCCTGAGTAGAAACAGCATCGAGGGACTTTGGAATGTAGCACCTCCATTTTACAGAAAGATACAAGTTACAAAATTCTGCCCAAGAAAACAGTGTCTATTTCATAACTGCGTTAATTTCGTGAAAAGATGTTCACGTTTCTATTTAAATTGACCTCAGACATCAAGTTTCTTCAATGACTTGCAACATAACATACCTAGAAGCAACACTGCTTTGAAGTCGGTCTATTTGCCAAAGCTGCGAAATTTCATGAAGAATTAAGAAGTTTTTTTCAAGGGGAAGACAAGGCACATAGACCCAACAAGTTTTTAAAATGTTTGACATTTTAAAGCTAATTTTTTAAAAACTTTCTAAAAAACTAAGGAGTCACACTTTTAAATAGAGCTAGACTTCAGCTGGGGAAATCCATCCAAGTCAATAATATAGCAATAACCATTTTACTCCTTCAGAGCATTCAGCCCAGAACATTTAACACTAAACAAACACTCTGTCAATTGCATGGTATGAGAGGACATAAGGTAACTCAATTCTAGATCATTCTGAAGAGATTACAAGTCTTTGAAATGGGGAGGGGGAGGTGAAAGGGAGGTTATGTTTTTGTTTCATACTTAAAACATTACCTCCCAATTACCTCCCTTGTTAATCAAAAACATGCTGTACATTCTTTCATCTTAGAAAGTAACCATTAAAACAGACCTATCTAGCTCTTTAAAAAAAAATTAAAAAGTGAGGTAATAAGTTGTGAATCAAAGTGTTCCTTTCCAAATAAAACATCTGCAACGGAAGGGGGGGGAAAATAGTTTAATAGAACTGCAGATAGGTAATCAAATGCCCTAGTTCAACAGGGAGTAACAAGTATGTGCACAGAGTTTTAGATTTGTCCTTGCAGCATTTAATCCTGCTCATATTGTGCAATTTATCTCAGCACGGTCAGAGCAACCATTGCTCTACTCCCACTAGGTGGAAAATTCCACTCGAGCTTAAGTGAAACTCTTCAAAAGCCCAATTTGAATTCTTTCTGCTCAGCCCAGTTTTGCTCACAGAACTGCTCATTCGCTTGCAAGCACAGTATTATTCTGTTCATCTTTGAACAACAAAAGCATGCCACTTCACTGCAGGCTGACCCCTGAGAGGAGTATGAAGACCAGTTACAGGTCACAATCACCCTTCCTCTCTTCTTACTGCGTAGTGATATCTTCCCTTGACAGTAGTACAGCAACAGAAATGTAACAATTCCATGGTAAAAATATGGCAATTTAATGCTATAATTACATCGGACTACCATGTAATTGGATGTATATGCAGATGTTATAGGATAGAAAACTGCATTGAGTAATTCAAAGAAACAACTTTATATACAATTTAATGACTTCATGCATAGGGCCTTTGGCACCAGATCTCTTCCACCCTCTGTAAGTAGTTACTTCACAACAATCTTCATTACCAACGTCTAAAGAACAACCAAATCAACAACCAAATCAACAAATCATTAATTTTTGTACATTTGCTGTTGTAGAATGAAAAATAGGAAGGGAAATAGAAAGGAAAACAGCAACATATTTATCTCACCAAGATAAATCATCCCTGTGTATTCCAACTAACACAGTCAGAATGAACAGAAAACAATCATGGTATTCACAGACCAAAGGCATAAGAACTGTAGGTAGAAATACAGCTAGTAAAAGCATACTGAGCTATATAATAAATACATTTCCCCCTGAAGAATCCTTGGTACTGTCCCCTGGCAACCATAAAAATGTCAATGCTTTGCTAAGTCAGAAAATGTATGTACACCCACATACAATTTTCTGTCTGAAATATGTAATAATTTTATTCTAGTTTTATACCTGTATCCACAACATTTACTGACAAATTCAATGGAAAGGAAATGCAGAAAGCATCATCTTTATCTACCATATCATTCCTCTTTAGGAACATAGTTAAGGGGAAGTAGGTCCAATCACAAAGGTCTCTTAAATGTTCCAGGTTCTTAAAGATTTTTATTGGGGTTTTCTCCCCACCTCTGCTGATACCTCAAGATAATAAGCTAACCAAGTGCAAAAAGTTACTTTGCTGGTGTAGGTACCTTGCAAAAAGTCGTGGTTTTAACATAAGTAAGATGACAAAACTAAAAAGCTGTAAGCAAAAACTTGTCAGAAGTTAACCTATTACCAATAACAGAAACTATGCTGAAACATTATATTGAAAAAATAAAAGTAATAAATAAATGAGTATTCTCCAGTGTATTAAAAAAGGCATAAAACCTGAACTAATTATTGTTGTAATGAACAGTTTTAAACATTTCCCAAAAAAGCATTTAAGATTTGGCTTTCTGCTGTATCTGAATATTTTTAATTGTTAAATACAGTCCATTTAAAAACTTCTACTACAGGTTTTTCCCTTTCAGAAAATGGTAGATTATCTATTCTTGGCAATTCAAAAAACATGATAAAAAGCAAGAGATACATCACATCTGATCTGAAAAATAAGCAGACGGAGATAGTATTTTCTAACATAAACAGTAGTTTAAAATAAAAATTTTAAGATCTTAAGATAACAGCTTTGTCCTGTTTCACTACTAAAGGAATAAGATTAAGTACAGAAGTTTACTCACCATATTGTGTTGAAGCTTTTACACAGATAGCAAGATTTCCTCTCAAATACTGGTTTCTGCTCACCCACAACCCTGGTTCCCTTATCAAACTCCCCATCCCAAACCAAAGGCATATGGAGCACCAAAAATATCTGCTGAATATCTTCATGTAACCACCATATAAATTAAAGTTACACTGTATAAAAATTTGAAAAGTCATCTTAGAAACATATTAGATAAAGTAGAGACCCATATCTTTATCTAGCTATGTATGTATACTCATGGATGGATATGGCGAGACATATATATATATATATATATACACACGTACAAATCTATGTATTATTCATTACACTTACGTGTTAGAACAGTCATTCTGCAGGACTGAAAACCCCACCAGAAGTCTGTACAGCAAACCTTGCACTGCCATAACCTGTCAGAAGTTTTCATCTACCCTCTCTATGGCATCGATCATGCCATAAAGGATTTGCAGATGAAGATTTACAATCAAGTCATACAATGGCTTGCGTAAGGTGATATCCTAATCCCCAAAAACAAGTTTAATAATATAGGGAAATGTAATCAATACCAGTTTTTTCTTTAGGAATTAAGACTGCAGAGAAGTTTAAAAAGACATTTCATAAAAAGTTACCGAAGATTGAAGAAAGAACTTCCATCACATAAAAAACCACCACAAAATCACCTTACCTTATAATAAAAGGGACAAACGGTGCCATGCTGAGTGCTGAGTGAGTGCCATCCATTGGGGATGGATACAGTCTTCCCAGGATTAAAAGCAAAAGAAACAGGCTTGGATGGATTTTCAGCTCTTCAGCTTCACTAAATGAAAAGGGGTAAGAAGCACTTGGTGAAAAAAGCATCCCCCTTCATGTTATTCCTGAGCCTCTTCCCTACAGAATAGGCTTCTCCATTTCTGGTTGAAGGAGGTACGTTAGGCTGATCATTACAGGAGAGTGCAAACCCTGCTGGGATCAAACATGGCATCCAGTTCTCCCGCAGGGGACCCCTGTAATGAAGGCACTTATGGCTGTATTGCCTTCACTTTCCTGCATTATTCCAAGCCTCTTTTATTCCCAGTTATGGTAAGCTGCCTTTGTTTTTAAAGAATATTAAACACCTGCACAGATAACATTTCCCTATGAACCAGAAAACTGAGAAAGCAGAGTTACAAAAAGCTGGTTTAAAAAAAAGTCCTTATCAGTTTGGAAGGAAATGTGTAGTTACTAAATAGCAGGCTTTATTAAAGAATAGTCCTTGTCATTGACACCAAGGGCTACTATTCCTATTGCAAAAACAACCATAAATTTAAGTTAAAATCAACTCTTCTTGATTTATTTAATGACTAATAATGAGATACAAGCCTTCATTCACATTGAAAAAGCATTCAAGTCCGACATTTCAGACAGCAGCTTTCAATCTTTTTCAACTGAAAGACCTCCCAAAATTTACCAGTGATGACACTGTCACCTTTCAAAAAGTCAGACAAAGCAGATCGCTGCACTGAATATACACACCTTCTTTGAAGAAGAAGCAGAGACTGGTGAAACTTCTGCCTCCGAGTAGCCACCTTAGGCCCATTAAACAGACAGCTGAACCTCAGGCATAAATCAGCTACTCAACTTCCACAGTTTATACCATAGCATTTTCAGAAAAAACAAAGACAGCACTGATTTACTTTAAAAGTTCATGAACCTAGGGGTAACAGCGTCATCCCAAATGGTATCATCTGCTGCAGCAGATCAAACTGTAGCTCTCAGCCACCATTTGTGGAGTCCTTAAAACAAGATCAAGAACCTTCCCCAGAGTCAGTGTGCCACAGCCTGGAAAGTGTTCATTTAGGGTTACATGAGGCCTATGACCCCGTATCACTTAAACATGTTAGGAAGCTTTGTGGTTAAACATGAGGAAGTCAAACACCCAGACTGTTTCCCTGAAAAATATAAGTTAACACCTGATCCTAGGAATGCATCAACTATTAATTACTCGTCAGTAGGTCAATCTTCAGAGACTTAGTGCGATGTGCAAAAGTTAAAAGAAAAAAGCCTTAGCAAAAGACACTACTAAAATTCTATCATTTCAAAAAGCACTGATGTGCGTAACAGCATTAGGGCATACGTGACACAACTCAGTTTAACGTTTTCATTGCACTTTATATTTTCAAATTTTCTCAGACATCATCTTACCTGTTCAAAGTATTGGTTACAACCTCCAACTGCTTGAGAAGGAAAGGATAAAGACTTGGAAATCGGGAAAAAAACTCCCTTCCTGTCATTCTGCAGAAACAAATGAGTAAGAGTCGCAATTAGCATTCTGCAGTAATTAGGTACACTCAAAATACCAGTTTATTTGTTGGCTTTCTGATGCTACAGTGAAGTTGGCAATCTAGAACCACGCACACATGATGAATTCCTTTCAAAGGTAATGTTTTCATTAAAAATGATGACACGGTGTATTTTACACAAGTTAAGTAGCTCTGTCTGTATGTGTGCTTACTAACACTTTGCCAGCTAAACTGGTTGGGCTTTTTTGGAAAATCACACTAACAAGAAAAGATACAACAGCTTAAATTCCAGCACCATTATAAGAACATTCTGGTTGAACAAGGGAAGACTTACACTTGCTTTAGCATGGCTCATGTACTAAGTAGCTAATAAAATACACCTAATAGGCATGTACTAAGATATGCTCATAATTTACCAACACTAAAAAGCATCTCAATACTAACTCAGAGAAGATTTGTAAAATGCAGCAGCAGAATCATCCAACCTTCCATTAACCCTCTTTATACAGTGCTGCCTCCAGCACATGGCCGGGGTGACATTTACAGGCCACGTTTTTGCTTGTGTAGATGGAGCAACCACATTCAAAACAGAGCAATGCACAAATACCTAATAAAGAACTCAGCCCTAGTCAGAATTAGTAAAGTGACACAGTTCAAGCTGCAAAAGCAAATCAATCCAAGCTAAAAGGAGGCAAGTAGAAATGTTCTGTATTTGTTTTATAATCTTTGGATCAGATAAAGCATGGCTTCATGGTTTATAGGAAAGCATTCAGCATCATCTAAGCAAGAACCACTTGAATGGTACAGTGGGGAGATTCTAATTAGACATATATGCTATGCAGATAAAACAGATTGCCTTTAAAAATAAATAAAGGCCATCCATTTAGAAAAAGGAAGCCAACTGCAGAGTTTACTTGCCACAAGAACAAGCAAGATAAATAAGTAAATGCTAGCATGTCTCCAATGCAAAGCCTACAACAAGCAGACAGATCCAGGTCCAGTGAAGTAACACGACACGGCAGGATGTGTAAAAATAAGCAGACAAAAATCTCACACGAGTAAACGAGCACATGGCAAGCACAGCTTCTTCCAGCACTCAGCTAACATAACATGCCTTAGCCACAGGCCACAGAATAAACACAGCAAAAACAGATTACTAGATGGAAACAAATGTTCAAAGAGGTACAGGAAACTTTCTCCGGCACGTAAGAACAATACTGTGAATATATATACACAATACAGGGACTTGCTATAACTAAAAGCACGTTCAAGGAATCTGCAGTAGCTGTAATAGCTGCAAAAAAAAAGATTTCAGTAAAAAAATTAGAGGGAAGCATTCAAATATAAATTGAAGTATTAATGAGGGCAGTTAAAAGATCAATATTGACAATGACTGGTTATTTAAGCAGAAGATACTCATGTAATTTCTTCTAACAGCTTCTTGAAAACAACTTCAATTTTTTGCACATACATTATGTAGCAAACTGAAGATGCAAAGCCAGAGACAGCACAAAACATAAAATCTAACTATATGCAGTCAAAGAACCTGAGTTTTCATATGTAAAACATTAGGAACTCAGTAAAAAAAATTCTATCAAAAAATGCTGCGACACCTCCACCTTTTATGCCACAGAGTGCATTAAGCAAAAGCAGAATTGGGGTTAAGATTCTTATGGAATGGATAGCACTGGTTAGAGGTTTAGGAGAGGACTATATATACAAGTAGCACCTCACACAACAAGTACTTTTAACAGGTCCATTTTTATGCATTGAAAATTCAGCAGCCATATTTGAATCGGTATTAAATAATGGAATTGAACACCCTTACAAAGTCTCAAGATTCTTTGTAATTAGCATGGTTTCATGAATCCTTTTGACAGGAAAAGAAACCAGTAACTACTGAAGTGGGTAACTTACACACCCTCCTACTTGGTTTACTGCTCCACAGCTTACTCGAGGGGAGAAGGCAGCCGAATCAAAACCATTAATCAGCAGTAGCTGCAGAAAAGATATCCAGAGGCACTTTCAGAAAAAGAGAGACACAGCTATCTGACCAGACTGCTGTAGGTCTTCTAGTTCAGAAAGGAAAAAGGACTACACATTGGCAGAAGCGCTGCAAAATGCAGAGGTGTTCTCAAAAATACAGAGCACCGATTTAAGCGTGAATCCACTACCTGGGTATGTCCAGGCAGGGAGATGTGCAACAGGGAATAAACAGAAAGCAAAATAGTTGGATAGAATAAAATAGAGGTATTTAATTGTTTCATTTTTGATCACTGACCATATTTCTTCTCCTGGAAACGTGCACATTATTAGGTACACACAAGTATTTGTGTACCATAACTGAGACTGGAAAAACAACAAAAAAATATAATAGTTCTGCTTTTCAAAAATGTTCATGGCACTATTTTCTATTAATTTCACTAAAAAACGTACTCATTTGAAAAATGAACACCCACACTTTAAGGTATGTCTATACATGTTAACTCATATAAACAGATTCCTGCATGTACATAGACACATATATATGAGTTAGACTTCATAATTAATAAGCTATCCATATCTTTAAAAGGAGATATGTTCCTAACATACCTATAACAGAATATATCAAATAAAAGTCGACTAAACTCAAAAGCCACTGCTAACAGTTTTTGTGAAACAGAGTTTTTCCTCCTATTCTAAAATATATCTGACAGGGAATGATAAGTTTAAATTAAAAATAAAGATAACTATCTTCCTATTAGTCACTGACATAGTTCAAACGCAGACTTTTGGAAACACAGCTACCATAATTAAATCCTTAAGCCAAACATTTTGTGGATCACAAGATTTCACATTTACTCACTCTAAAATGTGTTTATAAGACAAGTAACTGAGAAGAGCCTTTAGATAGCAGTATTCTTCCCCACGTCCAGCTGAAACTATTTTTATATTGTTTCAGAGCACATCTTTAACAGTATGTTAAACCACAGACTGTAACAATATTTTCTTTTTTCCTGTTAGTAACTCAAAATAGCACAATTTCACAATCCAGAATTTCAAATGGGTTTACTGAGACCTAAACAATGAACTAGTGGAAGGTTATTTACTGAAAGAGGAAGTATGGTAATGAAACCAGAGAAGTTACCAGTGGGCTGATGATGCCTACAATAAAATCTGTCTCCCTGATGTAAAATGTCATTCAAGTGCATATTTAAAATGATGCTTGATGTAGGAAGGCTGAGAGATAAACTAATGGGAGCACTTATACTCTCCTAAATTAACTTGCAAAAATAATCTGTAAAACTGTATAAATGCAGAATACTGCAGTACATAGATAGGAAGACGCAATATTTACATCTCAGATACTTTGCAGTTTAACAATGTTAATGCTTTTTCATATGCAAACAATTCTGCAGAAAAACCAGATAACTATATTAGAGTACAGCCCATTCACAAAAGGTTTCATTTTGATGGACAGAGAAAGCAGCTTTGTTTTAGCACTCAGAAGAAAGACTCACAAAGAGTGTTTATGTAGAGACACATGAGTTTCTTTTCCATTTTTGCTCAGGTTTCCCACCCTAAAAGATGTTTCATTGACAAAAAACAGTAATACAGAGGTATCTTTTGCACCATGTCTTACAGAATCAAGCAACATCCACCACTCCTAACAATTCTCTGCATCCCCCTGAGTCCAACTCTCCCTCTTAAATAGACTCTGGAGCAGACAGAAATGGGGAAAGGAAAAATCTTTCACAGAATACAGAGTTCACAATAAATTGACAAGAAGTTATTTTGAAGGCATGTGATGATACAAAGCTCAGAATTTAACTGCTAGCAATAAGCACTTGGAAGACAAGAGTGAATGACATCTAAGTTCCAAAAAAACAACTAGTGATAGAATTAAAAAAAGACGTAACAAAGCAGACTGTAAATCTATAAAACTTCAGAGAAAAGTCTATGTAAACTACATGTATATATACATGTATATGTAGTTTACATACCATGCTTAAAAGTGTTGATAACTCTTCTTCAGAAAATTTACAAAAATCAGTTTTACGTTTTTCTGAAAAATAACATAACCCAGAAACACTTATTATACTTGCCCACCAGCAGTTCTTCCATTCATCTGGAACCAGTTCTTTGGCTTTATCACTTTTCAGAGTAGAACCTGGAGTGGCTTAAATTAATCTAAAAATCACGTACTTAAAAAATTTCATTTCATCTGCTTGGCTTATGGAGAGATCAATTACCATCAAACTTCTAGAACCAAATTCATAAATACTGCTGAAACCTGTGACATCCCCAGTCATTATACGTTATGTTTGTCTCAGTAGCAACTTGATGCTACATAATGCAAGGGGTTTATATGTTTAAAGAAATCTATGTTTATAGAACTATTGTCTTTCTAAATAAATATTCCATCTTTATGCATAGCAGGTACATGGACTTTTTAACTGCATTTTAAAAAATACATTTAAGAATAAAACCATGGATGTTGCAGTGTTCTTTTTAAAGCCGTGCTGTACACTTAAAAGAATACTCCAGGAGATTAAAATTCTGCTGTGACACTGGGGCATACGTATCATTTTACTGCGACGTGTCAAAGATTACCTGCTTCTGTTCTTTCATTTATTTTTCAGAAGAAGGAAGCTTTATAACCTTGTAGGCTGGTTTTAGTAACTGATATATGAAGGAATATTTGCAGTAAATATGTTCATATTTGAGTACAGCATAGGTGAGATTTGGAGACTGTTCTGAGTGCAGCAAGGGTCTCTAGTGCTCTTTTCAAGCATAAATATTGCAAACAACTGGTCAGCTGACAAATGCATGGTTAGATATTTGACAGGGAAAAATAATATTATATTTAAAAAGAAATAAAAGTAGAATGTGAAAAAATATAGACAAGACACACTTAGAGAGATCAAGACCAAGAACGTTGTTTTACTGAAATTATAGAAACACTGTCACCTGTAAAATCTACTTGTGTTATACCAATCCTTATGTTGGCACCATTAACCATGATATTTCAGATAATCCTTTATGTTAAAGAGCAATAATGCAAAAACAGAACTCAACTTACTCCTTGCACTGCAAGGACAACTGCTGCTGGAAGAACTTGAAAACCAGAACAGAATTTGGCAAAACTGTAATTCAAAATGACAGATATACAGACAATACACATTTGACATATTTGCTTCTCATTTCACTGAATTATGAAAAAATTCCAACAACGCAACTTAACTAGACTAGTTTTTTTGTCACCCATTTCAACATTCATGTGAAAAACTGACATACTGAAATTAGGGCATTCTATTAGATAAAATGGCTAAGTTAGAGAAGGAACAGGACTTAATGAAAGACCCCAAAAGAACACGTTCCAAGCCAATTACTGGTGTCCCTAATTGATTGTTGGGACCAATACTATTATACTGAAAGACCAGAGTCAGAGGGTCAGAAGTGTGCTGATGCAAAGCCACCAATGAAACAGAAGTTATGAAGCACTGTCTGTTGAGAGAGAAGATTCAAACACTGTGAAACAAATCTGGATATTCTGAGGACCAGGAATACCAGGACATGAAATTAACAGAAAATAAAAAGACTGCATATAAGAGGACTAATTAAAAAAATATATTACAAATTAGGAGCTCATCAGCTGCAAACAGCAAAAATATCCAAGTATATTAGCTGGTACCTTGGATCCCTCATCAAGAGGAAAAAGAGAAAAGGCAAATGTGTTTCTGTAATACATCAACTCTGATACAGCCAGTACAGGCAAGGAAGTACTAATACCATTCTCCAAAAACAGCCAATACGTAAACTGAAATAAATCACAGGTAACTTCCAGATAAGACAGACTTTAAAACAAGCTGCTCATGTGACCAAGCTTATAGAATGCAAATTTGCTGAGAGAAGATAAAAAACCCTCAAATTGTTTTGTCTGGCAAAATTAACACAGAAGGGATATGGGACTGACACTAACAAATACCTCAAAAAAAGCATCAGGAGGGAAAATAATTATTTAAACTAAGAGACAATGCTGGCATAATAAAAAATAAGCATGAAATGGCCATGAATAAACATACATTGCCAGTTATGTTTTTAATGATCAAAGCAGAGTGCTTCTTGAGAAGTTTTACTTGGGAAGGTGGCATGTAGGGAGTCTTCCTGCAGAAAGAGTGGGAAAGAGCAAACTGCTTTTAAGATGAGACTTGATCAGTTTATAAAAGGAAGAGCACAGCAAGCTTGTTTATGAAAAGAACTGAGTCAATATACCAGCAGGACCCTTACTACCGTGTGTGCCTGTGATTTTGTGACATGCTGATACACATGGAAATTCCAACCCTTTCTTAATCATATGCGGTTCCACTGCCACTGAACTGCTGCTGATAAGAATTATATAAAGATTATCAGATGGTAATTTTCAAATCTCACCCTTAATGTCATCAAACAGGCCAAGACTGTATGTAAGCAGATTCCAAAATGCACATTGGCTAAGTACGAAAAAATTTCTAGACCTTCCTTTCAGAAGTTCCAGGCACTCAGTCATCACCCTTAAAAATTTGCTTGTAATTCACTTCTTTTTAGATCAAATTGAAGTCTGCAGTGCGTTTCTGATAGGATGAACAGGTGGCTCACGCTTTCCTGAAGATCAAAAACCTCCAGAAGAATTGCAGGTTTCACTTCACTTGAGAAAAAAGAAGCAGAATCTTAAATTTATCCTAAAATGAGCCTATTATTGCCAGCTCACGGAAGTAACCTTCAAATTCTAAGGAGTTTGGGAAAACAGTGTACATACTACTGAAAGGCTACAACTTGCCAGTTTCATGTACAAAAACAAGGAAACAACAGAAATCAACCTAAGAAATCAACATAAAAATGTTTTTCCATAAATGCACAGAGAATCCAAGAATCTGGTGAGCACTGGAATCCATTCTTATTTCCTAAGGAGAGCAGTTAAACTATATTTTCATTCAGGAAAAAAGCTAGAAAATCTTGTACTCGCCCATCAGGCTCAGCTTTGCTCAGATTTCTCATTTGGAAACTGAGGCAGTACAGCTTGAATAAACAAAGGATTTGGGCTGGACCACCAGTCTCAACAGCTATCAATGGTTCAGTGTTCGGTTGTTGGCTGATAACCAGCGGAACACTCCAGAGGTTATGTCTGGGGCCACCACACCCCTCAACATTTCTATCAACAACTTGGTTGAGGAGATAGAAATTCTGCAGACCAGCACTGAATTAGGGGGAGTGGATGAAAGACCAAACAGCAGAAGTTCAGTCTAGACAGACCTTGAGAAACTTGAGGCTTGGGCTAACAGAAACCTCCTGCAGTTCAAGGAGAAACACAACATTTCGCAGCTGGCTAAATAAACCTGGGCATCAGCACAAGCTAATAACAAACTGGCTCAGAAACCAACAGTGCCATGGGAAAAAAACATAGGTGTTACAGTGAATGCCAAACTCAGTAAAGCCAATGGCATGTCGTCATTGCAAACAGGACAAACTACATACTGGACTATGTTCATCAGGACAAATGCAGCAGCAGATCAAGCAGTGAGGCTGCACATGGAATCCTCCATCAAGTTGGGTTGCCAGGTTCAGAAGAGATTAGAACACACAGGAGAGGGTCCAACAAACAGCTGTTCAGATGGACAGGGCCTAGAGTACCTGCCCTGTAAGAAGCAGCTGAAGGGGCCAGGTTTGCTCTGTTTGACAAAGGGGAGGTCCACGGTAGATCTGACAGCAACCCACAACCACATGAAGGAATCAAAGACTAGAGAGATAATCTTTAAGTAGTTGCAGATGGTACAGAAAGGACCAATGGACACAAATCATAGCTTGGAAGTTTTAAATTGGGCAAGGGGAATGAAGCATTTGAACATATTACTCAGAGTGGTCATGAAATGACCATTCCTAGAAGCTTTAACTCAACCAAAGACACTGCTGACCTGTATTGCTAGCAGTCACTCCTCAAATGAGAATCAAGGAAACAGAATAAAGAGGTGCTTTTACAGTCTGTATGGTTCCACATAGCCACTTCCCACTCTGGCACCATGGTTTTAACCTCATCTTCTTAACAGATCAATGTTTTTCTTGTTTTCCTGTACTTGCTGGCCATCGCTAGCTACTGCAATTACAGTAGACAGTAGTTCCTGCTCTGAACAACAGAATTTGAGATTTAACAGGTTTTTAGTAAGTTAGTAACTTAAGTCTTAATTCACCACAGCTGTTTTTTTATCCACAACATAGACTAATATTTAAAAAAACTACCGTGACATAAAATAAAAATTACCACTTAAAATTTTGTTTATTTCAGGAAGAAATATATACTTATGAAAGTTCTTGATTAGTAGTCCCTCTGGAGGACAACCAGAGAATCATCGCTATTCTTTTACTAAGAGACAGGGATAATAGCAATACGCAAGTTCCTTTAGAAATAAAGATTATATATAAATTTTAATTTGCTTCAGATAATTTTCTTTTAAAGAACACAGGTATGAGCTAAATTCCTGAAATCCCATAACTGTCTCAGGACTCATGACAAACTGCTGTCAAGAAAACATTTCACATGCATGAAAGAATTTTAGCACTGTCATAGAAGACAAAATGGCCATGCAATTTTGTGGGAGGTTTGGAAAGACACAAGGAAGCCTGTAAAAAAAACAAACAACTGTAAATAAACCTGCTGTAATACATTGGCTAGTAAGACAGAGGAAGGATATAGAAGCTTGTTGCATACTTGTTTTTCTAGACCTAACATGATACAGGACACTTCTTCAGTGGCACAAAGGCACAACTTTTCTGTAATCTCATCAAACTAGTTACAAAAAACAATTCAAATTCCCCCCCCTCCCGCCCCCCCATCAAATGAAAAACACTGCGAACGGGAAAGAAGAATCATTTTAAAGAGTGGGGTTTGCACCTTTAATAAAGAAGTGGTGACACATTGCCTTCAATAAATCTAACATTTGGTTTGTTAGGAAATAGAAAATACTTAAATCCCAGAACGGTAAGCAAAATAGTTTGAGTTCACTGACTTGAAAAAACATTCTTTTATGCTACACAGACCTAAAATAAATACTTAAAAGGAACTAAGAATATGCCACTATATCTTGGGTTTCACTTTCCTTCAGATAGAAGTGCTAGAATAAACATTCTTACTAGTTTACGTTGCTGTGTTTTTATGAGGTTAATAACTGAACTGCCAATCAAAACCTGTATAAATACAGTAGTTAAATACCTTCTGCTTTAGAAGCACTTCTATTTACAAGAGAGCTAGCCAAGATTTCCAAAGGGCTGCATGGTCTGGTTTGCTTTGATCTCTTAAGTAGAAGTTTCTTTATACCTCTTGTTTTGCTATTTATTACACTCTGTGTAATCAGGCATAGAAAGAGCACCTGCATTGAACAAATACATCAGAAAAGTGTAACTTAGAGGATAATTATGCAACACACAGTTCACTGAAATAACTTGTGAAGAGCACTTTTCCAAGAGCACTTTTGCTGCTATGCTAGCAAGAGAAGTAAGCATACAATGGGCTCAGAATAAAAACAAGGGAACAACAACCCAGCATCAGAGACAACCTGGCACCAATATCAACACAGTAATGACTCAGTTTTGATATACATAGACAAACGTACCTCTATATGTGCAGGTATATAAAACTATATCTAAACCATACTTTAAAATAAAACAAATATTTTACATATAATTACTTTAAACAAACTTTTTTTAGAAAGTTGAACTACACATATGCACAAGTGTGCATATAGCATATATAACACAATAGAACTAAAATTAAGATTTATGTATCTCTAAAAAGCCTCCAAGAATTCTATTCAACCACTGCCTATAACACTATTATCTCTAATCTCTTACCACAAGTTTAGCATTGTAAATTTTACCTCCAAATAACCCCCCACTTTCTGTCTTCTGTGACGAGTACCTGCTTTTTAATTAGTATAGTGAAGTTAATGAATAAGGGATACGTACATTATGCAGGGATCAGAACGGAATAATTACATCTATTCATATTAATGAAAACTCTTATCACAACAGCAGAAAATAAATTACCTACTCGTGCAGTTAGTTTACAGTAATTTTTGTTTCATGGAATGCATTTTACTCACTTGGTAGAAACAAATGTTAACATCATGCCCCGACTTTATTTAAAACAAATGAATGGACTGAAGTTACTTCAGGCCAGCAAATATATTTTTAGGATGTTTCGCTTTGGGTAAACTTTCATTCCTGTCACTTTACCACCTTCATCTTTCTGTTTTCTGGTGCTGATTTAAGACAGGATGTTATGAAGACGCTCCCTGTTCAGGAGAGGACATATGCACATTTGCACCCAAGTTACTTGTGGGTTTAGGCCCCAAATATGTGACTGGGGTTATTGTTTTGCTGACTCTGTATATACAAGATAAAATCTTGAAGTAAAAATGGTTCTCTAGATTTTAGATATTTTGTCTAAAAGACAGAGACACTCATTGTGTTCCTAAACTCTGCAAAAATTATATAGACAGAGAGCATCCTCAGCCTCAAGAAGGCCAGTCCACATTTTCTGCTACAGGGAATTTTAGATAGTTTTAGATTAGACTTATAAAACAAACACAGTAATGAAGTAGTAACAAAAAGGGAAACAGATTTGTTTAGGAGCTTGTTTTCAATTTGTTTCTGTACAAAACTTTCATAAATTTTATCTTCAATTTACAAGTTAATAGCACCTTATCACCATTATTCTTATTATAAGGCACTTAGGAAGCTTGTTCAAAATTATGTTTAAACAAGTATATTGTTGTTGAACTGTTAATCAGTAAAAGCGATAACAGTTATCTGAGTCAGCCTGAACTTTTGCATGTTTTCTTGAGACAATTCTGAGATTAAGTCTTCTAAATCTGTGAAAGTCAATAAAAAAGAGAGCCAGAGCATTAAAACCAAAAAAGTTGAACAAAATAAATGTGGCCTATTTTTGGCAGACAGAAGGGGAAGGGATTTTTTTCTTAAAAAAAAAACAACATCCTCATGAGGCAATGTACTGCACCAAATCCTTAATAACTACCTTGCAATCATTCACCGGAACAACTAAGGTGGCATGGAGGGAACAGGCTGCAAAAGGTGACACAGAAGGAGCTAGAGGAAAAGGACCAGAGGCATTTAAATGGCTCAGTCATCTCATGAAACCTCCCTGTCAACCAACACAGTATTCCAACTGGAAAGCTGCAACAGGCCAAGACTGCCAGAGAAAATCCACCGGGGAATCACTACCAAGATCCAAGATAAAGCAATCCCAACCCTTCCCTCTGTAGCACGCAGTCCAAGAGGAGGTCGGAGGGCAGTTCTGTGAATCAAGCCATACTTGTGTTTCCCTGCTAGGGGTGGCACGAGAGGCTCAGCACTGCTGCGTCACACGGCTCCTCCTGTGCCCACGGCTGCAGCCACATCCCCTCACATGGAGCTGCACCCCAGCTGGCCCCAGCACCTCTGCCAGGGCTGTGCCTCCCAGTCAGCGCCCAGCGTTTACAGCCCGGAGCCAATCCGAGTATTGTCCCCAGCAAAACTCACCCAAGGGCCATCCCATTTTACAACATCGACGTGCCATTACAGCTTGACCACATTAGTGCCACCAAAGTTTATTTTGGCTTATCCCAAAACAGTACTGGCCGCTCCTCTGTGGGCAACGCAGACCCATCTCAGAAGTCCTATCAGAGCCTCATATGATCCACTGCAAATGCCTAACAAAACATCATTGAGGTAAGACAGATTTTTGAGGTGTTAGGTTAGAAATACTGGAGGTGTTAGCCTGCCAGGAATGAAACATTCAACAGGAATCATGTACTTATGATGTACTCCATGTACTTTAAGATACACCTTTAGAGTAGCTTAGAGAAAAGGAATACCTGATTCATTTAATTTAGGGGTAACATTCTGAAAAGAGAGGTCTGCATTAGAACATTCAGTTTGCAGTGTTTTCCTTTAACTCTTTCACAGTGTAAAATGCATTTCTTTATGGTCTTAGAAACCTTAGTCACAGAAAACCTTAATGTTAAAGAAAAAAGCATACAACTTAGGAAAAAAACCCCAGCTTGGTGTTTTTACAAGTTAATTTGATTTTACTCTGTGACCTTCGAGTGTGCAAGCAACCAGTCACTGAGAAATGCTGAACACTCAACTTGCAACAAAAACAAGGAAAGCAGAGGGCAGTCATGCATGTTGACTGCCTCACAGCCAACAGTGCATCCTCATAACCTGCATTTACAGAGTTTTCATCCTACTGTAACTAAAAAGATACATTTCCCCTCTCCAAGAGCTTGAAGTTATAGTCAACATTTACTGACAGCTATAAATGAGAGTTAAGACAAAGTACTATGTAGATGACAATAAAAGTTGCTTCTTTCTTTTCAAATAAGCCATTGAGAAGATGGAAGCATTCACTCTCAAAATCTTAGCAGCATGAATATTCATGCAACAGAAAATCTGTTGACAGCTAAGTATTTTTCTGTATATGCATTTTCCCTTCACTTGACTATAAATACACAGGAGCTTCCCCCTTCCCAAAATACAACTATATACATATATACACCAGTTACAAACTATAAAAATCACCAGGTTGCACTGTACCATTCCAGCCTTGCTTAAAAACCTATTTTTTAAGCAAAGAGTTGAAGCTACTCCATACTGGAACCTCCTCCACCAAGGTGAGAATCAAAGGGAATTCTCCTTAGCCTCCATTCTTTCTTTTAATCCCAGCCTCTACCTGAGTCCACTGGTTACTCTGACTGAGGACTTTGCAACATTTATATTCCAATTTTCAGATAAATCAGCATGATCTTTTTTTATTACCCTAAAGACTGAAGCTTGTTCTAAGTCAAATGGCAAATTGCCTCAGAGGCAATTCCTGATCATGCACATTCTTAAAAAAAAAAAAAAAGACAGAAATACCGGGAATTCGACAAAAGAGTCTCATCCAATGTTTGATGACAAGTGTCCTCTCCACTAACTAGCAGTAACAGCCTTAATTAGCATTGTAGTACAGATCAAAGGGGTCTCTGATAAGTATATATATGTATGTATGTATAGCACTGGACTACGGACCACTGATCTGTACTCCACACACACATATATATACATATATGTGCCTGTGTAAGAAACTAGATGAAAATATCACTATTACAACTGTAAGTCATTTAGACAGAAGAGAATTCATCTACAATGAGAAATTTAATTACATTTCAAAATTAATTTCAGTTAAATTTATATATGCTATTTTGATTCTTATGTATATGTTTGCATTAACTATGACAATATATATTCTCTTAATTTCAAGGCATCCTAATTTTTCATGTGATGAACACTGCAGCTTGCAATCAACTACGGCAAACATTTACTTTAGATGATTGACAATCTGTAGCAACACTCAGAGAAAAAAGCAAATGCCTGTGAAAGATACAGAACTATTAAACATCCACCACACCCCAGCTTCTTGAAAAGTGCATGGAATGAAAAATCTACACTGCATACTGACTACACAGGAAAATTAGAAGTGGCTATCTAATCAAAAATGAGAGAAAAAAACTCATTGACCTACAGAAATCACTGCTGTCTCAAGTTCTATTTGATCAATTTGCATCAAACCAAGTATAGTACTTGAGTCTTCAACAAGCTCCTCGGTGTGGTGCCTACAAGACAGCTGGAGAGGGACTTTTGACAAGGGCGTATAGTGATAGGACAAGGAGGAACGGCTTTAAACTGACAGAGAGCAGGATTAGATTAGGTATTGGGAAGAAATTCCTCACTGTGAGGGCAGTGAGACACTGGAACAGGCTGCCTGCAGAATTTGTGGATGGCCTGTCCCTGCCATTATTCAAAGCCAGGTTGGATGAGGCTTTGAGCAACCTGGACTAGTGGAAGGTGTCCCAGCCCATGGCAGGAGGGTGGGAACTGGATGGTCTTTAAGCAGTCTTCCAACCCAGGTCATTCTATGATTCTGTGATTCCAGAGCAGCCAGTGGGAGGACATGCCTGGGGGCTGGGACCATGGCAGCCCCTTCTCCAGAGCCACTGGCAGGGTAGAGGGACGGTCGCAGTGCACAGTGCAAGTGTTGAACACCAGTGGGGCTGGGGAACAGCTCGCAACTGATACCACAGTAGCTAAGCAAAATTAGGATGCAGATCCAGTATCCTGCAAGTATGAAGTGACTGACTGCATAACCAAAACCTGTGCTGTGATGGGCTCGAAGAAGGGGTGTTATTTTCTCTAAAGCACACTGCAACATATCTGTATGCAGAGCACACATTCTGTAAACAAATATCAATGGGCACATTGCAGACATTTTCCAACCCTTCCTCACTACTTTGTATTTATGTGGCTATAATCTCATTCCAAGAAGACTTGATTCCAAGAAGACTAGATTTGAAATTATCATAGTATTTAAGAAAATTCCATTCCCAAATCAAGTATACAAAACCTAAACTAAACCCTCTACTGGTGTTAACTGGACCATTTTTCAAATGTAAATTCTCTGAAATTCAGAGTATCATTTGGCCAAATGCATGCACACACACTTATATAGAGACACTAACACACAGACTTTCAGCAGCATTTTAAGCTTTGATACAGTCTTTCTCTGAAAGAGAAAATCCAGAAACTTCTGTTTCTAACTTTCTTTTCAGTAGAAAGCTCAACCTGGATAGTTGCATGGACCACTGTAAAAAATCTTCATACTTCTCCTCTTCTACTTGCACACAATTGTTATTTTTCATGTATTAATTTTCCAATTCATAATTTTTTGTTCATGCTCAAGTTAAAAATGATGTATCGATACTTAATGTTCCAGTAAAGCTTTCTTCTGAAAACCTAGACAAACACTCCACCACCCTGATTTTATCAGTTTCATAGGAATTCTTCTTGAGAAAACAGTCAGAAACTCCATCCTTTTTTAGCAAGATACCCAGAATAGCCCAGCAACAAGCCTGCTGACACAAAAGGGACAGATTTAAACCCCTAATCTAAAATAAAAAAAAACTGGAAACCTATGCAGTGTCCTAATGGCAGCATCAGAGGGTTGATCTTTGGACAGCCTACCCCCTTAATGCAAACAGAACATCCTGAAGGCAACAGAACAAGCAGCTCAAACCCAGATGACTTCCACACAACCTCCTATAGATGCAAGCTGCTAAAATGCCATTGCTTTTGAAGTAAATTGCCAAACTCAAAAGGGGTGGAAAAAATTGCTTTGTTTTAATATATGAATTCTGTTCCAGCAAAACACTCAACAAAACCCGTTTAGAGCCGCTGCAGTGCCCAAGTGCAGCTGCACCCCAGGGATGGGGCTGCAGGGAGCTGTGCAGCAACGCTGACACCTCGTGGTGCCACACCATGGAAACGCAGACCTATCTTCCCAAACACGACCCACCTTACACCCACCGGCAGGGCTCTCCTGGAGAGACAGAGCTAGAAATCAATTCTCTGTCTCTGTTTTCATACCTCCTGTATCTCAGTGACCTGTCTTTAGAAGTCTCTCGCCATTCCCTGTCTCGCGGTATTGACAACTACAAGCGGGGAACAGTAGAAGGGACTACATGCAATGTTTAACGCTAAACTGCTAAATGAACAGATGAAGAACAGAAAGCCAGCACAGCTTTAACATCTTTGGGTCAAAATGACTACAAAGAAATTACTGTAACCAAAAAGCTTTCAAGAAGCAAGTCAAAAGTGCCAGTCACATAAAAATTAACAGTGTTATTAATAAATTTAACTCAGCTATGTAAAAGATTCCTTTCCTTCACTCTGGTATCTCCGATCCCCAAGAGATGCTCAAATGCATTACTTTCAGCAGCTTCACAAACAGAAATCTCAGATTCCATATGTCATCACACTGCATGCATTTGAGAAGTCAGTTTGCCTTCCCCCTGCAGAAGTTAGTGCAAAGATTTTCCTAGGATACAAGTTTAAAAAAGCTGAGGTGTGTACCTCCTTCAGTAAGCACTCAACGTAAAAATTAAAGCAAAAACCCCAACTTTAAATGCTGTTACAAAACCAATGTGAGAAAGCAAGAAATAAAAACACTTTTTATGGCTCTGCTTGGGTTTAAGGGGTTATACAAGTGAGTTCCAGGTTTGGGCAAGAACTGATTTGGGTTTATGACCAAGCAGGAATAATTTCATGCAGTAGGGGAGTTAACATTTCAAATCATTTTGTGCGGGAGAATTATTTTCTATGGGAAATCTCCCTCCAGTCTCCCATCTGTGTTTCTTCCTCATGTTCATACACGTATATTAACTAATTTTTTCAAGTGATACCTGAAATCAATTATTTCAAACAGCTAAAATAACACCTATCTAACATCTAAAAGATGAAAGACTGGTATCACCCAGGACATTTAGTTTTTCATAATATGCACGAAAATTTTATTAGCTGCATATACCAACAGTAAGGAACCACTATATAATGAGTAAAAAATAGTGGAATTTTTGAAGGTAAATCGTAACAATTGCCTTCTTTTAGAAATAGCATACCTTGCCTGTGATGTGCAAATCCATCAGGAATTTCTGAAATGGTTACCATAATATCCATACCGTGACCACTCCATGGCCCCACAGGCTTACCCAGGAGTATTTTTTAATGAGTCTATTCTGCATCCAGGGTTATTTTCACATCCCCACTAGAGCAGAAACCTCAGTTACAGAGCACAGGGCATGGACATGCTTCGTTTGCTGCAAAAGCTAAAGCAAGCAGATGCAGGCCAAAGAAAACATGGGGGTACTTGTGCACTAACTGGAGGATGCAAAGAAACAGGAATGGTCAGGAATAGGGAGTCTTAGCAGTCAGAGGACAATTGGGTTTACATAAGAAAGTGAAATAGTAGGGGATTTGAAGCCAGACTACAGAATCCAAGGGCAGAATCCCTTGGAAGAGAAACAGCTTTGCAAGATGCAATTTTTGGAGCTTGGAGTAAAGAGACGAATGTTCTGGAGTAAGAAGGCTAAAGGGAAAGATCTCAAATTAGCAGGAGTGAAGTTAACTTCAGGCCTGCTCTAGAGGGAAGTGAACACATGTGTAACCACTGTTCCTCTTCTCCTTCACACCCTCTCCTTGCTGTCAAGAGCTATGGGCTAGTTTGTGACCAAAGACCCACTGAGCATTTGGAAGAGCCACTGGTAGCAAAATCCCTCAGCAACATTCCCCTTCTGTGAAATTGTGCATGAGTACAAATTAACTCTGTGTTTAACAGCAGATTATTTTTGGCCCTACCACTTATTTCTTGGCAGCACAGTTGAAGCAGAGTTAGATGTTTTTGTAACGTTGTGATTCAAGTATATCCATAACGCAAGCAACGTTTTCAAATTGTTGTTGGCTAAGGTCATGTTTTGCAAACTTAAAAATGGTACAAAGTGAAGCTTACCTGTTTTTTTTTGAATTTTCATCTTTCCCTCTTTTAACCCCAAAAATTCTTGTAATCAGAGCACTAAAAAGAAGCGTAGATGAATTTCTTACCTAAAGGAAAAAACATGAACTATGCTTTAAAAATCCCTTTAAAATGTACTTTTTTTTTTTAAAATTCAGCCACTAATGTACAGTCAAAAAGAAGAACAGCTGAATGAAAAACAAGCCTACTGTTCAGAGGTCAGCACATGGAAACAATTAATTCAGAGCATCTTTCCAATCAAGATGACACTAACAGAAAGTTCAGGTTCTTTGGTGATGTCTATAATATAAAGGATACATCCAGATTTCTAGTGATTCAAAGCACTCACCCCCATGCATAGCAGATCATGAAATGTTTTACCTGAACATGCCATATGGAATCTTTTACTGAAGAGCAAAGTAACAGTGAGAACAAATGTTAATGCAGTCCTTACTGGATAGGGGCACTGACTCTAAATTTAAGAGCCAGATATATTTTTACCTATAAGGTAATCTTTGCCCCTACCTTTTTTGGGAACATCAGCACTTCACACTAAGAAATTACAGAAAACTAAAAAACATGACCAAAACTATGACTTTTTTGCACGTCTACATTATTTTTCACTCTGCCTTAAAATAATACACCATGTGACATTCCAGAAATTGTAGTACTGCCATTTATAAACGTGACCAAAGCTTCACTGAACAGCACCAATCTATATCCTGGTAAATTAGAGAAGCGAAATTAAGAATTAACTTACTGCCCAGACAGGTGACATAAACCCCAGAATTGATGCTTTTATTCCATCTGCAACATAAGGCATGATGTTTTCACCTAAACGTGTATCCCTATACAGTGCCCGCAGGATATTTAGAGCATGAACCTGTGGTGGTAGAAGAAATATAACAAAAATACAGATTAATTAGAAAATACCTTAAATTTAATGTATGTAACTACAGCAGTGAACATGCAAAGTGAAAATAATCTATATACACATTTACAGCACTTTATTTCCATATTAAAAACAAGAAATACTGCTACTAAAAATACATTAAAATGGTGCAGCAGTAAACACTGCTAAAAACATTTACAGTTTAAAAATATATTCCTCTAACAACTACAGTCCAGGCATTGCAAGCAAAGGCCAACATTCTTTTTTCCTTAGCTTATCAAGGCTGTAAAAATAACTTTCAAAGTTTAGAATCATCTTTTCCAACATTCTTGACACGCTGTAGATACTGTGAGAAAAAATAAACTACAACTCACAGGAGGACAATATTAAGCTAAAACTGACAGCCAGGCTCCCTACACCATATGGAGCCTTCTCTGATATTTCTCTGCTCTCTGTAAGGGAAGGTGGCAATCCATGCAGCTTCACAGACTCTGACAAGGCTACAGGAATTTATACCCACAGAAGATCTGGCAAAGCCATTAGGACAAACTTCTATGTATTGTCACAAATTACGGCTTGCACTTACAAACAGAAAGATCGAGTATTTTATAACAACATTTTGAAGATAAAGGTCTCACCTTTAAAATACAATTTAGTATTCCAAATATATGTGTTTAAGTTTTAGAAGTTACTAAGCATGCATAAAATCACTTTTTGTGTAGTGTTTTACTGCATACAATATGATTTATGCATAAATAACTCACTTATTTACTCTGAATGTAAACAAAAGCTTGCCTGTCAATTTCCTTGCAAAAAGGAAGTTACTAATCTATTTGTTTACAAATACTACAGCCAGTAAACTCATCATATGACTGCATTTTTTGCATTAGGAAAAAAATAAAAAATTCTTTCCAATCCATTTTTTAGTATCTTATACAGATTGCAAACGCCAGCAACTTCATAACTTTTGCGCATGCAAACATTTTAAAATCCAGCTATAGATATTAAAATCAGAATATCCTTATTAAAAGCACAGGCTTTCCTTAACTGTTTGAAATAGTGCAAACACGTTTTTGACATTTGCTTTTCAATGAGAGGCTGAATTTTACCTGTGGAATTACATTTAATGAGTCATTCAAAGGTGTAGCCAAAGATATCAACTCTTTCATTGTCATTTTCAGCAAATCTGTTTTGCTCTTCTTGGGCTCTGATGCTAACAAAGCCTACATGAAGTAAAAAAAAAAAAAAATAAAAGAAAAAGAAAAATCAGGTGCTTCTGGTCTGTTTTTTCACTACCAACTCTATTCCACATTCCTATATTTACCATATTACAGCCTAGCTTCTGACCATACACAGACTAAAAAATATTGGTGAAAATTGAGTTTCAGTTTCAACTCTTGGGTTCTTTCAAAACCTTTCAGCATTCAATGTCACAGTAGAAAAATGCTGCTTATGCACTATTCATTTGCCTAAGAAACTTGCTTGTATACAAGAGATAATAATTTATCACAGACCAAAAACATCATGTCTATGACAGCAAAAGTATCTGCTGTATTAGACATACTTCTATTTCCTAGTATGGACTTTTTTTACTTTAATATCATACATATTTAAGATAAGAGCTGGCCAAAGAATAAATTCTGTTTTGCAAAACAGGATAAAACAAGCAGCACATTTTTAAAAGGAGAGAAAAGATGCATCCATCGCCAAATAACAGTTTAGTGGGTAGGACATGAAGCCCAGATCAAAATACTCTAATTTGGCAACTTAAAATTCAGGACTGCATTTAAAACAGTCTTTGTTTGTCCAGTAGCTCTTGCTGAATTTGTCCAAGTCAGTAAAAATGGATAATCATAAATCACATCTTTCTAATAAAAAATCATTATCCATTTGTGCTTTGGGGCCCAGAGTCTGTTCAGCATCAGTAAGAACCAAATGGATCAGCTGCAAGCCAAATGAAGTAGAGAGGTTAGGCAGAAACCCAGGAGTAGTCACTGTCAGTTTATCAGTACCTTTAATGATAGGAGAAACAGAGGGCACGGGGGGAAAAAAGGTGTTCATGAAGTATAAAAATAGAGGAGAGTAAACTAAAGACTAAAATTTCATACCCTAAAAATGTTAAAGCTGTAACTCATATTTTCCCACCATTTCCTCACCCACTAATTGGAGCTGCACCTTTCTAATATTAAATAATAACATTTCTATTTTAAAGAGGTTATGAAATGCTTATAATCTTAAAAATTATATATTATAATTAAAATAGATGTGCTTTAGTAAAACAAGAACACACATCACAGGAAGTAGATAGCAAAGGGAGCATGCTGTGTCTTTATGTATTAATAATCTTCTTTTACTATTGTTAGGATACACATTACAACTTGTATTTTTATTATCTAAATGCAACATGCTATTTAAGGTTTAATTCAATTTACTGAGTGTTATGGGCACCTTCAAAACTACTGCCAAAGAATACTATTGCCTCTCTTTATCCCAAAGTCAATTTCAAGCCTTCTCATTAATTGATTAAACTAACTTTGTACTCTTTCAAAGCTGTCAAAAAAGAAGCATCTGACCTGTTTATCTAAAATATGGACCAGTAATGTAGGCCAACTGCAGACTACACACATTTCCTGCAATGGGATACCACTGGGTCCACCAGGTCACTACGTTAGTGTAACTTTTTACCTGAAAAACTGATTGAAACGTGTTTGCTTCTTCACCTTCTCAGGATTAACACTAGATAATGCCCATTGGATTCAAACTGTGTGATGTGAATGGGGAAACCAGGAAACATGAAATCACTAATTTCATTCTGCAGACAACTTACAGATACAAACAAGAAAGATATTTAACTGCTACAACTGAACAGGAAAAGTGTCTCCAAAACCAATGCCCTACTTCTGAACCCTGCTGTCTAGCACACACATATCTAGCAAAGCCAGGAGCAGGCTGTGACTGACATAAGAGAGGTCAGACAGAAGCCGTCTGCCTCAACTTTCTCAGGGCAAACTCAGAGTGAAAAACAAGCAAGATGAATTATTCTGGCAGGGAGAGTTTGCTCCCAGCAGTCCCGCAAATTCTTGGAACGTGCTTGAGACTATGCTTCAGAGAGTGGAGAAAGTTACAAACTGTGTAGTTAATCTTGGACTTCTGTCTCAGAAAACTGGTTGAAAATCAAAAGCATGGAGGTTAATTTAGGGGAAAGCAAACATGGCTGCTTGAAGGAGCAGAGGAATGAAAAGTTAAGTGTAATCTGCAGCGACTGACCCCATGAGGATGCAGATGAGCTGCTGAATAACAATGTGGGACACTCAGTAAGAGGCGACACTTCAAGCAGAGACAAAACACTGACAACCAACTGATCAGCCATCGGCTCTGAACTTGGCAGAAACCAAAGAGGCTGGGATTTAGGGTGCTGATAGTAACACAGGGAGTGGGAAGAATGTGGGAGTGTGGTCCCACATTCACAGACAATCTTCAGCAATACTCATGCACTGTACTCAAGACTGTCAGTTAATGCCAGTTACTGTGACACTATTACTTGTGCTTTATTACTGTTGAGTGGACTTCCAGAGTTCTTTCTAGGCCACTGTTTTACTATTCTGTGAAGATCTGTTCATACTTTTCCAGCCTCCCACTTTGCACTGAAGAAGAACAAAGTTAAATGGTTAGAAAAACCTTACTTAACCGATGTATTAATCTATGAATTTGCCAGGATTATCACAGTGACAACAGAGAGCCTAAACTCAGCCTTCAGAAATGCCATCCAAATCTACCTCAAGCCAAAAATCTCAGGAGTCGATAGAACTGAGGTGCCGAACATTGTTTAATTATAAGCAACTTCTTGGTTGCATGAAGGCAATCAAAGTTTGGATAACAAATCCCAACTGTTTGATCAAAAGGGGCTGAAGTGAGAAAAAGAAATACTTTTTTTTTTTTTAATGTCCTCTTTGGTGAATACATTTAAGTCAGAGGTAGTAACACTATTGGTACCTGTATGTAGAAAGGAATTCCTGCACTACGTCTGGTTGCACACAGTGTAGATGAAGGATCACACGATTTGATTTCTTCCAACACACAGCTTAGCCACTGCTCTGGCATCTTGTGCAGACTCTCACTGTTACATCTATGTTATACAAACACATAAGAAACACGAAACAAACAAATAAAACTAGGACAGAGTCAAAGAAAGCATTTAGTGAACAAAAAAATTATTTCTTACAATAAGTTAACATCTACAAATATATATGCAGATTTTTATGATTAAATAAATTAAAAAAGGAATTGCACATTTTTCCAATGTTGGTACATATGAAATTAACGCCACTTATTAAGTGCCACAAGAAAAATATATTTCAGTGAACAGAAAACAAGGTTCTCTGCTTCCACACTGAAACAACTCTCCTCTGCCAAGAACTATTACCCTGTTCTGGAGACAAAAACAAAGGCATATGCACATCAGTCACTGTGTAGGAAGTGGCACTTCACAGATTCGTATCTTTGTTGTCACATAGTAGCTGATGCATGATCCTTACATTAACTAACAATTACATTTATAACCATACAAACCAAAACTAAAGCCCCTCAAAGTAAGGACACATTATGTAAATAACCCTGCAAGCCTCAGAGCAATAGCAGGAATGAAAAAGAAGACATACTGCTCTTTTTAGAATACTATGACAAACTTTTGGTAGAGCACCTAAACTGCTCTCCTATCATCAAATACTCCTCCTCTGCAGTTATAAAACTCTGCATTGCCTGAAAGCAAAGGACTTCTAAGGACAAGGAAAACTCAAGTCTACTTCAATTTCTGATGCTGTTCAGTTTGATGAAATGTGCCATATTCAGTGTGCAAGACCAGCTCATTAATCTTATGTCAATGTTCCAAAAGGATCATTCATTGTTACAAAAAATTCTGTTAACGGGAAGTTCTTATTAAAACCTGTCACACTAGTTTGACACTGACTCAGAGTACAAGAAAGAATTAATCACTGTGGGCAATACAATTGCAATTATCTCAACCATGAAGGACTAGACTTATCTAAAAATATAAACTATAATTAAATTCGTGATTAAGGAGTGAGACCTTACAGTAAAACTACAATGAAGTTTTCTACCTAAGTGACTGAAATAAAGAATTTCAAAAAAAAGGTAAAAGGCAGCAGGTACTGATGTGAAAACCAAAATAGAATGGAAGGTCTGCATCTATTCTCTCCTTCTTTATCATCCTCTTATTAAAGCAGGAATTTATGTAGGCTAAAAACCTGGTAGGTTTTTATAATTGAGACCTATATAGTTTCAATAAATAAGCCATTAGTCTGTAGTGAAATGTTCCTTTCCCTCTTTTACAAAATAAACAGAAAATTAGTAATGCAGAAAACTGAGGTCACAGGAAGTGCCAGACAGGTCAGCAAAAGACACAGGAGACTTCTCACTCTTCAGTAATTCCTGCAGGATTTCCACCACAGGTTTCCTACGCTGCTGTCAGGCCTCCTCCCCAATTCAAGGGCCGCATCTCTTCAAAACTGCAGCCAGAATGCAAACCACCAATCCAGAACTCCAGAGAAACATGGTTTCACAAGAGGTATGCCACCTCATGCCACAGCATAGAAGAAAGGCACTTCTTGCCCCAAGCATATGACAGAAGCAATCCAATTAATCTGGAAACTCACAATAAGTTCTCTTTTCTTTGGCTGTTCTCTTTCTGTGGCTGGTAATTGGCTTCCCCCGTGCTTACTTCAGGTGTTGTTCCTTTGCTCATTTTTGGGTACACAAGGAGGACACAATTCTAGGGTTGAGACCACGCAAAACTTCTCATGGACGTCCTCCATGGTCTCCACAGTTGGACACTACTTTGCAGTTCTCTTTGTCTGCATCACTACATTCTACTAAAACTACTCCTGATCATGTCTGCACCTGGTTTTACCTCCCCAGCTAAGCAGAATTTCAATGTCTTAGTCTAGTCATGCAAAGAACAGAGCTCATCTCTCTTCAGTATATTGTCTTAGTATTAACACAAACATCCCATGAGAAAACACTCGCACCTACTGGGGTGCAGAGGAACACAAAGTAAAGCATTAAGGAAACAGGGCATATTTTTTTATTAAGTAAACTGAGGGGTTTTCCCCTCTCAGTACTAGTAGGAAGAGGAGAAATATACTGAAGTCCAGTAAACTTCAGACTCCCTTAAAACTGTATTGCTTTGATCTTGCCACAAGTAATTCTACCTTGTTCAGTCACCCATCAATGCACTTTTATTTATTAGAAGGTGAAAGTTATTGCTTTAGCATTAGAAACATTAGAGACTATTGACTTTGCAATGGAGATGACTACTCCCTTAAATTTGGCAGCTCCATCTCCTTATGGTCTGGCAAGAAGAATATTGTCATAAGAAGCAGGTGGTCCTAAATTTTAAGAATAACGAAGTTTTACAATACAGAAATGGAAGTCTCAAGCTCAAATGTCATTTTCCAGAATCAAATCGTAATTATTTCTACCAGATCAAACAAATACTGTTGATAATGAAAATATAACACAGTAACTTGATACACAAATTAATTAAGATGCAGTACATTAAGTGTATTTCACAATTTTCTGTCTGTCTGCCCGTTCCAACCATTTCATACATGCCTCAAACCCTTTCTGTGGTCAGTATCAAGGAGTACAAAGAGCCTGGAAATCCAAAGCTAAACCTAAACCCCTTTCCCTAAGTTATAAGTCTGTATTTTCTCCTATCCAAAATTAATGGTGTGTTAACAAAGGGTTGATCTTGGATTTGGCCTTCCTGGATGTCAGTGCCTTGTAGCATGAACTTCACATGACCAGAAGTATTTTCTACATGGGTATATCCAGAATTCAGTGTTTCTAGTTGCTGTAATCAGGTCCTATCTGGGGGAAAAGGGGTTTTCTTTCACCATTTTTCCTGTCTCAAGACCTGCAGTATTATTCCTTTTCATATAAGTAATGTGATTCCCATTTTTCACAAAGTTACACTAATATACTGCCCCTGGCACTTCTCAGGCAAATAAAGAGATGAGAATCTAGCCTCAGAAACACATTACTATTCAAGTTATAAGTCTACTTTTAAGAACAACTTCTCTGAAACAACAAAGTCGTTCCACTCGCATCCTCCTTTTCATAGTACCTGCTCTACACGAAGCAAAATTCTCCAATATAGGTGCACTGAGAAAGGTGCTAGTTTGAGGTTTCTCTGTCAGTAAAGCAGAACAGAGGGAGCCCTGCGTGGCCTCAAAATTTCAGAAAGACAGCATTATTACCCCTATCTCTCTTTCTCACCAAGCAGGAACAGAAATAGAAGGGAAAGTATGAACAGTGTTAAAAACTAAGATGTATTTGAACTAAGCAGTGACTTAACATTGTATCTTAACATCGTATTGCTTTATCTTAAAGTAGTTCGTAACTCTACAACTATCACAGTATGTAAAAAGTTTTCCCCCTCAGTTTCTTTCCTTTACATCAGTGATTACACTTTTGCTGAAATGTTATTTACAATTTTAGTAAGTTTCACTAGAAAGTCCATTTGTGATATTTCAATTTACAAGTCTTCCTGACATCATAGGAGGCTGGGAAAGCAAAGCGCTACAGTCACTTCACAGCAACAAAATGAGACAGAAACAGAGCTTAATGCACAGGATTAGGTGGGTATACTCCCAGTTTCCCCACAGAGATATTACAGAAGTTCAGACACTGACTAGGTACAGATGAACAATTTCCACTGATACTGATAGATTAAACATTTGTAAAAAAGCAGGATTTTTCTTTATCATTACAGTTTTCAGAAAACTATCAGATATGTTCCTAACTTGCTGCACCACCTAAAAAAGAAGTGTTCACTGAGTTTAAGTTTCAATTTGGGCATTTATAAACATTCAAAATACATTAGTTCTAAGTAAACACTTTCTAGTAAATAGGGCTGTATGACATAACTCTTCCCAAACCCCAGCCTTGCATTCTGCAACTTTAGTGAAGCAACACACTACACCCTTAACTACACAACACCATTTGAGATTTTTAGAAATCTTTGTTTTACCTGATCTCTCAAAAAGAGAGATCATAAAATAAAACCTAACAGGCAAGACATCATTTGGGACAGAGAAATTGTTTGAGTATTTATAAGGATTACAGAAGATTCAAGTTGAGAACAGATGCCTAGAGACTTCCAGGTACTTTCCCTAACCACATTATCAAACCAAACAAGTATTTTTAATTTCTCTGGGCCTTTGACAGGAAAATATTTATTTTAAAAAACACATTGCTAATTTCATTGATATGAATGTTCCTTGTTATGCAACTGTATGGTCTTCCAAAGGTGCAGCTGCAGGCAACATTAAGCAGGCATGACAAATGGACCATTTTACACTCCCAGAAGGAACATGAACAGGGAAACGGAAGAATGGTAACTTGCATACTTAGAGCAGACTCAGCAATTTATATCCAAATTTCAAGACAGAGATCAAATTTCAACAGGTTTGTAAGAACTCTCTGCAGAGGAAATATTTCTTTCACCACTAACTCAAACTGGTCTGAATACCATTGTTCTGTCCAGAAAGAAGTCTAACCTTGGTTCTTATAAAGACTGGTATTTAAGGGTTATATAGTTAAAAGTGAGCTAGACAGTAAACACTGCAGCATAAAGTTTTAAGAAAATGTTTGGCTATAAAAGTGAACGACCATCTTCAACTACAGTAAATCATAAATGCATGGGAAAGTGATTTGGCACAGTCTTAGTGACAGATTTGTCACTGTGTCTTAGAGAAAAGAATGAATTCAAAAGTCCAGGATGTTTCTGTAGATCTCGAGCTCAATCCAAGGTACTATGTTTAAGCTGTAAGTTACCATAAACTGCCCCAAAGGCTTTCTCTGCTGGTATTTGTGGAGACAGCAGTAAATTAATACAGATTGTGATACACGTGCTTCAAGAGTGTCCATGAGCCTCACAGCTATGGAGAGAAGCAGGCCAGTTGAGATTTACCTGCAGCATGGAGCCCTTCAGCTGTAGCAGGGCACAAGAAAAGCCCCCATGACACTCAACAGAGCTGCAAACCAGCTGCACTCACCAAGACTTAATTCACCCATTTTGGAGAAGAGTATCAAGATACCCCTCATATCCCTGGCATATCAAACCAGAGTCATTTGCTGTTCTGGTATCAGTCTCCTTTCTCCTTCATTTTAAATACAAATATAAGCCTTGAGACCTGTAGTTCCTGGAAAATATTCTCTTTTATTGAAACAAATGTACTTCCACAGAACTACTCTCTGGTTCTTGTAACTGTCTTTTCCCAAAGGAATATTTGCTCAACCTGATAAAAATGCTAAGCAGCATGCACCATCAAAAAAATTGTTATGGACAACTGCTAGTTCAGAAGAGAAAAATTACTTGGGTTTTGTTTCATCTTTTGTTTTGTTTTGGATGATACATACACACTGCTTAAGGTTTTAATAAGTTTCAGAGAAGCAGAGTTCTCTTGAGCTTGGGTCTTCGTTTCACAACCTAATGTAAGTCTGCTGTTAAGTGTATTGTGCTTCATTGAATACAATGGCAGGAAACAGGAGAGAAAAACACATCAGGAACTTTTCTGAATTCTAGGTAGATTTGCTCTACTTTATTTGCCTCAGCTTTTAAAATAAACTTAAAAACCAAAAATCAAAGAAAAACAGCTAGCCTGCTATAAACTGATTGCATATTTTATATGTTTTCCAGTAGTTCCTGCTTTTTACTTTGCCTTTGCTATGAAGCTCATAGAATGGCTTCTGTTGGAGAGGACCTTAAAGATCACCACATAGTCCCTGCATATTGACCGAGATCAGACTAATGGGGCTGTACCTGTTTGGATCACCTCCTTTATCCTCTCAAAAATAAAGCTCGTGGTTGCAAAAGGTCTGTTTGCTGGGGTTTTTTTAAATAGTATTACTCTGATGGCCAGACTCTCTTCAGTCTGACAGGAGGAATAAATCCTTTGAAACTTACATGACCTTAAAACTTCCTGAACCAGGTTTTCATAGTACAGAAAAAGAACACAACATTTACACAAATGTATATAATGCATATTAACAGGCAAAAAGATATGCAATAACACTATGACATATCAGTTTCCTTTGTTTCCTTTTTAAGTAAATAACCAACTGTAAAGTAAGGTTGTGTGAGCTCTCAGCAACTACTCAGGCCAATTTAAAACCCCTCAGATTGATAGCACACATAAGAAAATAATGTATGTTCTACAGATACATCACCAACTGAACCATGGCTTTACAGTTTAACATCTCACCAGCGCACAGAATGAACACCATCACGTGTCAAATATCAGTTTCTGTAGCAGTGCTGGTACACACACACAGCTGCCTCATCAACACCCTGTGTCAGAGAGCAATCCCTCAGTTCTGTTGGTAAAATTGTCTGAGGGGACACACAGTGAACCTGGTCACACAGCTAGGCTGCACTGAAAATACCAAAAATGTTTCCAGCAAGAAATAAAGAAGAAACAGATCTGCACCTTAAACTGGCCAATCTGGGGCAAAAGGAGAACATTGATTACTTAAACTGGCATTGGTGTGAAAATACATGACCTTCAAACTGAAAATCTGACTGGTCCTTCAAAAAATTACACTTAAAAACAAAACAAAACAAAAAACATCAAACTACACCACAAAGTTAGTAGGGATTTTGATTTTAAAAACTGAGTATGATATAAACACTCTGTATCAGAAAGACACCCTACCAGCACTTGAAATACATAGCTAAGCATGTAACAGAAATGCCAACAATCCTGCCTAGACCTCAGGAATATTCAGCTCATTTAGTTCTTCTAAGAAAGCATGAAGTTACAGCAGGAAAGAAAAAAGTTAACAGATTGCACACCATATCTGATGATGCATAGTCAGGTATTCTTCCAAGTATCAGAATACACAACTCAGTGGCAAGTAATAAGTTTCCAGGAAAACATCCTGTCTGAAACAAAAAGTCTGGCGTACATTTTTGCAAAGGACCAAGAAAGGGGGTGAGATGGAAGAATTCTACACTCCTACTCTTCCCAAGAGTTTTTAAGAGCTGTTCACTAAAATAACACGCCAGAGACTAAGAAAACTGCAGCAAGCACTAAATGTCTGTATCATTTTTCAATGCCTAAGCACCATCTCTAACCATAAGTATCGCAGTCTAAGTCACAGACATCATGCAACTAACGTCATAATCATGCCTTCAACAAACTCCAATAAAATCCATATGAAATCAAGGATTCCCCTGCAAAGGCAGGATTGATGCCACAGTTTGGTAAAACTATTAGATTAAAAACATAGTTGTCCATCTTCTACCTGGAAAGCATTTCCGTAAGTTGCACAAAGCCAGCATATGCCAATTCAAATGCACCCCTGTGCCGTGACTGCAGCAGATGATGTTTAAAGTAATCACCAATATTTTTAACCTGAAAAGAGAAAAAAGCTATTTGAGATTATATATACACAATTCATTTATATATGCAAAATATTCTGCAGTTAAAAGCAGCAATCCCTCCTCTGGCTGGAATGGTCACTGGTACAGACAAAAAGTAACTAGAAGTCCTATAAGAAAAGGAAAAACAAAACCACAAAAACCCACTTACTTAAGGGATAACAAACAATATACTCAATTTTTCAGGTCAAAGAGGTAGTTCTATATTCTTTAAAAAAAGGAAAAAAAAGAAAGGACATAAAATCGGTTATTTGTCCAAGAGGAGCACAGATTTTATGAGAGGAAAGGGACAACTCATTTTCAGAGGCAACAAGTTTAGAATCCTCCTTGTCTGCCTACCTTCTTACCTAAAATCCCAAAGAAAATATCTACTAAAGTATAACAGCAGAAACAAACATCTACAAAAATCTCCAAGATACAAAATTCAAGCTCCAAAAATTGTGCCAAAGGAAAATATATCCACCTTAACTATTTTTAAGGTTCCAGAATTCTGCATAATTGCTGTTGACTATTAGAAACAATTCTAAAATTAAAAAGATGTTGTATTCATGTAGCAACAAGAGCTATATTTAAGTGTCAAAAAGATGAATGTGATAATTAAATTTTCACTCAGTCACTTTCCAGAGCTCTAGCTGTTTGGAAGCTTACAATTCCACACAATCTCATTCTATGCAAGACAGGCTGTTTTATTTGTTGGGTTTTTTCCTCTCATTCTTATCAACTTTCAAGGTCTAAACCAAACTTCCAATTTAATTTGTTTAAAACGCATAGCACATACTTAATTCTACTATGCAAAATTTTCTTTTGGGAGTATTTCCTAAAAGTTCCCCAGAAAAAGTTTCTTTAAAGCTTTTATATAAACTCACACATAAAATAACATCAGGATTCTTATAAAATTCTCTTCATTCTGTTACTTACGACTTTAATACTTTAGTAGTCTGACAAATAATTAAGCTGTCAGAGAAGTTAGTCATATCTAGCTATTTAGCTTTTCATCCTTCTGTTAAATAAGTTGTATTACCCAAGCAATGAGATTGCAATAATTATAAAAAAAATACCCCCAAAATTAGGACAGTCTACTTGTTATTTTCTGCAGCTAAAACTCACTTAATGCGAAACACGCAATAACTGGAGACACTTGAGCTAAAAAAGTTATTTCTCTGAGTGAATTTTAAGGTAGTTTATGTACCCACAGGGTTTCATTTCAGCTTTCCAGCCCAAAAACAAGGAGTAAGCGCCCTTTATTCAGAAGGAACTGACCCATGGACAGACCAGCTCTCCAGGTGTGTAAACAAAACTGAAACAAGAAAACCATATACAGGCAAATCAGCTTACCATCTTGTTCCACCAAACACTCTTGCATTTTTAGAGTAATTCATATGATTTTTTTTGTTGCCATGTAACCTTCAACTTCACTATTTATACTTCTGAGCTTTTTGCAACAGCTACACAGACTAGAAGCTTGCATCAAATTGAACTCACAGGCTAGAAAAAGCACTGCCATAACTCAGTTCTCAGAAATTACACAGGACTGAGCCTGAGGCAAGTGAGTAGGTGTGGATTCCTATCTAATGGCATCATGCCATTCAGGAGCATCCAGCTACCCCAGGTCAGAAAACCAGCATTTCATATATCATGATGGAGAACAAGTCAAAGAATTCACATTTTCTGCAATATCATGCAGATAGATCCACAGTAACTATAACGCAAGGTGCTTCTACCAACTTTGCTTGCACGCGAAATAGACCCCCATTGAAGTTAAAATATTCAAATATGGAGTAGAGAGCAAATATAATAAATACATTTGATCATCTTGGTCAAAAACTTAGAATACAGGTATGTCTTATTAAATCAACAAGGAATGATTTAAGAGGGTCACGCTTGCTGGTGAGGCCAAGAATCTCAGTATTCAAGACAAATTCTGTACTGGATGTTCTGAGAGTACTTTAAAAAGTGGTTGGTACATTTGTGCCTCCATATCTTATTTTTCTGTCAGTAAGATGCCACTGTAGTAGGGTCCTACATTCTAGAGGGTGGGTTTTTTTCAAACCATTAGAAGAAGATGACTTTAAATCCACAAAAGGACTGCAACAGCATCTCAAAACTAGTAGTAGCCTGTGAGCTATTGCCAAACATCCTCAACCTCCAGACGAGACAGACTGATTACATTAAGAACTGAGGAGAGGTTGCTTTTTGGTGGGTTTGGGAGTTTTGTTCATTTTTTTTTAATTCTTCTTATAGTAGAACAAACTCCAAAGCAGCAACAGGAGCCACACTTTTGCACCGGTGGCACAAATAAGCAGCAAGTACTGAGGATTGTCAGCACTTACAATCTGTTACTTCAGTGTTCCATCACAAGGACTCAGGGTCAGCTCTCCTGGACTGCTGGGTAAGCACAAGAAGAATCCCCAGCACTGGGACAACTAAGTCTTTTCACTTCATCACACAGCTCTGGCAAGCTTATCCCCAAGTAGTCTTAAAACTTCCCAGGTGAGATAAACCGGAGTTTGAGGAAGAGCTAAACGTTCCTCCAGGCTTGGAGCACTTTCATGATTTGCAGATCATATGACAAAATTAACACAGTCTTCATTAGATATCATTTTACCAATCAGCCGGTAATTATTAGGACAATACTATTTGTATTGACTGTTTCAACAGGCAAGGCTTTGAGCCTGCTAGCACTGGACTTTTAGGATCAGATGGAAAAGGAATGGTAGAATATGTGTTTGAATATAGAGATATACTATACTTCAGATGTACTTCCTGTGTCTATTTCTGAAGGCAAAGCAACCACTGTAAAACAGCTTAGGCTTTGAAGACTGCCAGTCCACAGTATTTTGAGACTGCTCTATACATGCATTTCCATACCAAGGAGCTGAAGATGTAATAGTCAGTGTGCACGGTGGCATCAAATGCCATGTAAACCTAACCTCTTAGAAGACAAGGAGAGTGCAAATTTGATATGGTCCCAACTTCCTAGCAACAACAACACAAAGTATCATACATGAGTTGCCTTTGCCAACATCTCCTAAACAGGTACAAGACGGGGAGGGTTTGTGAAAGGATGATACGGACAGGCCAAGAGGTGCTACCAGATTTTTTCAACAATTACATAGTCTTGACTCAAGGCAAGACAACCAAGCTTTCTCTCCAGTTTTTCTTCTCTGTGTTCTTAAACCTCTTCTAATACTTACAGAATGAAGAAAAAGTATGGGCAACTGGAAAGGAAAGCTCTACATGCATAAGATACCAATATCTAATTCTCTTACAAAAACACTTTTCAGTGTTGACAAAGGAAAGTCTGAAGCCACAGCAGTTATGGTATTGACATTTTCAGTCAGTCATGATGAAATCTCCTTGTTTTGGTACAATATGGTAACGCCATTTACAAAAAATCCAGAAAAAAATGCCTACGCTTCTCCTATAATATTTGTATACATTCAGCGAAATTGTATTTGTTTGTGTTTTCTTGCAAGCCTGGGGAAAAAATCAGGATTTCAAACTGACTTTTAATCAATCAGCATTCTTCAAATTGGAGTGCAGACATTCTGTTTTACAGGAAGACATCTGGAGCATAAATAACTCAAAAAAGCATCTAAGAGGCCTCAAAGAGGAAGAGAAGGTATCTTCATAGAATATCCTGAGTTGGAAGAGACCCACAAGGATCATCAAAGTCCAACTCCTTACTTAATAACACAGCATTTCTGAAAAGGCATTTACTAGTATCTGCTTTCTAAAGACAAAGATGCTACAGTTAGAGCTGGCTCATCCTAAAATACCAATTCATTTTTGACCTGGTGGAGATTAATGAACATAATGGTGGAAATACGTATCTGTTCTCTCATCTACCCTTCAGATTCCTGCAACAACACAAGCACAGCTGTTAACCAGATGAAAACATGAAGGGTAGAGACAATGCAAGAATAAAGATACCAACACTATTTACCGGGCACCACAATAATAGATAACATAAGAAATAAGATCTGCAGTACATTACACTATTAATTATTTTAAGATGGGAAGTTCTAGAACCTAAGGAAAAACTAACCAAGTGTTTTCTGTTGGAAAGAAAAAGAGGTTAAAAAGTAATAAGCCTTGCATATTTCAATGTTCCATGTAGTGACTGGTTTTGTTGAAACCATATGGAAAAGAAAAGAAAAGGTCATCAATTAAAACCAGAAATTTAATAAACACAAAATATTTCCCAAATAAATGCTTGTGGTAATCTAATTTCTTGTAAACACTGACATTCTACATGAGACCCAGATAGCATATTAACATTCTGATCTCTTAAATTAAAATCAATGGAGGAAAAAGAGAGTCACATTACATACAAATTATTCATAATTCAGTCTCCTGTGGAGGACAAGACTAAGACTAGTCAGCAGGTTTAACTTTCAGAACTATTGACTACGAAGTTTAATTAATGAAGAGCTTTAAGTAAACTCCCAATATGTAGAGTTCAAAATGAAACAAGACACTTTGAATATGACATCGGTTTAGAAGATTTTTAGCACTTCTGTAAGTGCCTAATATATACTGAGAGAGAAAAAGACACAGGGAAGGGAGGCAGGCAGTACTGATATCCCTAAACACAGCATGCATCTCATAAATAACCCAATGCAATTAGAATTAATATTCCTTGAGTTTGTTATTTTTACTAGTTCTTTGCTATTTTTTTAGTTTGTTAGAAATTAATAGTAATAATGATAATTTCTTCACGTATGTGTTTCTACTGTAGTTATGCTTTCTTAATACCACTTCATGAAAACAAGACTGTTAACCAAGTATAATAAACCAAGGAAACCATGAGAACATGGCCACAAATGAAAAAAAAAAATTAAAACCCCCACAACTTTTTCCATACAGAATCACACAGTATTCTGAGTCAGAAGGGACCCACAAGGACCAAGTTCAACTCTTAAGTGAATGGCCCATACAGAGATGTAGATTTAAGAAAAAGTTTTCTGAAAACTGCCTTCCCCTCATCACCACTCAAAAAGAAATTGCAGGTTTTATAATAAAAATTACTTCTCTACCTGTTCTACAGTAATCAACCCGTCTGAAGGTTCAGATGTAGTCTGTGAAGGCAAAAGTTTACACAGTGTCCCTAAGAGCAGAGATACTTCCTTCATGCTTCTCCAGCAACATACAAGAACCATCTGAGCTGTGACATCACACGTTTGCCTTTCTTTACCTTGAAAATTAAAAAGAACAAATAAAATAGAATAAGTCAAGGTTCTCAGATGTAGACATGTAATTTAAACTTCACTTTAGGCTGATCGTCTTACAAAACACAATTAACTATGAGAAAACTTCTAAACTTGCCTACCCAAAAAATAATTTACTTTTGCTGACCCTAATTGCTTCCTCTCCTCAACACTTGCTGTACTTTGTTCCGCTTGGAAAAGGCAGAAGCATGAACATTTTACCAGGGAAATTCTATTTTAAAGAGTAGAGGTCTTTGGGTCACAATTGGTATTTACCTGCACACTGAACTACAGGAACATCTACACCTTTGGGGCCAGGCTCCGACAAGCTCCCTGTCATTCCATCGCTCCCTGTTAAGTCTCACAGGGAGGGAGAGCCCGGCAAAGGCATCGTGTCTATAGCGCAACACCCCCATCTGGTGGCCGCCCGGGCACTTACACGTATTTACTCACTTCTTTCCTACGGCCCGACAAAAACCACTTTAAACGCCGGAAAAAACAAACGAGGAAAGAAAGTTCAAAAGCGTACACAAACTATTAAATTTTAAAATGTACAGATATTCAACAAAACTATTCTGGCCTACAATAAAGATGCCAAAGTTCACAATTTCTTTATCAGTGTAAGGCTCAATTTCATAGCTGCTATTCATTCAAGTAGACAAATACTACCTTACCATTTTAACACTGGTATCTTTCAAACTCAAGTTTCGGCTTATGCACTGTCATGCAACAAGTTGCATTGCATGAGCATATAGACCGCTAGCCTTGTGTACAGTGGAGGGGGAAATCACACTAACACCTTTCAAAGAGAAATGCATTGGAAGCATTCCTTCATAGAAAAGGTGTTAAAGATTACCTGGCCAGTGCAGTTAGGTCAAGAGAGTCTAGTCCAATATCAAAACAACTAATTTTTTACTTGTGCCTTAAGACAGATTAATCACAGTCTTCCAGAAACACAGTAAATTAGTCTTTAAAACCACACCTATGGATAACTAACTTCTGAGAGGTAAGAACTGAAACATTATACTGAGCAAGTAATTCCCAATTTTGATCACACTCATAAAATGCCTGCTCTATAAAGAATACCTTGGCTTATTTACCTCTCATTTCTGTGCAAGTATTTTTCATTGGCCTCCAGTCAGCCAGCTTTTCAGATTCTTCTTCACAGTGTTCTTTCAAAATTTTTGCTTGCATAAAATAATCATTTGTGTCCTGTGGTTGTATCTCATGCAGAATCATCTGCAGACGACCTGCACTTTCTGCTCATTAAACAAGAGGGATATTTAAGGTAGTTTTGGTTTTTTACTTTGATTTCTTTACACTGATAGAATTTATTTTGTGTGTGTAATTGCAAAAGCTGTCAGAGAAGTTAAGTCATATCTAGCTATATAGCTTTTCGTCCTTCTGTCAAGTAAGTTGCATTACCCAAGCAATGAGATTGCAATAATTATAAAAAAATACCCCCAAAATTAGGACAGTCTATTTGTTATTTTCTGCAGCTAAAACTCACTTAATGTGAAACACACAATAACTGGAGATACTTGAGCTAAAAAAGTTTTAAAGCATTTTTAAAGCATTCAAAAAGTAGCATTAAAAAAAAAAAGAAACGTAAAATTATGGCAATTAGAATGATTAAGGAAGAAAACCAGAATTTACAGCCCCCCCGTTACACCTGTTGAAACAGGCACAAAAACACAACCCGTAAATTTTTGGGGCTTTTTAGTGCAGAAGTCAAGACAACTTCTATCAGAGGTTGAAAGAGTGGCTTAAGATTGTGATACACAATGAGAAACTGAAAGGGAGGGATGCTCGCTCTAGTTCTAAATCAGTGCAAAAGAGAACTATAGGAGCATCAGATTTTAACAGAATTATTGTGGGGTTCTGTATGTTTGTTTCTTTACCTGGATCACTATCCATTGGAATAAGACCCTCTGGTGATGAGCTCTGCACGACTGGTGATACTACAGCAGAGAGTTTGTATGACATCAGGATGAGCCTAGTCACCATTTCCTTCCATTCAGATACCAGTGTCAAGTTACTTCATTAAAAAAAAAAAATCAAAACCAAAGTCACAATTAAGAAACATCACAACATGTATTAAAAATAACTTTATATTTAAAAGAAAGAACTGAAATTACAAACACTTCTACAACAGTATTTATGAAAACTATAAATAGGGTACAGATTGAAAAGTCCTGAGGCTGAGTTTAACACATACTAAGGAAATATCAAAGGGCTAGCTAAACACTGCAGCCACCAGAAAGAGTTCTGAAAGTCATAGGTACTGGATTTTGTTATAAATAATACTGTATGCTTTTATGTCCTCCTGAAGAGCTCTTCTACTGCACTTAAATATGGAGTTACAACTTATTACTTAGTATGTTATACTTACTTAAAGGGTAACTGTTTCAAAGCCGCAGTTATACAATGCACTCTCCCATACATTGGGAATGATGCTGCTGCATGAAGCAGAGACTTCTTGGCCTGGAATATTTCTTCTTCAACATTCACCAACAAAAGTTTGATAACTAAAATTTTTAAAAACACAGATTTGCATCATACATACATGTATTGTATTTTCTAAGAAACAGATTTGCTCTAAGAAATAAGAAGCTGTTTACACAACAATTCAATGGAAAATTCACAGCAATTTCCTTGTTTATATTTTTCCCTTTTGTCACTTAAATGGAAGTTAATGTTGATTTTCAGTAACCTGCATTCCAGGAATATTTTTTATAGTCAATTTAATCTGTCTATCTGAATCAAACAGCAGCTGTGAAAAGCACAAACCTGATCCTATGCTTGGGGGCAATCCCACAGCTCATTGCTGAAGTCACAGGAAGTTACCTACCACATACTACAAGTCAGACTTCATCCTTTGAGCCACGTTAACACAATAACCAGTTCAGCAGAATATTAAAGATGGGAAGTTCATGGTTTAACTATTTGAACCCTATGTTTTCAACCTGACCAGTTTTTCAAGGATATATGTGCCTATTTTATCTATACTCGCAACATCTCAGTGTCAGAATCAGAATGAATTACAAACCTGAACAAGGAACTATGGATCACTAACAACAGGAGACACTCTGTAGTAATGAGACAGGAGGTTACCCACACTTTTCCTCCATTTATGGCAACCACAGCCACATCTCAAAACCACTATTTCACTGCATATAAAGGAAGTATTAATAGGCATCTGTAGAGAAGCCCGTAATGGCACAAAAAAGCACAAACACTGAGTTTACTTAAAATCCACAAATAATATAAAATGCTTTATTGCAAATAATGAATTTAAATACTTCAGTTTTTACTGAAAATTACAAAGGTAATTCTTGACTAATGAATTTACCAAACCTGCCAGATCTAGAGCCCTGTCATCTTTCATCCACGGGCACTAAAACAAGGAAAAATATTCCAGATGTGAACAAAGCCTGATGATTGTGGATGTGTATGTGCAGGACTACTAATCACTCAGAATAAGGGTTCCACGTGAGAGCTCCAAGGGACAGTGTTAAAAATATCAAGTACTGGAACAGACACAGACCAACTACTGCTGCCTTCCCTCTGGGTGAGTGAGCTCTTAGAGGAAGCAGAGGTTCCTTCCCTGCACTTCACGTGCCCAGCTTCACCAGGCTCGCCACCTGGGCCTCAATGTCACTGGTCAAAGTAATAACAAAAGCCATCTTCTAGAATATTCAATAACTTCAACACAAACAGGACTAGATTAAGATCTTATGAAGGCACCTGGCTTCCTAACATCAAAACAAATCATACCAAAAATCCTGTTAGAAATAAGCATCTCTTACTCACTAAGCCTCTTAAAAAAACCTTAAGGAAAAGCAGTAAAGCTTCAAATAAACACAAAAAATTTCTTCCCCAAAATCTTACCTGCCAAAGTGTTCTTCTCCAATGTACTCACTGATGTGTTTTCATCCATCTGGGGGTTATGCTGAAGCCACTTTCCTAAACAAATATGCTGCATTTCTTTATGATGCACTAAAAAGTTCAACAAATACGAAGCAGTGACACAATCGTATGGCTTGGTACTTGTGCTAAGATCCATTGCTGCTTTGAATAGAAGATCTAGATTTCCAGAATCCTGAAAAAAAATCCAACAATATTGCTCATTTTTTTGAGCTTCCACATTGATTTACTTAAGCTACTTACCACCCTGGAATCCTAGAACCTGCTTTTCAGTAAGTTGGCTGGTACACATTTCTTAAGAAACAGTTATTTTGTGCACTGATCACCTTCCACTCAAAACATGCAAGGATACAATTACATACACATTGAGAAGGGGGAGAGTCATTTATAGAACAGTATTCAAGCACCCTGCAATGATATTTTTTTTAAAATAATGTGTTTTATCTGCTAATGGACATCACAGGGAAGCACAGTTTACTAGGAAGCAGTATTATTAATTTAAAAGTAACTTTTTATGAAGTAATAAGACGAAAAATCAGTATTGACTCAAAGGGCAAAATTTGCGAGAAATTAAAAAAGGTCATCAGATAATGAAGCCTGAGTTCAATCGGAAAAGAAACATGGAGTACGTGGAATTGAATTTCTTAAAATACAAGCATAACCAAGTCAAAATGCATCAATTATTTCCAAAGGGAAGTCACAGCTAAGAAAGGAATTCACATTAACTATTTCTCTGACAGGTCATAGTCAAACCAAATGAACCTCCCCAACTCCTTCATCCACCAGTGAGGCAAGTCTCCTTAGGTAAGAGCAGAAATTGCATAAAAATATATAGATGTTGTTAACAATGAACACAAGCGCAGGTAACTTGGATCCACGTCTAAGTTTCAGGAATTATGCTTTGTACCTAACTCAAGTAACTGATATAATACAGAACATTCATATTTCACAAAATTACTCCCTTTAAACTCTTTAAAAAAATTCCATACCTGGAAATTAAATGCAACATCACGCAGTTTCATCAAAAGCCCAAATGCCAGAACTTTTACTTCCTCAAAAGTACTGGCAAAACACTGGATCAAAATTTGGACACGAGTAGAATCAATCACCTGCTCCAACTGGAAAACTTGTGCCTGCCCTGTTCAAAGAAATTAATGGCTTAGATGATTTTGCTCTAATGCTTTCTAGAATAAGCACTGTATTCACATTCTGCTCCACTAAAAGAAGCATTACAATAAGATTAAAATAATGCTTTAGCCAAAATTTTAACTTACTACTCTTAGTAGAACTTAAAATACCATGTTTATCGTTGCAGGAAATCAACAAACTTACCTCATCCATAAAGTTACTCTCAGTAACACTGAAAGTAACTTATCGACAAAAACAGAATCCCCTTTAGTCCCTTTAAATTCAGCACTGGAAATTATCTTTATTTTAGCTCTGTTTGAAAACTATTTTCCTGGAAGTATGTAATATTAGAAAATAATTCCTTTCAAAAAAAGGCTTAAAAATTCAGTGTTTTGGTCTTTTGGGTTCTTCTGTCACAGGAATAATCCCCTAAAATGTAAGACATTACAACTTTTTGCTTTCAATTTGTATGTAAAGGAGTCATGACTTCTAGTGACTGATACAATGCTATAAAGAAGCCAGAAATTTTAAGACATAAATGTGTGCACCACCATCCAGCAGAGAAGACAACACAGCTTAATCTCCTTTATAAAAGTCATTTCAGGTTTCTGAAACCCTAAGCTTCTTTTATAAACAATTCTCAATACAACTTTGTACTAAAAAAAAAAAAGTGTAATATAATACATACTCAGTTCAAGCCTGAAAAGATACTTTTACACTGGCCATATGATCCAGAGACAAGACTTTAGCAAAACCATCAATACTCCAAGGCTCTAACTGATACTTCTTGAAGTTCCATAACATCATGAAGAAAATTTAAAATAACAGCAGCACAACATCATTAACTGGTCGATAAAACTGTTCCTTATTTGATACAATAATATCGTGAGAATATGCAAGCTTTTTAAATCAAGAGTTTTTACAAACTTAGTATTTTATACTATCAAAATGTTTAAACACAATAAAGGAGTAAGTTATCAAATACATTAAAACTTTTCCAGAAGTTTACTTCATATTAAGAAAAATTAATTGAGAAATAGTGCTAAAAACCAGGGTATGCAAGAGAATCCCTATCTATGGAAGATATTCAACAAGCCAGAAATATTTGCTTTCACTTCACTATTCCTTCTCCCAATAGAACTTACTATCATTCCTTCAGGTAAAACGAAAGCAACGTAGGAAATGCCACAGAAATTAAGGACTAAAACCACTATTTCACTCTGACAGAAGACAAAATGGTATAAAAGAATCTTTTTCAGTACCTCACAATCCTACAGTCTATAAATTAGGCTTCTTACCTTTTGGAACAGAAAATACTTCTGCTATTGATTCCAAAATACTTAGTGCAGAAAATCTGGTTGGGTGTGATGATCCAGGAAACAATACCTCAAAAAGTCTGTCACATACAGATGACATGAAATCCTGAAAATCACAAGAAAAAATTAGTAGAAAAAAGTAAACAGTCTACTTCCTGCACTACTAGCAAAAGTATAAGTAACTGAATTCAGGACATTCTGTTTACAGGTTGCCCAGAAAATTATGACCTTACAGTTAATTTTGGAAGAATGGAAGGCCTACCTTTGTAGTATACTGACAGAATTTATTGTTTCTTAAAGTACAGTGAAAGCTGTACAGTCCTTCGGGTTTTTTTAACACAACAGTTCCCCTTACCCTCTCCCACAAAAAGATGGCCATTGTATTAAACCTTGAATATTAACTGACCCAGAAAAGTAGAACTCAAGACAAGAAACAGTTTAATACAAAGAAACCAATGATGTGAGCCTTTAAACAGGTAAAAAAGGACAAATGCAAAAGAAGCCTTCATGCTGAAGCTCTCTCAGTTGTTCTCTCACTCACTGATCACTCTGGAGAGCTAGAAAAAGGCTGAAGCTCAACTGAACTCTATTTCAAGTTCAAGTAACACACACCAGTTAAAACTTGCTACTAAATGGCCAACAGTTGATAGGACATTTACCCAATTTACTCCTCACTGCTGTTTCAATTCATATCATGGAGCAGTCCCTCAGAAAATAGCCTTCATTGTTTTTGAAAAAATTGATCTTGAAGACACGCTTCAAATACTAATGGGCACTCAGTTCATCAACAGTATACTTAGTCAAAATTAATCTGAGTCAGTGCATCAGTGTGGACAAGCTTCTCAGCACTGTTCAGCTCTATAGGTTTTCCTTCTACATTGCACTATTTCCAACACACACACTGCCTAACTTACCCAGAGCTGTTCAAGAACAAGGAACTTTCAGAAATGCCATCCCAGCTCTTACATCTGTATCTCTAGTAGTCTAACTTACTTTATATTGCTGCAAAATCCCCAAAGGATGCACTGTAGTTGAGTTTTCAAGTAACTCTTGCTTGGTTTTATTTTGCTCCAATTTATAAAGCACCTGGGAACTTTCTTGTATCCTACAAAATAACTTTTAAAACAAAAGCAAAACATAGGTAAGGCACGAATCATTGACAGTAAAATATGAGAAAGGCATACTTGCAGCTCATTTTTCAGATCATACTTCTTGTAATTTTTAGTAAGTTTACATACAATATAACAGAACAGATCCTTCTCTCTCCACTCCAGAATTGCTTCCCATTTCTCGTGATCAACCTTTTTTCCCCTCCCTCTGCACCTTCAACACCTTCTTCCATCTTCCTCAAATCCATGCCTAGTCTTTTCCTCCCACCTCCCCATTTTCTGTGGAACATATATTCCTCCATTAAAAAAGCTCAACTAATGCATATAATTTTTACAGCCTCAGCATCTCTTAAAGAGTTAGTACCTAAAGCACCTTCCTCCACCTCTTTTATTACTCCCTGGTAATATTTCCTTTCTTATTACACTCCCCCTAACACAATTTTTCCATCTCATGTTCCTTAGTCTGCACCAGGCAGGAATGGAACGAGCTGGATTTCTCTTTTGTTTCTGCCAAACCTATTCCCTCATTTATCACCCATCTCAAATTAGTTATTTTCTCCTTCCACACTGCTTTCTTTTCCCATTAACATCTTCCAAAGCATTTTTTATGCATACATGGTTTCCTGATTTTATCCACATGCTTCCACCATGAACTACATGTGACCTCGACAATTTCTACAACATTTACAGACTCAGTCCCTGAAGACTGTAATGGCATGGCCACATTTGTCACACTGTTCCATTAATATTCATCTATCTTGTCTTCCAGGTCAGGTTTCTGAGAGTGACTGTGAATTTGCCTGAGGTGTGACCAGTCTACATAAGTCCCACCTCAGCCCACAACAAAGGCAACACAAGGTTCCTTGCTTACCCTACAGCACATTGCTTTTTTACTATTGGCAAAGTGTGCAAGCACTGACAGGTTAAGCAACACCTGCCACCATTCATGACCAAGTTACTGTGCTTCTACCACTTAATTTTTTGTTTAAGCCATCCTTACTTTCAATGACTTCACACCATTCAGGTGGGTAATACATACAGCATAGTCCTAGTCTTAGATCTTCTACTCTTTCAGATGAGAAACTCCGTAACACACTCAGGAATTTATTTTAACGTCATTTTTACTAACATAATAGGCATTCTAGACATTGCTTATAGTTAGAAATTACCTTTCTCAGTAAAGAAACAATCTGTTGTCTTACTGAAGGAGACTGACTGTTCAGATTGTACATCATAAAAAATTGCATTAGTTGCATTTCTTCCATAGACACAATTTCTGTGGTACGATGGGTTTCACAAAGTAAACCTAAAGCATCAATGCAAACCTGAAAGATAATTGGAAGTTAAACACAAAAGACTTACTGGCGCCTATGATGATACCTTTGTTTTAAAACAATGCTGACACAGTGGTCAGAATCAAAGTATTTGTTCTAAGTTAAAGATACACATAAAAGGTTGCCCCTTTACCTGACTGTGCTGATGAACTAGACCCTGTTTTATACATTCAGTGGATACAAGACCATTGCTCAGGATATTTGAAAGTTCCAGGTGTCCGTGAGCTCTGGCTGCTCTCAGGCATGCCATTAATGCTCCAAGAGCTCCTCTAGTACTGCAAGACCCTAAAACGAATGAAACCCAGTAATAATTACACAAAAAACGTACTATTTGCAATGCTTATCAGAAACTCCCAATACTTGCACCATGACCAACTCCCACCCCCTTTTATTTTTACCCTGTAAATCCCAACAGACAGTGCTCTTACAGGTTAAACTAGTTCTAAATTACCTGGTTCCTGAGAAGCTTCATCTTGAACATGCCATATGAAAAAAAAAGGCCTCGTGAGGTCTCGCAAGCCATTACTTTAGAATTACACTAAATCACGTCAAAAACTACAAGAGAATCATAAATCTTGTATCCACACATTTGCAAGAAAAAACAACCTGTAAAACCTTGTTAATGAACATGCTTGTGTAAGAAATAACTGCAGAACAGAAAACCAGTAGAAAACACAGATACGTTAACAAATCCTGGCATGTAAAGAGAACAGTAAGGCACCCACGAGGTGAGAAGGAATACTAATTCCTTCGGTCATGGCATGAAGGACACATTTACTATTATGACTCTCACCGTGAAATACTAATAGCAGTAATAACCATCTGGAATTTTACTCTGAAGTTAACTTTAACAATAATAATAGATCAGAACTCACATACCTGAGATTTTTTTTTAAAAAACCCAATCATAATTACAAATACAAAACTTTCTTTTCTTACCCAGATTAGCATCTGCAGAGGCCTGAAGAATTCTAACCATATAGCTCAGGCTGTCCGGGTTACATTTGAGCAATTTTGGTAAATAGTAATCTATTATGTAAGTAGTTTGGTCATGGTTCCCTTCACACAGTATCACCAGAAGAGGAGAAACCCAGATGTTGTGCCACTGGTCAATCCAGGTGCTTTCTTGAAAACTCGGAGTAAAATGGATCTTGTGATTTGTAAACATGGTTTCTAGAAGATCACTTGCATAAGGTGCAAGAGACTGATCATTCATCACATCCAGGATTTGCACTGGAATTGTTCTGTCCAACTGTAGGATATTTTCAGTGCCCACACACTCCACAAGACAGCCAAGAGAAGAGTATTTCCCTTTCACATGCCAATCCAAGCTCAGTAAATGCTTTATCAGCCTTGCAAAGAATGGGTCTGATTTGTCATTGGATCCACTAATGGTGGTTTGGTGTATCTGAAGAAGATTCTTGAATATCAATCTGGTTTGGTGCCTAATGGCATCCAGAGGGTGGTCCCAGTGTGTATAAATGTATTCCAGCAGCTGTCCAATTATGTCTGAGTTCCCATTAAGCTTGATTTTCAGATTTGGAGAGCCTGAAACGAGGGCAGCCAGTGCTGAATTAGTCCAAATAGCAAGGACTCTAGACAAACATGTTGCCAGACTGGATTCTTTTAACCTTTTAAAAAGAACAAACAAAAATGAAGTTTATTATTTTCATTTATCACTTTTTTAAAAACCAAATTTTTGTTCCAAAATAATTATTCATCACATTCATTTAACTTACACAAGAACAGGTAAGGAGACACTAGCCCTTCCTTAAGGAAAAGGAACGAAGAGAGAAGTGATGAACTGGATGTTGCAAAGTGCATGCTTACTTACCTGACATACTACCAAGTGGCCACAGCTAAAACCCCTAAATATGAAGAAACCTGACAAGCCATACTTGATTTGTAAAAGCAAAAATAAAAATTACTGTGCACCTGCTAATACTTGGCCAGCAATGTTACTGCATGCTTCTTGAAAATATAAAGAAAACTTTTCATTGCCACATAAAACCATCAGAAACTGAGTATCATATGTGTAAAACCAAAAATCACAAAACTGACCTCCAAGGCAGGAACAAAGGCTGAACTGCACACGTTTTAATCTCCAATCCAATAATGCTCGTAGGCCATTACATGCAAGCAGTCAGCGCTTGCAGCCAGAAAAAAACCCTAAAACTCACCTTACTTCAAGTATTCCTTTCACTGGCATACTTTGTTTTCTTTAACTTTTAGAAGGGTAAGATGTGATGTCCTGAAACTAAAGTTTATCTGTCCACATAAGAACTGATTCTGACACACGTTACCATTAAGGAGTTCGTAAATTAATCCCACTCATGTTAGAAAACAAAATTTTATTGTGGCATGTAAGAAAAAATTGAAACGTACAAATTATCTATGCAATATTGTTATATTTTTCAAATTTATTGAGTTATCCTCACTATATTAAAAAGATTACATGATCTGTGGCAAAATCTAGTATCATTACACTGAAAACATCAGAGATATTCCACCAGGACCATAGAAGTCATGTGAAAATAGAAGTAAAAAGACAGACCCCTCCTCCCAAACATGAAACAACAAAAATCAAAACACAAACTTACTCTGAACTCAAAGACAGTAAAACTGATGCAATATCTAATAACAGTTTCTCTCCATTTTCACCCATGCTCCCATTCTTCCAATCCAACATAGCCAGTGCTCCATGGCAAAGGAAGAGAAGGGCTGAGTCAGGGAGTTCTGCTGTGCACAGAGCCCCACAGCTGTTCACAAACCATGCTGGCACACCTGCACGTTTCATTGTCCTGAGAAGCAAGTCACTGACCTGTAACAGCAAAGTAACACCCAGTACAGTATCTCAGCACAGCAGGAAAGCTGTTTTGCACATAACTTAGAAGATCTGAAGAGTTTTCTTGTACACTGGTCTTTTCACATTCAAAACCCTGGTCTTAGTATTTCAAAGGGCAAGGAGAAAAAAGATTTGCACTCCAGCTGAAGACTGATGCAGACATTGGCAAGCCTCTGTATCAGCAAAGCCTCTGAACAACTCTATAGCACAGATTAACAACACTATGACATTACACAGTAGTAGTGAACAAATACACTTACCAAGGAAGGTAATTCCTCAGCTGGTTCATACATAGCTCTAGTAAACAGAATAACAGCCAGTCCTGAGGTAGTCTGAACAGTTTGCAGGAGTGTTGCTATATGGCAGAGAAAAGTATTTTACATCAGAGGGCAGGAAACATCGTGTTCTAGAACCATGTATCAAAAGTATAAAGATGGTATTGCATTTTCCTAGACTACTTGTAGCTGTATAATCACAAATATGCAGTGTCCACCTGGATAGCAAATATTAATGAATTTATGTCCTGGTGTAATAGGAAACTGTTAATGCCCTTTAACAGACAGAAAATATAGAACTTCCCAGTAAGAGAAGGAGGGCTGGGGCAGAACCTATGGACACATGTTAAATTCTACTGTACAAAAACATCTGTATAAGAAGAAAACACAATTAGTTGTAGTGCACCCATAAATAGTTTTGACAGCATAATTCACAGAGATGTGTAAATTTTTGGAGGCACATTCAATGAGTCTCAATTTCTGTTAAGTTTCTGAATTATTAGTAATAGCATTTACTTTGGGTTTTTGTGATAGGACAAGTTAAACTGTAGACTCCAAAACTGCAATCTACAAACCATAGCTTGCCAAAAGACCAACTATTGCTCCCACTCCCACTAACCTCAGTAGTTCAATTTCCATTCAAGTTAAAGAGTTTTCAGGCATACAGATTGTGTTTACTACAAAGACAAGAAGACTGAGTTAGCAAAAATTTTTGAGCTTGAATGATACTAAACTTACCATCCATTAGGAAGGTTGTGGAGCTTTTCAGTAAACTACACATACATTGCCAAACAAAAGATTCATTGTGTTTCCAAAGATTTCCTTGGATATTTTCCTGTAATCTCTGTATAAGCATCATCGAAACTTTCATGGCTATTAGTAAATCATGCATCAACTGAGTCTGAACAATACGATTTCCATGCTTCTTTCTGTGGAAAAAAAAGACAAACATGTACACAAGAAGGCTGATGACAGCCATTCTTCACCATCCGCAGTAAACTCTACATGACCAGATATGTAACTACAGGAGGAGAGTCTGTCAAAATGAAGTTAACAAAATGACAAATTCTGCTATGCTTTCTGCAGGTTCCTGTGACAAACTTTCAATCATTTGATTCTGCCTGAGCAGAGCCAAACTTCTCCAGAAACCTCCCAGAAAGACCAACAGAATGCAGTGCTGCTCCCTTCTCATTTTTCAAGTAGCTTCCCCATGTGCAAGCATATTTCTATAATTAAACTTTCTTCTAGCATGAAGACAGAAAATATTTAAACTTTTAGTGTACAAAACATTACATTAAGCATCCTTCTCCTCTGGGTATGCAAAGAGGCCTCACTTTATGCAATGCTGGAAAATGTCAACATAGTAAATGATGACTGCTGTGAAATAAACACTCATGGAAAGTAAATGAATATTACTCTACCTGAACTTTATATCTATTGCTTAAACTGTCTAGTCAATTCAAATAGCAAAACTGCAACTCAAAAGTCTCCCTTAGAAGTAGTAGCTCTAACACAGCATCAGTGCCTTAGCTCTGTTATTTTATAGTATCATATTGCCATAAAAGAAACTAATCAGCAGCTTTTATTTTATTCAAAATATGCATCACGGTAAAGTGACATTTCCATCTTTCAACAATGTATGGCTATCAAAGTGATACTTGAAATCAAACCAAATTATCTGGCAAGAGTAAAATAAAAACAGATAAAGCAGAGCTTATACTGAATTCACTTGCCTGTTTTCTTCCTGTATGTCAAGTAGTGACTTCTGCAGAAACTGAAGAACTAGTGAAAATAATTATGGTATGAATTTACTTAAAAGAGAAATAGAATAGAAAAATTCCAGTAAAGCAATCACACATACACATCACATCCAGCTACAATGAACAGATATTCATATAGTGGTGTTTCTTCCACTCCATCAACAAATAAACTGACATTTCAGTGCAGACCAAAACAAGCAGTGCTGAAGCAAAATCTCAAGCTGTTTTGCAACAACCTGGTACAAAACAAGAGTTTCCAACCCACTTGTCCCAATCCTGTGAGGCATTGAGAGTTCTGGTTCCTCAGCAAAAAGCTGAAATTACCAAGAAAGACACAGCAGCCAGAGGAGAGGGCCACAGGAAGCTGAACACTACTTGCACACTGAGGCTACAATATGTCAAATTATCCTATACTACAAGAAGATCCTTTTTCTACCAAATTACCCTTAAACAAAATTCTTGCCCAGCAGGCCTGAGTTTGCTGTAGTTGGCTGTTAACAGCTCAGTGTTCCCACATCCAGCAGCACAAGACACAAAATACATCATGCAAAGCAGCATCAACTCCCCCAGCAGTTTAAGAATCACTCACTGGTACGCTTACAGATTTATGCCTATGCTTGCTCAATAAAGCAAGACTGACCCCTGGAAACTAAAGGCATAAATGAAAGTTTTGTCTGTGACAAAAAAGTACCATGTGAGGGTACTAGCTTTTGAAAATTAACCAGGAGGCAATCAGATCTGATAGATCTTCACGTAACTTCTTCACACACACCCTTCACCCAATAATCTGCACTGAAGCTTATTTTACTATAAATATAAGTTTACCTTCTTCAAACAGGTTCTTAATACTTGCTCTACCTAGAGGAAAGAAAATGCATTTTAAGTACTGAATACTAAGCAGCACTATCTATTTTACATAACAACTACTATCAGCTGTGGCACCAAGGTGCAAACCAGTGTTAAGCAAATCAAACCAGAAGACAATATATTTGATGCCACTGTACCTACGCTGAAGTCCTCCATACAGGAAGCAAGGTTGTCCAATACTTTCCTGTACAAGTAGACATCTGTGGTTTTCAGTTCTTCCCTGAGGCAGCACACAAAGCTTTGCACAGCTAACATCATCAACTCTTCAGGAAGACCATTCAATGAACTGCAAAGGTAAGAGACAGCACAATCAGTTTGCTTACACTGAGGTGTTGAACACCCACCCAACTTAAGTCAATGTCAGCTAAAACTCCAATAAACAGATGTTACTTCCTGCATCAAAACATAGTCTATTTCGAAATAAACATGCAGGCTCTAAATTTGCAGCTAGGAAACCTGTCAAACGGGTGTAAAGATGTGGTCTGCAATCAAATACAGGATGGAAGCCCTGCATCTCTCAGTGGGACAAGGAATCTTTTCAGAAAAACAAAGGAAGACAGCTAAGCACTGGATCTTAAACCATTAAGGCTGTAATAAATTCACTATAGAAAGACAGCAGTAAGTTTGCAACAGAAAAATTTAATTGCAATAAACGCAAGCACAGGAAACCACAATTTAATTATGATTCCTATGAACTGCTTTCTCCTGACAAAAGTGAGATTTTTTTTTTAACTGAAGTATTTTAAATTCAAAGTACTAATTACACAGTATGTTGTCTTTCCAGTTATGAAACAGATCAAAATAATACTTAATTGTGAAGTTATTTATCCAATGATAAGCTACTTATAATTAAGATTTTTAACTAAGCCAAAAAAAAGAAAAACAGTACTAATATTCACATATTAGTACTGCAAATTTTCAGTAATTAAACTGCAGCAATTTGTTGTGAATGACAAATTACTGACTTCTAGGTAAGGAGAACATTTAAACAAAATAAAGGCTTACTATTCAATATTTTACCTTGCTAATACTTTTTTCAAAGGATTCTTCATATCCAGGGAAAAATATGTCTCTCCCAAAATATCCAAACAAGCTTTAACCATGGGATCACATGCAGAGTTCTGATCCATCTTCTTCACCAACAGCATAATCTATAATCAAAAGGACACAGGATGGACAGAAAGCTCTAGACATACCACCATTAAAAATAGCAGATTTCCCTCTCATCCAAGGATACGGTGCAAAACTGTCCTCTCTTCACTATATTCCTGTGACTTTTAAGCAGTAAATAATGTTCCAAGAACATCTCTAATACCAAAAATACATACATATGAAATAGGATACTTGGTATCACTTGCCTTCTACCATTTTCAGTAACTGCACCCTTGCTAATTTAAATACCAGAAGTACATTTCTAACATGCAGCTGTAACAACTGGTTTTTACCTGTTTCCAGGAATGCATAAAACACTCCAAAGTTTATTTTGAACTGTATTTCCCATTCATAGTACACATGACACAGTTACCAAAAACCACACTAACAACAGCAAAGCCTTACTTGTTTAATACACTGGATCTGTTGGATGCCATTTCTCAGCTGTGCACAGTGCAGAAGCAGAGAAGCCAGGTTTTGCTCTTCAGCCTTTGAAAACTCTACATTTGAAAGAAAAGTCCCTTTTTAGAAAGGAATTACCATAAACAGTATCAACAATACTTAATTCATAATAACATGAAATGACTGCTTAATTCTTAGGTTTTTTCCTGTTCCAGTAAGTCTACTGGTGCCCCAAACCCTTAAGTTACCTAACAATACCTTAAACTTCAATTTTTTTTTCTAACAATTGAAAAAAAAATACAAGTTTCACTGGAACATAATAGTAGGCCTCATCTGCAGTATGAAGACCACTTTGACAAAATCACAGCATGCTTGAATTGAAGTGACTTCTGGAGGTCATCTGGTCCAACCCCACTGCTCAAGGAGGGTCATCCACAGCTGGCTGCCCAGGACCATGGCCATAAAGCTTCTGAAGGCTGAAGACTCACCAACCTCCCTGTGAAAGCTGTGCCAGTGCTCAGTCATCCTCACACTAACACAGCATTTCCTGATGTTTAGAGGGAATCTCTTGTGTTTCAGTTTGTGCCTGGGGCTTCCTGCCCCATCACTGTTCAGCATGGAAAAAAAGCCTGGCCCTGCTTCCCTTATGTCCTCCCTTCAGGTATCTTTTACGCATTGGTAAGATCCCTCTGAGCCTTCTCTTCACCAGGCTGAAGAGTCACAGCTCTCTCAGCCTTTCCTCACAGGAAGGGTGCTCCAGGCCCTTCATCATCTTAGGAGCCCTTAGCTGGACTCTTCCCAGTATGTCCATATCAGTCTTGTAGTGGGGAGCCAAGAACTGGATGCAGCATTCCAGCTGTGACCTCACCAGTACTACTTCCTAGTAACTTTAGCACACACTTTTTCTATTACTTCATTTTGGGTTTTTTAAACTAAGTATCACTGGAAGTTTATCTCATCAAACAAACAAACACCAAAATAAAAGACCATATGAACAGTATGCTTAACTACAGAAAAGACAAAGACTTGGGAAACTACACTCAAGATGACCTCCAGAGAGCCCTTCCAAACTCAAGCATTCTGTGATTCTTGGAAATTCAGTGTTAGCCCACATATTAAGGTAGTACTTCAGATATCACTGAATTACAGGTGTGCAACTGGAATCACAAGTAGGACCTTCTACCACCTTCACACTAACGACAAAATAAAATGAAGAGTTTTCAAACCAAAACTATGATTTTTTAAACTCTGTCAAGGTAAGAAATAATTGTCATTACAAAATAAAAACAAACCACAGAAGACCCCAAACACACCTAACACCCACAAAGCAAAATGTAACAAGAAAAAAAAACAGTAGCTACTCAAAGGCAAGAGAAAACACACATTAGTTCAGAAAACTTACTCTGAAGTTTTTCAAGCTGATGACAATCAAGAAAGAATGCATCCACCTGAATTTCCTTCTTCTTCTTTAAAACCATTTTAGCTGATTAGAGAAATACCTCCTTTAAAAACAACAACACACAAACAAAAAAAAACACATCAAACCAACAGGTCAAATTATTTTAAAAGCATCATTACAAACACTTCCTCTGATAACACTTCCTTTTCTCTGTCCTACTGTCCTGAAATAACGTTTATTGCATTACCCATGCATTTTTTTTTCAATTTTTTTTCTCTTTATCAGTTATTTCAAGCATTTCATCCAAAATTCACCCAAGCTTCATGACGCAAGACGGAACTCATCCTGTTTTCACACAGCAAACAGGAGTTGCTATGTGACGAGGTGTCTCTCAGGAGTTTTTACCGCACTTGCTCCGCAGTCCGTGGCACGGCCCTGGATCGCTATGTGTCTGCAGGAGGACGGCAGTAAATGGCACAAACCTTCTGCTGCTCTGGCTCACTGTTCAAACCCCAGCCAACTCGCACCCACGACAAGTTAAAACAGCGTGCCCAACAAAACTGCTTTGCTATTACGGGTGTTACAAAGAGCGAGTTCTTCTGCTTGGTTTAGGCAGTGGCAGCTTAATGCGCTTACAGTTTCAGTGGTTTAAGAGCTCACTCTGCACAGCTGAGGAGGGGAGGGACCCTCGGCGCGACCTGGCCCACCCGGAGCCGGTCCGCCAGGCCCACGTGCGGCTGGGGAACACCTCTGGGATGTTTCCAAGCGTGGGCACCCCGCAGCCCTGTGGGCCACCCCTGCTCCGGCACCCTCCCTCTCCGCCTGGTGCCTCCCGGCGGCCCCAGAGACCGCCCCGTGTCCCAGTCTGNGCCCGCTGGGCGGGTGCCGCCCTCCCTGGCCTGCGCTGGAAGGCTCAGAATCACGGTCCCCACGGGCTGGGAAAAGCCCTCCGAGATCCCGGAATCCAGCCTGTGTCCGGCCGGCAGCTGGAGCGTGGCACGGAGCTCCACGTCCGTGCTCTCCTTGAACACCTCCGGGGACGGTGACTCCACCGCCTCGCTGGGAGGTCCGCTCCGAATGCCGAATCACATAACCTCCTGTGAAGAAATTATGTCCAACCTAAACCTTCCCTNCCGCGCTCGCTCTCCCTCCCTCCCTCCCCGCACAGCCTCTGGAAGCGGCTGGGACCGCGGGGCAGGAAAACACCGGGAACATCCCACCCGCCCGCTCTGCCCTTACCCGCGGGGCCTGCCCGGCTGCGCCGCGTCCCCAGCGCCGCCCGCCCCACGTGCCGCCCGCCGCCAACCAGGGCGCGCCACGGCACGGCACGGCNCGGCCGAAGCCAGTGCCCCCCTGGAGAAGAGGCAGAGCCCCACCTCACTGCAGCTCCTTTCAGCTGTAGGGAGTGATAAGGTCACGGACATCCTTTTGTCCAGCCCTCTCAGCTGCTCCTCTCTGGATAAGCACTCCAGACCCTCCACCAGCTTTGCTTCTCTGGAATATCACTCCAGAGTCACTGGCCTTTGTAAGCCACAATTAGCTTGCTTTATTTTTAAACATACTCTTACCTTTGGGAAAAATTGGTGGTAATTTTGGTGTATCCCGTGATGACATTACTCTGAGTAGTTACTCTCCCTCCTCAGTTCCTGAGTGTCTTCCAAAGTTTTAGATGGATGTCGAGTCTTTTGGAACCTTACTTGCCACATGCCCTTGCTGCCCAGAGCAGCTGGTCAGGGCCACTCCAGAGACAATTACGTCTCAGAGCCAGAGGAAGCAAACCCCAGTAAAGCATCCAACACAAATAAAGCTCATCTAGTCACAAATCCTTTTTCCAAGGAGCAGAAAGAGGCTCCGCTAAATACTTCACAAAAATCCAATGAACTGAATTTGAAAAGCACCCTCCATTTGTTTGTTTCCTCCTAACCATACCTCTCGATCCTCTACTGCAGTCCTTAATTTGTCAGCACTTCCACGTTTTCTAAAATTGCAAAATTATTAATCAAATCTAGCCATTTTTTTATATATAAGCATTTATACATTTTCCAGTACCTGAAGGGAGCCTACAAGAAAGCTTTTACAAGAGCATATAGTGACAGGACAAGGGGAAATGGATACAAACTGAAAGAAAGTAGGTTTGAATTAGACACTAGGAGGAAGTCCTTTACTGTGAAGGTGGTGAGGCACTAGAACAGCTTGCCCAGAGAAGCTGTGGTTGCTTCATCCCTGAAAATGTTCAGGGCCAGGCTGGATGGAGCTCTGAGCAACCTGATCTAGTTAAAGGTGTCCCTGCCCATGGCGGAAGGATGGGAACTAGATGATCTTTAAGGTCCTTTCCAACGCAAACCATTCTATGATTTTATGATTTCATTTGTAGCCAGAGCAGATTTTTTTTTTAAATTTTCAACATTTATGTGCTGTGCCTTTCACAATCCTCCCAGGCCCCATGCGACTATAATGTATGTAAAACAAATATAATTGGCAAGTGATAAACTATCAAATGGGGGTGGTCTTTCCTTAGCCTGTGAGTTATATCTAACAAAAGGGGAATCTTGCACTCATTGTGAAAATGGTGATTGCAAATGTGGCTATTGTAAAATGCCAACTGAGCATAGCAGTCATGTTTCCATGAATATTTAAGAGCAACAACATTTTGGTAGGGAAAAGGGAGAAAATATAACAAAATGCATTCCTTGCCACTTGACTTTCACCCAGTAGTGATTTCCTTAGCAATCTAAAGCAGCTAGAGGCCATGAGAGTTTGCTCAGGACTTTCAACAAACTTTTGGAATCCGCTTTAACACTGAAGGTTCACAGTACCTTCTGACATTTTACAGGATAATGACCAAAGGAATTGAGAAAAGGTTTAACCACGTACAAAGGCAAGGAAAATAACTTGAATTTTTATCTGTTGGTTGGTTTGTTGAATTTTCCCTCTCAGGTTCAGCCATTTCTAGGAAACTGAGAGTTATTTGGCTCTACCTGTTGCAGTGACCTACTCTAAATGCTGGATTATCTTCATCTCAAAGATAGAGACTGAATGCTCATAAGTGACTTAACCTTCCAGAAAAATCAGACAGTGCATCCCCATTTAGTGTTATCAAAGTCTCCAGTTCCTTCAGCCCAATGCAACACCTGTATATATATTCAGTGTGATCCTCTTTCTACAGGTTCCCCAATTTCAGGGCACCTTTTCAAGGTTCCAGCTCATTTTCTGTTACGCTATTTCCAGTAACTTTCTGCTTTCTAAAAGAGCAAGTGAAAAACTCTACCCAAGTTCTTCCAGTCAAGGGAAGCATCAGTGCCAGGGAGCTGTGAGGTAACACCTGAAGAATCCACATTTCCTAGTTCAAGGAAAGCAAAGAGGAAGCTCAAGAAATGAAATGATAGCACGCAACACCCACACACTTCAATTTCTCTGTTCTATAAGAGCACCAAGTTTCCAGTATTCAAAATTACTTGGAACTAGCTCACATACCACCACTGAGAAGCTCACCAGGCAGGGGTTTTGAGGTTTCACTATGTTGAAAAGGTAAGTCACTCTGTTCTCATAATTTCTGAACTGCTAGTAAGGGGGAACAGACCCTTCAATTACTGGTGCTGTGGCTCTGCTGTGGGCCAGACATCCTGCCAGAGACCAAAAAAGCATCGTAGCATTAGAAATTGCTAGGGAGAGAATAAAAACCAACTAAGAAAGCATCACTATGTCGCTGCATCTGTGAAACCATTGAAATGAATTGGTAACTTCACTCTCAAAGAGAAAATGAAAAAGGACACAAATTTCTAAGAACATTTTTCATTGTCGCTGCAAAAATTTAGGGCCATCAAATGGAACAAGCAGGTGGCATGTCCAAAACAAAATGAATTATCTAAACCACAGAGATCATCCTAGGACATTTTCATCTTGAAAATTGCATTTGTTCAAAAGCAGCTGGACTAAATCATGGGAGAAAAAAACCCAACCAAACAAAAAAAAAAAACACAAAAAAAATCAGCAAAAATTTCAAAATGCGAAACTTCTGTCTCACAAAGTCCCTGAACCATTGGAGGCTGAGACAGTATTCTGTGGTAATGACACGTAACTTCCCTGGGCCCTGTCTAAGGACAACAGCCAAGAGCCAGCCAAGAGACTGGCCATTTGTCTCTGAGCTCCTGCTCATCCCATTTTTATTGCAGTGTCTCAACATATTTCTGCAATTCATCAGAAGATTCTTTTTCTCAGCACTGGATTTATGCTCACAGCCTTTACAGTTCTGACAAATCAACATCCACCAGGGAAAATTCTTCTCAAAGGAAATATTCTAACTCATGTTGTTGAAAACTTTGAAGTTCAAGCTGTAAATTCTAGTCTTCTTGAGCTATGCCTGTATCAGTAAGTAGAATTTTTTATATTTTATGTTTCTTTCAGAGGGAGATGACAATCTGATAATTTGAAAACTCTCAGAAATTGATTTTTAGAGCAATATAAAATTTTTCCACTACGTGGCGCCAAACAATTAAAAAGAGGTTGTGCTTTTAAAGGGAAGCCATGGACCTTCTCATAAACCGTAGTTCTCTTAAGCAGAAAAAGCTGTTATTAAGTAACTGAAGTAACCATTTAGTGGTACCAAAGCACAAATACTAGAGGCTGTTTAGTTGAAATACCATTTTTCTGTCACAGAAAGACAATTTGTAGCCTTAAAACAGCAAAATTTTAAGTCATCACGTAATAATAATAATTGAATAGGAATGATCTTCCTCTCTTCCCCTCCTCCACTTAAATAATACCTTTCAAGTTTTTTGTTAAGAAAGATGAACATACTTTAAAACTAATCTTGAGCATCACTATTTATATCACAGTTTTGTAATTGCAGCTAGTATAAAAAGCATGTGAACTTTTTTCTCTGTTGCAAGTCTCAAATATATACATCATCTTTTCAAAGAATCTGCACAAAAATGAATGTACAGAAGACTCTATATGATTGAAGATTTTGGAATCGCAAGATGTTTCCTGGCATATATTTCCAATTGTAAACACACATGCTAACACAAATACCTAAACGTAAATGTTTGCAATGTTTATCTATGTGACAAAGGACCAGAAAAAGCTCATTTTGTCATGATGGGGTAAAGTTCTGATCCAGCATCTCAGAATCATGTTCTACATATGCAGGAAAGTCTCATAAACCCAGATTTTTACATTCTACTTGCAGGTTGGATGACAACTTGATTATCTCTGGAACGAAGCTAGTGGCATTTTTTGGATTAGCACCCATCCCCTAGAGTAGATGTTTTCCAATACAATGTTCATAATACTTCAAAATAAATGAGGTTATTGTTTAGTAAGATAAACCAGAACTTAGAAGTTACTTTCTTGCATTAAGTCAATTACAAGCAATAAAAAAGCACACAACACACTTCTTCAGTCCACATGGAGGCTAATACTTAAGAGTCCACATTAGAGAGGGAAATATTTCATAATGTTTTGACTTTGGTTCACTTCTGTAGTGAGTCAGCTAACAGATGTGCAAATACCAGGTCTTGCAGTTTGCTTCTACAATGCACTGTATATCAGTCTTATTTGCATTTTCTGCACATATTTGCAAGAATTTGTGCAGGTTTATCATTGCTTGCATGTAACTTCCATCCGTGAGAACAGTAAAAAGAACTCTCTTCCTGAGACTGTGCTTACGTGTATAATACTTTTCTGTGTCTTTCCCTAGAAGATTTATGGCTTTCCTTTTTGCTTTTTAATTACAAAACAAAGTCATGTTTTGTTCTATGCATTCCAGTTGTTCTACTGGTAATTTTATTTTCTTTAGTAACTGAACACAGATTCTAGCCACCTCCACATACTTCACATCCTAGGGCAGTTGAGAGAAAATCCTGAATATCCCTATTCCTTCCTCCAGAGTATTTTTTCATGCCTCTTTATGTATTGGTATAGAGAGCAAGCATTACTGTAGAGCATTTTTATTACTTGAGGGCAGGGCAAATACCAATGCACAAAACAGACTGAAAGAAGCACTCATTGAGCGAGCAGGCTTTGCTCTCCCTCTTGCGGTCCAAGAACGTCATTCCCACAGTCTCCACTAGTTCTGTGCACTCTGAATTCAAAGCTTTCTGCACACTTGGGTGTATCCAGAGAGAGCATGTTGCTATTAAAGTTATGCTATGGCCAAAGTTTTCATTAAACACCAGTGTTAAAGCATTTGGTATAGCGTTTCTTAGCAAAATAATGTTGATTTTGATTCTTTTAGCTAAATCTTGTAATCTAATTTTTTTTTTCCATTTGTTTGTTTTTTATGTAGTTTGAACACTCTAGACGGGAGGTATTGGGTAGAAAACAATGCACTTCTTGCTATACCACCAATCATGTTTTTAATACATTTTCCAGCAACGAGTGTTAAAATAAAACACACGAGGCACTCAGGAGAGTACCAGCAAATGCAGTTTCAGTGAAGTTGTAGGGATACTTTAAGGTCACTGCAAGTGAGTGGAAAATTGGAGGCTGTACTGAACTGAATAGGAAAAAATGTAATTCTGTGTATAACCAAATGGGGAATATTTGAGCTTTTAAGACCTTTCTCTAACTTTTTTTTTCCGAACTTAAAAACTGCGCTTCCAGTGAGTCACAGATGAATGTGAGAAAGCAGTTTAGTCTGCACACCTACATTAGAAATAACCACCAGAGGAACGGTGAGGTGTGGTTTGTTTATGCACCAGAAGAGTCTGTACAGCATTCTGCCTCCCTAAATAATAATCCAAACAAAACACAATCCCTAAATCTCACTCCAAATCAGCGCGTACATGAGGAAGATTTCTGTTCGTGCCGGACAATTTGGACTTTCTGCAAATACTTTTGCAGCGCTTCAGGCAGCCTTCCACGAGCACAGGGAGGGCTGGTTACCTGAGGAGCCCCTCTTCCAGCCGAGGGGCCCAGCGGACAGCACACGCACCTGCCGCTCCCGCGGGCGGGCCCTGCGGCACCGAGTGCGCGGTGACCTGCGGGGCAGGGCGGCCCTGCGCGCCCCGCACCCCGCACTGCCGCACCCTCCGCCTGCCCTCCGCACGCCGTGCCGCTCACACAGCGCCAGCCTGCCCGCCGCGGGATCGCACCGCGGGATCGCACCGCGGGATCGCATCCCGGGATCGCACCCCGGGATCGCACCCCGGGATCGCACCGCGGGATCGCACCCCGGGATCGCACCGCGGGATCGCACCGCGGGATCCCATCCCGGGACCGTATCCCGGGATCGTATCCTGGGATCGCAGCCCGGGATCGCACCGCGGGATCCCATCCCGGGATCGCACCCCTGGATCGCACCGCGGGATCCCATCCCGGGATCGCACCCTGGGATCCCACCCCGGGATCGCACCGCGGGATCCCATCCCGGGACCGTATCCCGGGATCGCACCCCGCGATCCCACCGCGGGATCGCACCCTGGGATCGCACCCCGGGATCCCANCTCCCTTCGGCAGCGCCGCCGTCGCGGTGCGGTGTCGCGGTGCGGTGCCGGCGGTGCCGCGCTCCGCTCGCCCGGCGGGCAGTGCCGCAGCCCTGCCGCCCTCCCCAGAACGGGGCAGAAGCAGAAGGCAGCCACGGGACACGTGCGCACGGTCGGGATACCTTCCAAATACCCGCACCGCCGGCTTTCGGGTGCTGCTTGAAGCTTAAACAGCGGTGCGCAGCGTGAGGTCCCGCTGCGACCTTAGAAATTGCTGTCACCGGGCAGAGGACGTGACACTGTGCCGTGCGCTGCAGCGCTTGCGGCCCGCGTTCGGCAGCGGCGTGCGGGGCAGCCCCGGCAGAGCGGAGCCCGGCCCTGAGCCCGGCGCTGTCTGCGGGGCTGGGGCGGGCAGGCCCCGCACGCACCTACCCAGCCTGGGCAGCGGCCTCTCTAAACCGGGCGTTGAAGGGAGTCTTAAAGAGCTTGGGCTTCAGTCTGTTTGAGCGCAGAGTTACGCAAAATGGGTCAAATGGAAAATAAAGTTACCAGTGTTTGGAGGTGCGTAAGGGCTCTGGCCAGCAACAAGCTTGAGAATGACTTCCCTGATTCCCAAACAGGTCCACTTTGTGTCTCATCATTTCCCTTCTCCAGGCCAACCTCTATGGCTCCAGAAAAATTTGTAAGTGGCGATGACACTAAGGTAGAAGAAAGGGACCCGAAATTCGAGAGGTAGAGTCCGAATGCATCTGGGCTGGTGAGCATTTTAGGATGGTGAAGGGCACCCACTATATGCTGTGCAAACCCAGCCTGTTGAAACAAAGACCTTACCAAGCTTCCTCCAGCAGAGAAAGGACATCCAGAACATATGGACAGAATATGAAGCGTTTAGTTAACTAGACACTGTTTTGTTAAAAACAGAGGAAAACACTTGACAGTGCGATAAGGAATATGTAAATTTTTTAACATGCTTCAGAAAGCTAGAACATTGTTCCCTCCTTCCCCCTGAAATGTATTTTGATGATTTCCAAGCAGACGGCAAAGAAAAGGAAATTATATCAATCCCTTTGGGGAGAATGTGACATTCTGACTTCTTGAAGCCTAGATAGAGGTTTATAAACTTAAAAAATGAAAAAGACGCATTTAATCTTTCCAGACTTGTCAAACTTGTCTCAATTAATTTTTGATGGCATAATTAGAACTTAAGGTTTTAATGTGTGCTTTTTTAGTTTACTTTTCTAAAGATTTAATTTTTAAGGACTCAGGGGAAACGGAGGGCTTTGCGGTGGGAACTGGAGCAGGAAGAAGGGGCGGACTCTCTGTAGGTTTGAGTGCTGATTCAGAGTACTCTATTAAGCCAAGAGAGATGAACTCATTTTTTTCCTCCCTTGGGGAATCAGACAAGAAACAGGAAGTCATTGATTCTAAGTAAGATCATTCACTCTGCAATTGTAAACAGTGTATTATGTGCCTGTAAATATTTCCAGAACCCATTGGCTTATTGGAAAATGCGAAGTAAATTATCACAATCTCTAGCAAACAACCCACAATAAAAAGGGTTATTTTCAATCTTTTTATCTGTAATGTTTATAAAGTGAAATATTAATTAGCTTGGACATTGAGAAACTACTTGGCTGGACACAGTGTTCACTGCCAAAAATCCATCTACTCAAATGTTTTGTCTGTTGAAAGACAAACATTTTTAACTCCACCCTGTAATATTGTGCCCTACCAAAAAGCAAAAATTCTTTCATTACTTGATCCGTTTGGGTTTTCACTACCACAAACACTGAAATACCCCACTGTTAACCAGATGTTGACTGTGTCCATTTCTGTCTCATGTAGCTACACAGCTTAAATTGCCACCCCTCATTACTTAGGAGAGCAGAGGCCAGGCTGTCTGTCCAGATCAACCGGCAGCTGAACCTTCTTTTTCCCTCTGCAAAGTAGAAGCTGCCCCTTGGAAGTGCTGCCTTCTCCCCCTGATCAGGAGGACTCTGCATAAGGAGAGAAGAGCACGGACTAGGGACAGGACCACGGTGAGGAACTTGCTTCTCTGACAGTCCAGGGAATTTTCTGCCAAGCTTAAAAGGTGGGTTGGGGTGTGAATGGTAAAAGACAGCATAGGTGTCTGGGTCACCCCGAAGGTGAAGTGCTTTGTGTACTTAAAGTTTCGAATTTAGGTGTTGTAGGATCGGCTCAGGAAACTATTTTAATAATGTGCTTAAGTCCTAGTGATTCTATGGGGAATCCTGGGTGGGAGATTCCTGAATAGGGATGGTTGCAAGCTCTGGCTTGGCAGCTTGAATCATAGTCTGCAGGACCAAGAGGAAGACAGCCAAGAACGGAGCAGTTATCTTCAGACAAGTGATTGGGGTGAAAAGCTGACAAACTTTATTCAGTTTTTCTTTCCTAATTTTACTTTTAACTTAAGATATGTAATGGAAAAAACGCAAGGAAATTAGGGTATGTAAAAGAAAAGATTTTGAGCCAGTTTTTCACCTGTTGAACTATGATGAACTTGAGAGTAACGTGAGACATGGGAAATTTAGAAGAGAACTAGAAAGTATTACTGTAGCAAAGTGAGGGACTTTTTGGAATCCCGCTCATGACTATGATCCGTCTTTACCTTTTTTCTTCCTGTTGTCAGAAGCAGTGGAAAATGTAAATGCATAGGTCCAGGTCCAGCTCCAGCTGAGGGATTTCAGCCAGAGCTGCCTCCTCCAGCACTGGGAAGCATGGAATTGCTTGAACGTAGACTTCTGAAGGACTGGAATATTCATGGGGAGGAGGGCTCTCCAAGGTGTTGCTTATTAATCCATGCTAACTGTGTCAGGACTTGTGGTATGGAGAACTATATTATGTATGATTTTCCTATGTCAGCCTTCTTTATCACACTGAAAATAGTGGCTACTTGCTTTTCCTTGTCAGTGCCCCAGTGTTCATGGCATAGGTGACAAACATGCAGTATAACCTTCTGACTCGGAGTTTTTTCTTTGTTGTTAGCTTCCAGCTGCCTTCCACTGAATGCTGTTTTTATATCTGTTTGTTATTTCTGAGATAAATTGGATACTTAGGAGCTATTCAAGCTTCATTTTCAAAGCCAAACCTAAGTGTTCGAAGCCCTGTGAAGGCCAGGGCCTTTACTTAGTAAGGGAACTAACTTCTTGGGCTGAATGGTTACATTCAGCCTTCCACTTACTCTTTATTAAACTGTCTACAAAAACTTGGAATATAACAGAGCCCAGTGCTTCTGCGTGCACGCAGATGATTTTCTTGGCTTCTCAGACTCAAACCATGATGAGCCAGCTTTCATCCTGAATAATTTTTCCAGTGCTGCTTGTCCAGAAGGGCACTGAGATTAATTTCCAGAAGGCATGAGCAGTTAAATGGGGATAAAAGCACAGATTTGAAACTGAAACATGCATGAACCAGGATGTCCTGAGATCTACAACAGCTCATGTAAAGGGTTTGTTCTTCAGGGTGGGGTGGGGGAGTCCATTAGGGACCATTTCCTCACCTGCTTTTACATTTGGAACCAGAAACTTCCCTTTGCATATCATTAAGGATATTAAATTTTAAAGGCAATTTGATTAAGCATAAGAATTTTAAAACACTTTTAAAAGAGTCATCTGCCAAACATTAAACTTGCATAAAACTAAATGTTCTACTAACACACAGGCAGTTACACCTATGTAAGGCATTTTCTACGCAAAAGCTCAGTTCTCTACAAACCTCTCCTGAGTAAGAAAGGATATATCCAGTAACTGAAGATTAAAATCTGTGCTGTGGCTCTGCTTATCAAGGAAAACTGATTGCAGCCCCAAAATAATTGGAGAATTAAAATATGATAAAACTAAATATTAGCAACACAGATTTCAGAATGTGATAGTTATGATTAAAGCCTTTGTAAACTAGTGCATATTTACTAAGTTTTATGAAACTGTACATATACAAAATTTGGACACATTCTTGAGATTTTATACAAAATACATTAGTGTGTATATTTTAAAAAGTCAGACATTAAATACATACTCAGTTTGATATGGGGATTTTTTCCCTTTCTTTTTCTAGCACAAATATGGCTGAATTTTCAGAGCCAGAAGGTACTGTAAACTGGAAGGAAAGATGTTTAACTTTGGAGTCACAGTTAATGAAATTTCGTCTCCAAGCAAGCAAGATCAGAGAATTGTTAGCAGAAAAGGTAGGTCTTGTGGTATGAATTTTAATGCTGCATAAAGTATTTTACTTTATGATGGGGCCTGATCATATGTCATGGTTTGAGATTACAAGTACTGAGATTTTTTCAGAAGAGGAAAAATAGCATTTTAAAACAAAATATAAGGAAAATAGGTATCTTTTAATGTTGTGAAGGAATTTCACACATCAGAATTGCTCACAAGAAATGTTCATTTTCAAATAAGAGCAAATGGGCAACTCTCCTGCAGAGAAAAATATGTATCCAGTAATCACTTCTACAACATGTGATTTAAAACACAGAAATTATCACAGATAAAATCCAGAAGTGTTATTTTTCCCAGTATTCCTTACTGAATCATATGATTTACCAGATTTTATTTTCCCATAATAAGGCATCTCCAACTATGGCTCATCCCTTGAGTTTGGGGACCCAGGAAGTTGAAAAGTATTGTATCATTTAATTTGAAGAATATTTTTAAAATATATACTTTATTTTCCAATAGAGAACTATTTCACTTGGCATATTCAAATATGTGTATCCCAACAGTCAATGGTTGTCTATTCATGGCTTTATCTATTCTATGGAGGCACAAAACCTCGATTTGAGATGGAAAAAAAATGGAATAGCGAAATTTAGTACTGTCTGAATTAGACTTGTTTTTGTTAAGTCAGCATGAAAATGTACATCAATATAAAATAATTTTTAATAAAAATGTTTAATCATATCAAATTCCACTGAAATTGTATTTTTACAGTTAGTACTCTGTAATAATTCTGCTTTGGCTTGACTAAGAAGATTGCTATGAGAGAGCAGTGTGGTTGGAAATTCTAAATTGTTTACCTAATACTGCAAACTCTCATTGAAAAGGTATTGCAGAATATTAGGTTTCAAAAGAACAATGAGCTGTTCAAAAGCCATCCTTTGAAATTTCATTTAAGAATTGAAAAAAGAAATAAAAAAGGAAGGCTACTTGTGTCCTTCATTCCAGTCAGCAAGGCGCACAGCTAAGTTAATAAGTTACTGTCATCAGTCTTGGAGGAGAACATCCATCAAAGAGCACAATGCTGGCTGCTGTAACACTCAACAGGAGTACTGGATGCTTACACAGTCACAGCTGTTATATCATATGTATCTGTTCTGTCTCTTTACCCCATCTGAATCACTGCGTTTTGGGATTCAGGATAGAAGTCAAGTGGCTAAACAGTGGGCATGACTTTCTGGGGAACCTTCCAGCAGCTGCAACTACTGTGTGTTGTTTGACTGCTGCTGATTATAGTTTTGGCAATGAAAGAGTTAAGATTCATAACCAGCAATTCACAAAACTGAGTTAAAATAAAAGATTTTAGAAATCTGAATGCTATTTGACTTTTCACTTTGTTCCTTTCAGGTTTGCATTTACAGGCTGTTAACTGCTAGAGATACCCCCTAAAATTAACAGAAACATGCATAATCATGAAATTTCAAATACTGGCATTAAAAAACCCCAAACAAACAGAAAAAGGAGGATAAAATCACAGATCTTCAGCACTATGCCTGAAACAAAGCACTCAAAGCAAGTTACTATCTCACATATGTGATAAATATGACTCCAAAATATTTTAAAAAATCTTAAGCACTTGTCATGTTACTCCCCTCTTGTTTTACTTTACCTTATCTTTCTCAGAAATTTTAGAAAAAGTGAAGTGTTTACAGGTATTACAAATGGGAGAAACATTTTCTGTTGAAGACCACAGTCCAACGAGTATTCAGTTGGGATAATTTGATATATTACTCTCCAGAGCAGAGCATTAGCAGACTTCCTGAAAAATGATCCTTCTCCTTACTTTGGCACTTTGACTTTTTAATATGAATTTTTCACTCATCAGCTGGAGTTCAGTTGGGATATGCATCAAAGACTGGTAAGAGCTCAAAAAAATTGGATGATATTCATCTGCAAATACAGCAATCTTGAAGAATTCAGTATTCAAAAAGGGCACTAAAATGTTTATATGTATTTGTGTGTGGGTTTTGTTTGCAATAATACAGTGGTTATTTTTCCCACATATTTTTATTTTTGAAATTACACAAACAATTCTCAGTATTTGTTAAAGGAAAGATAGACTTACAGTAGTTCGAAGTTAAACTGCATGGAATTGTTACTCACAAATGTATTTGGGAAATAGCAAAGTGAATAATGAAGACCCAATTGGCTGGGACTTGATGATCATCCTGATACTAATGATGAAGAATAATACAGCTGATGTCAGCCTTTTATAGGTGCTTTCTAGTACCTGTTTGTTACCTGTTACAGAATGAGACAAACTGGCAAAGCACACAAATAATTCTCACTCTTACTTTGATTAGCACAAGCCTTTATTTGTGGTTCTGTTTACAATCTCTATGCTATGAAATGTGTACTAAAACATTGAACAATAGCATCAGACAGTGTTCCACTTCAGAATAGCAACAGAAATCACAGTACTGTGGCATGACAGACAGAAAACACTGTAGCTATTATACTATGTAATGGTTGTAGAAAAGAGTAAGAAGGATATTGTGACAAAAACAGGTAGTGTCTACAGGAAGATAAGAGAAATGAATTGTTGGTATTTCTGTAGCCTTTCTCCTCTGCATGTGTTTGAGAGGTATCTCTTCAAGACAGTGAATCAGGAAAAGGAGTCTACATCCTATTACACTATGTGTATGACTTGTCAGAAACTGCCATTGGGTTTTTCCCCTTATATTTGTTCTATAACTTAGGCTAAAACCAGATTTAAGTAAGGGATTGCTTGAATCTATCTATTTCCAATATCTGCGTCTGTGACCTGGATGCTTCTGTAAATGGATTCAGGCTGTGGATTAATTGAAGTACTTTTCTTATACACTAGAAATCAAATACCTTTGCAAAATTATCTTATTTAATATTGCCCCAGCAAATAAATGAACAATCAATGTGTAAAATCTTGAATATATTATTCTAATAGATGTTAGGAAAACAAACTATTTACTGTGTTTTGTAAGTAGAGCAAGTACTAATCCTTGAACCTTGGTGGGTGAGTAGTTTGAGAAATTTGCATTGTAAATGTGTTTCAGCAGTCTACCAGAGCTTAAATTTTTTAGTGAGCTTGGAGGGGAAGAAGAGAGAGAAGCAAGGGAATATACAGTGTTTTCAGAAAGCTTAATCAATTCACTGTTGTTTATTTGTTTGAGTTTTTAATATTTTTTTTCATTTTGCTAAGTAAAGAGTATATTTATAAATCTAACATGGAAAGAAAGAGACCTTGTTGGAGCTTTAAGCAGAAGCTGCTGCTGTAAGTGGGAGAGGTCTTTACAGGAATTTAAGGAATGATGGAGAAAGTATCCTAGTACGCCAAATTTAGGATGGCTGTGGAACTGAGTTTTAAGCAGAAGCTTTTATTTTAATGCAGCTAGTCTTATGCATATGAAGAGGTTACTAAAAAACCCAAACTTTGTTGAATAAAATATTACAGTATTCTACTGAAAGTTAAGCTTCCAGCTTGCATTTCAAGTCATAGAAAAAGTTGGTGACCTTCATTCTTTTCAGAATAAGTGCATTTTTCACCTAAAATATGTGTGCAATATCAGGTGTAAAGTTAATGTTCTTCCTACCGCTAAAAAATTCTTTTAGTGGGAAAACTGCATAGCTGTGTTAAATTCCCACTTGGGTAGCCTCCACTGAATTTCTTTTTCATGAGACCCTGCAAGGACTGAATATGGCACTAACCCAAATGTTACATTGTGGACTGTCCGGTGATACTCAACATTCACATGAACGTTTCCCAAGTTTGTTTCCTTCGGTGCTGAGGGTCATTATGTTATGCTTTAAGTGATTTTCAACAAATATAAATTATTATGAGAGAGAATTATTTTTATATGTATATTGATTTGTTTGCTTCTAACCTTCCATTTGGATATTCTCCTTATATGTGCTCAGCTGGCAACAGAGTAAGTACCTGACAAATGCAATAATATTTATACTTTCTGTATAGTTTATGAAAACTGAATGATAACCAACTTTTAGGCCTAGTACTATTTCCTAGGTATTCCAAAGCATAACACATTTCAGATTTTGTCTTGCAAACCAACAGTTAAATCTGGGTCCCGCTGTATTTTTATTTATTTCACAGTCCTATTTACGGTATGTCATTTGACATCTGAAAATGAAGCAGATGCAGTACGTTTTGTTATCTCTGGCATGACAATTTCATGTTTAATATTTCCAGAGGAAAAGTCTATAACATATTTGACTTATGCAGTGATTGCCAATATGAAAATTGTAAAAAAAGCACACTTGAGTATTTCCATTCAAAGGATTATGAAGGGTAAACTTAAAGAGGTTATTTTTTAATATTTCATTGCTCTTAAAAAGACTTCTCATCATGGAAAATAAAATCAGATGCAATTAAGAAGGTACAGGAGAAAGCAAGGAAAGTTAAAAAAAAAATTATATGGGTAGAGCCTTAGGTATGTTTACACCTTTTTAATACTTACACATTTTTCTTACAGTTTCATTCTTATCCCTTTGTGATTATTAAGTTTATACTATGCCTTTTTATAACAGCAGAGGTTTTTTTGTTTTGTTGTTTTTGTACATCTTAAAACTACATTCTTTCTAAGGAGGCTGAAACAAAAACAAAAAAAAGAACTCAGGAAGCAATAAATTAACTGTTCTTGTAGAGGCCTGGCTGAGTAATGGCATGAAGAGCACAGCCCTTGCTGTGAGGCCGGAGGATTAATATCTTCCCTCGGGTGGCGCAGAGACAAGGGCATCAGTTCTGTTCCCACCTGAGATGGGGAAGTTTGGGGAAGTTATGGAAGCTGTGATAGTGGGCATATCATTAGCCAATTTCATACATGTTTAGCATTTTGTTTTTAGGAGCTACAAGATATTTTTTCTCCATTTTTTATGGTGAGAACTCTTTTTTACTCTTAGAAATTACACATTTAATTTTCATTTCCTTGGCAAATATTTTCAGGCTTTAAATACCTGTTGCCTTGTCTTTAAACTGCAAAATGCCTTACATATACTTCTGAATTCTCTTGCTCCTTCAGCATGTTTCCTAAGTGTCCTATACCTTCTAATTTCATGAATAGCTTCAGTTTCTGTCAAGTTTTCAATTTGTAAAATGTTGTCAGTGAGTGGTATCTTTGATTCTTAAGCTATCACCTCTCAGTCAGTGGCACAGAAGAAAGATGGGCATTCATGTTGTGTCTGTAGTCAGAAATCACAATTCAGTGAGACAGAGGTATAGCATCTCCACAACTGCAGTACAGTGATCAACACAAAATAAAGCAGATCAACACATGGTGCTTGATACGTTTCTCTTTTTCATTTTAAGCACTATGTAAGACTTATTTTTTCTTTGCCTGCCAAAGTGCATCTTTCCTCTTCCTAAACTATCTTCACTTCTTTCAAGATTTTGGATGTTAGGATAATGTCTGTTTGTGCTAGAGTGGCGGTCTACCTAATTTGTATCTGACTATGTCTCTGCAATATAACTATCAAGACAAGATCTGAGGTGGAAAAAATGACAGCCAGAAAGAGTGAACCTTCCTCATATTTTGCCAGGCTCAGGAAAGTCCTGTGACTGACATTGGGAAAAACACAGTTATTCAGCCTACCTCAATACATTGCCTCCCCAAATCCCACTGCTGAATTTAACTTTTTTTGAGTCTATATTTAACTAGCAGCTGTCCTAGACTACCAGTTCTGGAAGAGTTCCATTCCTGGGCTTTTCTGTTCTATATTTTTAATTTATATAGTTTCCAGAAGAAATCATTCATTTTACTACAGTGAACTCATCTGAGATGTCAAAGACTGGTTTTTTTCATATGTCCTTTTCACCTGTTTAATGACCACTAAGAAGACCTTTTGAGCTAAACAATTCTTAAAATCAGGTTTAAATATTGAAAAGAACTTGAAAAAAGTAAAATATCATTCAGTGGTAAAATTTGTCTCATCATGAAGAGTGATAGACATTTTGAGCCTGATCATTTTGGAACTGAGCTAATAGAGACTGATAATTTTTTGAGGTTTTGTTTTGTTCCAAGGAAAGGCTTTTGTGCTAAGCACAGTTCATCTGAATCAGCTGAACTGCTAAAAATGAGGCTTAAGAGAGATTTGCAGTTAAGAACTGCCTTTTGACTAACTAGAAGAGCAGTGCCAGAAGTTGCTGGAGTTAGAAGTGAACAGGATTGTGATTCTGCACATGAAAGCTGTAGAGCTACTAGCCATCTGCAGAAGCAGGAGGAGTATATATGTTTATATATATGTGTGTGTATACATATATGCATACATATAAACAAGTCACCAAAGAACCAAATTGTTTTGACACTCCATATATCAGTGTGACAGGAAAAGATAAAATGAAGAGCGGTTGGTTTGATGGCAAATTTGCAGAGGAATACTTTACACTGCTTAATTCATGAGAAGAATTATACCCTTTTCCCTTTTGAATTGGTATTAAAAATGGAGAAGATGGGAAAACAAGAAACATGGGAGTGCACTGAAAAGTGGCAGCTTGCAAACTGCCAGGTTGCGAGCACTAAAGCTGTGTCTTGCAGTAGTCATAACCTAGGTGGGCATTCAGGTGGGATTTGAAGGGAAAAATAAGGCTGTAGCATTTGGGATTTAAGCCAGAAAACTAAGTCTTTCATCTAAGGGTTGTTTTTTTTTTTTTTCATGTAGGAAATAAAAAGAGTATAAAAAGAGTAAAATTTCATATACTACAAACCAGTAAAATAGTCAAGAAAATTCACCGTGCTTGATCTGTGAGCAGCCTAATGAACATTTGAGCCCCATTGGAGACTTAGCCTTTAGCATTAGCCTTTGTGGGGAGATCTAGGGCAAAAAGGAGATTGGGATCAGGAAGCAGTTCATCATTTTGATGACCAAAAAACTGAGTAATACTTTTATGGGTTTTGTCTTGTTCTCGGGAAAAGCTATTGTGCCAAAACATTCAATTTCATTTTTTCATGAAGGCATATTTACTTTTATAAGTATTGGTGGGTCTGAAGTATAATTTCCTAGATTTATGTGACAAAATAGATTTCTATTAGTTAAAATGTGAAGCTGTTCTGTTAAAGCTAAGTGTTTCTAATTACTATATTTACTTTAGGATAAAAAAAAAACAACCAGTAAAGAACAAAGTATTTCTTACTCAAGGCACGTGCTCATTCCTGCTCTACAAATTATCTTCTTGTTTATTTTACATTTCTGTTTTTTAGGTGTTTCATCTGTATGTCTTAATAAGTAAGGTTATATTTTGGAGTTTTTTGTAGTTTATAAAGGTTTAGCACTGTCCTTATGGAAAATACATAATACCTAGAAAAGAAATGTCAAGGCAGAAGGAATAATGTTTGAAAATACGGATAGAACATACCCAGTCAGCTGACAGGCATATTCTTTAAATCATTTATAAACTTACCAGTCATCCCATAAACCACCCCCCCAATCTTTTGCCTTTATAGCTTCTATGAAAAGGCAGTTCTAAAATCTTTCTTACTCAGTGTGAAAAATGAGTGTCTTCTGATTGCCAGCCTATGTTCAGCCTATCACCTGTTTATTTCTGCTTGCACCTTTGAAAGCCAGTTGTAAGTGCTTTATCCCTCAACTGCGTCTCGTATGTGTTTATTTGTAGAAGCCACCATATATCCTTGGTTTTTTTGGTTTTGGTAAGTCCTTTGTGGTGTGAGGGCTGATACTTCACTGAATCTAAAAATGGACAGATTTAGTACTCTTTTTTTTTTTTAATGTGGAACATTGGGTTTTAACCACAGATGGTTTGGGCTTTTTTTTTTTTTTTCATATGAGAAGAATTGAAAATTTGAAATGCAGGGAAAAAACCAGACTCTAAACATACCATTCTCAAATCAGTGGAAGTTCATCAATAGACAGATTGTATTTCTGCTTCAGAAACATTAGGTTTTAATTAACTTTTCATTTTTGAAAACTTTAACCTATTATCAGCATGCTTTGAAAGGTATACAGAGAAGTGATGCTTTTCTTTTTGTTTGTTAATGGTCATATTTTTTCCTGTATTTACTTCAAAAAAATTTCCAAAAAGTCTATGAGAAACAACTGGGTTGTTTATAATATTAAAAACTAAGGAGACATTGTATTATGCGCTGATTATAATGTAAATTTCAAACATGAATGGGACAAACTGTTTTGTTGGAAGTTGAGCTGGATAAAAAATGAGGGGTTTGTTCTTATACAGAACATACATCTTTCAGATTTCAGAAAGGAACAAATTACAACCATTTTTATTTTTACAATAAAATATTTCCTTTAAAATCATTAACTATTTCAAGTAACAGGAAAATTATCATTTTAGTGCTGTAATTTCTCTCTAATAAACATTACAGGAACTCTACATATGTATATAGATGAAAGTATATATGCACATATATGCATACACAAGGAGTATTTTTAAAATCTTTGAATGGTGATTTTTAAGTTTATATCCTTTGGTGATTTCATGCAATACATGCTTTAATCAAATGAAAATTTCTTTACTTGCACAAAAATTCGTATGTTAAATATTTCTGAACACAGTGAAGAACCTTCCAGATGACCTTTGAAAACGAATCACTGTGTGATTTGCATTTGTATTGTACAAAATTCCCAGTGACTGTGTGTTGTGCTTCAGTGCCCAGACCTCCAAGGCAGTACACCTCTTGGTTTTTATTGCTGCCCTGTTCCTTCAAAGGATTCAGTACTTATTCACATGTGGCATTTCTCTGTTCATTGTTTGAACAAAAATAGCTCAATTTGATGAATGTCAGATGTAGAGTGGTTATTTCCCTAGTAAGTTTAAAAACAAATCTGTTTTTAACAATAGATTCTGTTTTCTGTAATTTAGATAATTGATGCAGCATGCTCTAATGCATTTTCTGAAAATTCTAAGAGGATATTTCACCTGAAGAGAGAAGGAGGAACTGCAGGTTAAAGTAGCAGTCTGTTCTTCTGTGTTCATCTTGTTCTTTAGTCAGCACGCCTATATATTTTGTTCGTGGGCCTAAAGCATTTATTCTTTATATTTAAGACTGCAAAATCAAAACCAGTATAGATTATTACAGGACATCTCTGAACTCTTAATGAGTTTTGGAAAGAACCTTCACCAATCTGATGTGGGTGACAGGAATATTCCTTACAAGAAGTTTGTAGAACTGAGGTATTATTTAAAATTACCTCATTCAGGACGTGACAGAAAATTAAGCTTAAATGTACTTCACTTGCCCAATGTAATAAATGGCCCGATGGCCCTCCATATTTCTCCTGGGAAGCCAGCTGTATGTCTGTTGATCCTCTACAGACTGTAGTTCATTCGAACAACGTCTAACCTATCAGCTGATACATAACATTTTGATCCAGTGATGCTGGCAATTTGCACAGGTGTATCTGGGAAGAAGTTGGTGGGACAGAGATACAGTTCAACAGACTTTTCTGTTTTTCAAAGCATTTCCTGTCTGAAGTCAGAGTTGGTCATCAACATTCAAGATGTAGCCATAGGTAAGAGGTCTTCTGCATCCATAGAGCACACTGACCTTTGCCTGTAAATATGGATATGGTGCCTGTTACCTGCCACTTCCATTGTGAGTTCAGGTTGGTTTTTTTATTTGAGGCTCTTAAAACTATCAATCCATGCTCTAAAATTGTCTTCATAGTCACTGGGTAAAGAGGATTTACTACTGCATTTCATTCCTGACGAGTTCAAAGCATGACTTGATTTAAATAATTAGTTGTTGGCCCCATGTTATATTCACCTTCTCTCATCTCTCTCTCAGTAATGCTGCGATCATTGTTATTAAACTCATCACTAATTTAAGAAGGCTTCAGGTTAGGTTGTTTGCAAAGAGAAATCCTTCCTTTGGAACTTGTTCCAGTCTTTTGCCCAAGTTTGATAGCCTTCAGAATATCCTAAAGCAATCATTTTTTCTGCTTAACTTCACTGACCTACAAAGAACGACAGCAGTCAGAGTATAGATGTAAATCTGATTTTTCAGGCAAAGCCATTTTGTGGATTGTTTAGAGATTATTTATGCAAATGGGAAAAATATATTTTTTAAGTTTCATTATTATTACTGTAGACTCTGCAAAACAAATCTATATAAACTCTAAATAAAGGGAGAACCAGGACTCAGTAAATATTAGGTAGCAGCAAATTATTGAAAATCTGGCCAATCTAATTTTAGTAGAAGTGTCCATGTTTGGTAACTATGGTATTCCATTCTTGCTGAATAATATAGATTGCTTTCTTTTAGCAGGAGTTTTCTAAAATAAATTGAAGACTCTTTAGAAATTTTGCAAATAAAATCTCACGTTTAGTCGTTGCCAGGAAGCTGATTGATGTATCCGCATGGTGAGACTACGCAAAGCTTCTTAGCATACCTTCTTGAAATAGTTAACTGCTGAGGAAGAACCTTATTCTTCCATTTTTAATCTCTGAGTGATCTTTTTTGTGCACAGACAGGGAAAGAACTTGGGTCTTTAGTGCACTGTATTGTCCGGAACTCAAACTGTTGTCTAGAAGAGCAGCACGTGCTTAATGCTTGTACAGCAGCTCATGATTATTCGATACAGCTAGACAGGCTAGTTGTTTTCAGGTTTGAGCCGAGGTGGAGTTAGTTGAGCTGCAGTAGGAGCAGAGTGAAGTTGGCAAGCAACATTCTCCGGTTTTAATTCCATTTATTAAATTTGTCAGGTTTCTGATACTGCCTTACAGCTGAATTTATTCCTGGTTTTGGGAAATAAATGAATAACCAATTATGTTTACAAGTTGTTTGGCTGTGAAGGTTGATGAACAGGTTGCTACTCATGAGCGATGAACTTCACATTGTAAATAGCAGAAGGAGTTTTCTGTTATAATATTCTAGGGTATTAAGAGCTGTAATGTTACAGAATATTAGTTCACTATTGATATACTAGCCGCACTTCTGCTTGGGTTAGTATAATGCTTTTACTACAGTGGAATGTATATTCAGAAATAATCTTGATTTCTGAAAACTCACTAAAAATGTCTGAAAATTTATATTAAAGTGAATCTTGGAAACCACACTTCTATTTGAATGTAAACCCAGAAAAAAACAGATGAAGAACAACCTTAGAATGCAAAATTCCAGAAATTAAACTCAAAATCTTCACAAGGCCGTATAAATATGAAATTAAATACATGTGGCCAGAGAGGAACAAAGAAAGCTTATCTCCCTGTCCATCTGCCCGGACTGTTAGCACATGAATGACTGGGAAGATCATATCCTTAGAAGTGTTCTTGCAAAACAACTCACCGGGGACCGACCAAAACCATGTGGATTGTGAAATGTTTGTTGCTCTTGTGTCAGTGCTGTGTTGGGGCATTATGATGTAGACTTTAGTTTTTTGTATTGTATGAGAAAGTACCAGAAGGTCAGTCACAACATTTTTTTATGTTAGTAAAAACACATTTTTCTCCATTTTCAGTTACTGATTGATAGAAAATCATGGCTATGTGTCCTTGTCTGGATGAGGTGCTAAAAGTTTCATGTGATTGACACCATTATTGGCAAGAGAAAAAAAGAGATGGAGAGTGAAAAAGAAATTGGAAGATGCCAGAAATTGAGTAAAAACAGGACAGGATGAAACTTATTTTAAAACCATGCAGTAAACTGGAGATGGAATAAATGGTTTTCATTTGCATTGTTTGTATCATATGCTTTTCTCTGAATTTTCAAGCTGAATATTGAGTATCCCAGTGTTAATTATTTGATGTTTCATCCTTTTTAGATGACTGAGGTCTTAGCTAGGTCTCTGCTGAGAACCAGTAAGTCCTTAAGTCATGGAATACCTTATGTACTTTAAAGTGTTACTTCAAACCACAGTTTACTTTTTTAAATTGTCACCAAAATCAGATTAGAGAGCTCTTAACAAAAGAACAAAATGTAAACCAAGTATATCTTTCTGGCCTCTTCTGTTCCATATTGTTGGGAAAGCCTTCAAAATAAATAATGTAAAATGCAGGGGTTTTCCTAGGCCCTGGGCAAAGGTTGAGCCTGTGATTCATTAGGCATGGTTATAAAGTAACAGGTCGGGGTCTCCCACCGTTCAGAGGCGACCTGAACTCCTCCCTGTCACAGCCATCTGTGTCTTCATCCATCCCTCCTGTGGAGCACCTGAGTCCACTGTGACCCTTCTGCCACACCCTCCCTTCTTTCACGCAGAGGGTGGAGAAGTGTGGCATCGTCGCCTATTTGCCTTGTAGCATATGTGTCCAAAAAGCTGAATTCGTCAGCTTCAGAAGAATTAGCATCCACATTGTATAATGTGCCAAGTACGCTTTACTCATGCCAGTTTTGGAAGGACATGAAGGAGCTTAGTACTTTCTAAGACTCTGGGCCTGCATGAGGAATGTTTCAGGGCTATTGACAAAGGAACTGCTGCTCTTGGTAGCAGGGGATAAAAAACCAGTATGTCATATAGCAGCCACAAAATTATACTATGGAGAAAACCTGACTTCTTTTTTTTTCTGTAGAAGTTTTTACAGTGTTTTAACACAGCCATGATGATGAATTCTTTTCCCAGTTCAATACACTGTTTATCCTATTTTTATGCTCCTGCCCACAACCTGTACTTCCTTTTCTCAAAACAGACCATGAAAATGCCTTTTTTTGGTAACGGGCAGAAGGCATGGCCTTTTTACTGTGTGTTTTTATGTATCTACAGATGCAGCAGCTTGAGAAACAAGTTATAGATGCTGATCGTCAAGCAGAGAGAGCTTTTCAGCAGGTATATGCATTGGAAAGTATCTCCACTAGCTATGTGTGTGGCACTATGTGCATGAAGTGAAATCTGGGAAATTGCTATTTTTCTTAAGTACTTCTCCAAAGGGAGAAGACAGTTTCTTTTACATCAGTTGATTTGTCTTACCAGAGATGTTCTGACACCTTTCCTTGCTCACTATCCAGTTCAGGTCAATAAAGTCAAAGCTAACATCACACATCAAAAAACAGATGCAGGTATGGAGCTTCTTCATTGATGTGTCATGATTCTTTGATATGTGATGCACAATGGAAACAAAAGGGAGAGGAAACAGTGTCCTATTTTAGAAATCTGTATGAAAACAAAACGAGGCTCTCCAATACATTCTCGAAATAGGACTATTCTATGTTGTTTGTTCCTCTTGTTAGAAATTACATCATCTGAAGAGTGAGATCATGGTTAAATATTTAACCAAAGTTGCTTTCCGATTCCAAATGGCAGATACAGCTACTGTAGACATTTCGTGAACATATCTCTGGTATTACCAAAACATTCTTCATATTTTACTGTTAGACAGATAGAAACTGAAAATTATTAGACTAAAAATGTTCATGTACTAATTTGGAGTTAGAAAACATTCCTGATGACGAGCCAAGTACTTTTAAGCCATTTTTTAGAATGCTGCTGATAACTTGCTGGGGTTTTTACAGTGTGCAATTGTTTATTTATTAAAACATTGTTTATCAAGCCTAACTACAGCTCCCTGCAGATAAATTGCACTCTTCCCATATTGGCATTTCTAAAAGGATGTGTTATAAAACTAGAAGCCTCTTACAGATAGTAATAAATCTATATAAGGTCTTTCAGTCTTTTGCCAGCCCTGTTGGGGAGTCATAGTGAACTGTGGGATTTCTTGTCAAATAGGCTTCAAAACTTTGCAGTGTTATCTTGAATCTTAAAAGTGTGGAAAAAATTTTAACTGTCTGTTTTGTTATTAATTACCTTTAACTTGGAGTATTATGTTTCTTAAACTTTTATATTTGACTTTCCGAATAGGTGCAGGTCATGGAAGAAAAACTAAAAGCAGCAAATGTTCAAACGAGTGAATCAGAAACCAGGCTGTATAAGAGATGTCAAGATCTGGAGATCCTGATACAAGATAAGAATGACATGATACAAAAATTGGAGAAACAGCTTGAAGAACAGGTTAGAAATAATGGTGTTACAAAAGAGGAACATCAATTCCGTTCTTAATTATACAAAAGGAAAACAAAAATTAAGATCAATAGAGGACAGAAAAGTTTAGCATTATTTCTGTTGTTTGATTGAAGAGGTTCCCATGAGAAGTATATAATCTGAATAATGTTTATTCACTTGGAAATTATGCTCTGGCTTCCTTTGAAAGAATATCTAACTTTTAAGAGGAGAAAGATGTTCTTCCTCTTCACTGTCTCCCCTGCAGAGCTTTCATTTCTCCTAGACGAACGAGGAACAGTAGCCTCTGTGAAGGCCCTATTTCTTATTCTTTTTAAATGGCCATTGCAATTTTGCGTATTGCCCAGTAGCCTCAATTACTCTGAGCAATCCTAGGATTTGTATCTGAAGATACTACTCAGGCAGAATGTATTACTCAGTGAAAATTATGCTTTTGTCCATTTTTTCCAGAAGCAAATAAGACTGCAAGAAGCAAAAATCATAGAAGAAAAAGCAGCTAAAATAAAAGAATGGGTGACAGTCAAGCTTCATGAGGTATACTCTTGCTACAATACTTACACAGAAAATGGAATGGTGTGACTTGATATCCCTTAGTCTTTCTGGCTGTTAAAGGCCTTTGTGCCATAGTTAAAAAACAAGAAAAGTTTCATTGACCTATACACTTATTTGCTTGAAAGAGTTAAAATTAAGGGCACAGAGAGCATGTCTGAGTCCTCTTTATGGAGAAAGAGCTGAGAACTGCTCTCTGGAAGGTCAACTTCTCCACTAATTGAGAGCTTAGCTGGCAAACTGAGCTTGCTCAAACAGATGCCTAAAGTGTGAATAATCCCCAGAAAGTCGACCAACTCTGCTGGGGCCCTGGCAGAAAAAAGGACTTGATCATTTTTTATTTCACAATGCCCACAGTGGTCTTAGTCATGAACAGTTTCAGAGGCACTGGCTCTAGACTCAAGAGACCTGTTGTCTCCCTTTTTAGTCTGCTGTGGTAAGACAACCATGTCTTTGCCCTGCTTAAGGCTGCCAGTTTTGGTGTGTAGTTGTGCTTTCTCCTCCCTGTGAGTAGAATTTAAAGTTGGCCATAAAAGTTAAAATCCTACTGTGTTGTGGTCGACTGGAAGTTAGTCGCTCCAGTTCAAAAACAATTAAATTATTATTTTTTAAAGTAGAGAAACTAGATGTAACATTTACTTTTAGCCTGTGAGGAGACTTTTTGAAATAATTTAATAAAAACGTCATGAAATTTAGGTCAAATTACCTCAAAGAAGTTTGGACAAAATCAAGTATGACTCAACTGTTTACTTAGTTTGAAACATGGAGAATCTCAAGCTAGTTTCACATATGTGAGTAAGTGTCACTCAGTGGGAAGTGGAACTGATGGTTCCCCTCTGTGTCATAGGGGATATTCAGATTCAAGTCTGCCTAATCTGGAGCAGGAGTTTGAATCAACATCTTTTACCTCCCAGCAGTGGCCTTTAGCAATGGGTTGTTTTTTAATTCCTGTAGAAAGTCTTTAGCTCTGTAAAGTTTTTTGTAACCTATTGTTGCCTTTTTTTTTTCCTTTTTGCTGTAGGATGGTAGGAGGCATTAGAACCATCATTCCCACTAATTCCTTTCCTTGTTCTTGAGTTTGCCAAGTTGCACAGAAGTTTATAATTCTATCCCTCTGCTTTTATTAAAAATGCCAGTGCAGATTTTTTTTCTTATTTATTAAGGATTTTTACAGCAGGACTGGGTTTGCTTGGTTGTGGGAATAATTTTAACAGAAGTTGAGCAAATAATCATTGCAAAGAATTTCATTGTTCAGAATAAATGCTTAGACTGGTATTAAGAGCAGTAGCAGAGAGGAGGTTACTATTTGAAATAGTTCTATCCTGAGATAGGTAGAAATTCAGAGAAAATCTAAACAATGTAATGACTTAAAAATTGTTTCACTGATGGATGAGATTACATTTGTATGCTTTTAGTTAGAGATGGAAAATCAGAACCTTCGCTTGATCAACCAAAAGCAAACCAAAGAGATGAAAACAGTACAATCTAAACTGCAAGGTAAATGTACAAGTCTTTTAAAAACTCTCTATCTGGCATACTTCTTTCTATTCCCTATTAATTTGTGCATGTCCATGATTAAAAATATTCCATGAAAACACAAAGATTTCAAATACTATGAATTGACAGCAGAGTGACTGTACATGAAGGTGTTAGGAAGGAATAATTATTTTTTATTGAAAAGACACACAGACAAGCCACAACTGTTTTTTTGTTGGGTGAACGGGTGTCTCTGTAATTTAGGAGGTTCTGCAAGTAGTAAGATATTACTGGATTAATGACAGACCTTCGCTTTCATAGGTAGTTTTAGCACTGTTAAGGCATTACCTTTTCTTCCAAATTTTAGTTACCTTAAAAAACAACTTCACACTGCAGAGTAAAGAGAGCAGTAGCATACCTCGTTGTATCCCTTTAACACAAGATTTCTGAATTACTATTCTTCAGAAGCTACTGGCAAGAAATCTGTTACTTCAACACAAAAACCTGGAGAGTGCCAGCGACTAAGCAGTTTGACTTTTGGATGCTTTTCAAATAGAGCAAGAAGTCCTCAACCATCTCCTAAGTTTGAAGAAATAAGCAAGTCTTCATCTAAAGAGTCAGACTACAATGAAGGCAAAAACATGCTAGGTACCTTGTCACCAATACCGCCATTTTATTCCAAAAAAAGTGGAAAACTGGAATCAACAACTGTCAGTGTATCCAAACCAGCTGTTTTCGAAGTACATAACAGTACTCTCATTCTTCAGTGCTACTCTTCTATTACTAGGAAGAAACCCTGTTGATAACTACAGCCCTTGTAATACCTCTGATACATTATTTGGCAGCACACAGTGGCTGATGAGTGCTTTGGTTGTGAAGGAAAGACTTTGTTGTGGCCCAGGTTTGCTCTGTAGTAGCATAAGGGGTTCGAGGCTGCCAGTCCCCCAGGCAGAGCTGTTACGTGTTTATGCCTGGGTAGGGCAGGGTCTCACCTAAGTCCACTTTCTGTATGTTTTTTCTATGCTATCACCAGTGTCACAGTGTTAGTTTTATGCCCTAACTCAGCAAGATCAACTCAGTAATTTTACAGTAGTATAATGAAGATCAGAAGAAACTGAAGAGAGTCTCAGGTGTCTGTCTGAAGAAGGAGATCAGTTCACACAATTTCCCTGCTAAGCCCTGACATATGGTACTGCCACTGGCGTGCTGTCATGCTGTTACAGGCAGAAGCAAGTCCATTGCAGTTTGCTACTTCCCGTAAGCAAAGAAAAGTTCAGGAAGGAAACTGTTGCTCTGGTCGTTCACTTGAATCCCACAGTACTATTTATGACCTCAGTATTTTCTCCACAGTTACTCATGGTATCTAAAATGGCAAGGTGAGGTCTGGAGAAAAGCAGAAACTGAAAGAGATCCTATGAATATTTTGTGTATTTATATTACACCAAGTTCATTACAAAGGTGGCTATGTATTTCCATTTTTATAGATGAGGGAATTGAAGTAATATTTTCAAGCAAAAGGATAAGAAATAGAACCTTAGGCTTACCTAGATGGAGACATATCAACTTTTGGGACTTCATTACTTTACAGTGGAATCAATTAAAATCTTCGTATAATTCGATCCACTTTAACTTCATACAGCTATTTAATATTAACTTTCCCAAGTGTCTGTGTAGAAAAACTCTTTCTTGCATCTGTTTTAACTTGAGAGCATGCAGGCTTCACTAACATGTTAGAAGCTATAGCTCTCTCTTGCAAAACCAGGTAAAAGTGAACAGCAGAAAGAAAGCTATTTTTAATACATCTTTCCTTAAGTATTTTCCATGAGCCTCTCTTGTATATACTAAGCACTCACCACTGGGAATACAATAATAGCTTGCAGAAGAAATTTCTGTGGATAAATGCTGTTGAAATGCCCAGAATACTTAATTTGTTAATGAAAATCTTGTCTGACAAGCTTTTATTAAATTCTGATTTTCCTTAGATGTAATAAAGCAGCTAAATTTTCATGCTTTCCTAAGTCTTTGGCTTTTTGTTGTTTTTGTTTGTTTTCATATGTACATGGTTTACTTTAAAATATGGCTCCAGTCTGCTTATCTTTACATTTACTGCCATTTTTAGTTCAGCTGGAACTTTGAGTAATGTTTGTTATGCTTTCTTGGCAAATATAATTGCAACTTCAGTTACATTACAAAAAAATATAAATGTTCTTAATGTTTATTATTTACAATATTAAAAATCTTAAATGTGCTTATGCATTTGAAATTATTACCTACTTATTATTTGCAGATATGATGACAAAATCCTTTATCAGTCAAGTTTGCTAAAGTAATTTTCTCGTGTTCATTATATTTCTCCTCTAGAGAAGGATATCCTGGAAACTACCTTTGCTAGTCCTGGACATGAAACAAATAAAGGTCAGAAGTCATTGCAACAAAGTTCCTCTGGTTCAGAGCAGAACAAAAATGTAAGAACAAGCTGTTCGTCCAAAGATATAGACAGCGACATGTCAAAGAACTCCTGCACTACTGGGAGTGACTGGAGCTCAGATGAGGAGGGAGGAGACAATAAAGGACTGAAATCCAGGTGCATATCAACTCTCTCAAGCCACACATCTGAAGAGAATGCAAGGTACAGTAGAGTGGGAAGTGAAATGTATTTGACAGCATCAGATGACAGTAGTTCTCTATTTGAAGAAGAGAGTTTTGGTGTTAAGAGGACTCAGCAAAAGAAATTATACTCCTGGCAGCCAGGGTCCCAAAGAAAAGGCCAGAACAATCTGGGTGGAAAGTGCAACGCTGACTTCGCAAGTAAAAAGAAAAACCAAGACAGTTCTTCAGATGAACTGAATAAGAAATTTCAATCTCAGAGGCTAGATTATTCATCCTCATCCAGTGAAGCAAATACCCCAAGTCCAATTTTAACCCCTGCTCTGACACCCAAACACCCAATTCTAGCATCTTCTGCAAGTCGTCAATGCACAGCTCCATCAGACTCTCCCTCAAATTTGCCACCTCCAAAGTTACGGACTCCTAATGTTTTTAGTCTGAATTCAGCGTTAGCAAAGAAACACCTAAGCCAGCCCCAGCTGAGTTCTGACAGAATGTTTGGTAGAAATAGAAATGCCATAAGCATGATACGTCCGTGGAGGCCTCAGGAAACAGACATAGATTTGGTGGATGGAGAAGATACTGATATTTTAGAGAAAATGGAGATTGGCTGTGATGAAGGAGTGTTTACTTACGACTGCACTGAAGCACAGAATGCTGAAGGCCAGGAACCTTGTGATATGACAAAAAAGGGTGCTAGCAACAAACCTCCAACCCCTCCATTGCATCGATTTCCTTCCTGGGTAAGTGTGATTATAGATAGTTTTCCTACTGGTGAAACTAACTTATTTTCATGCCTCTCTTGTATGATTTTTCTTGCCTCTTATTTTTCTTAGTCTCTGTTTAATGACAAGACAGGGCATTACCTTAATCAGAATTAAGACTACAAACTCAGAAACACGTTTTATTTTAAGCACAGTATTTCTGCCACTGAAAAACACACTGAAAACCCAGGTTTTTTTCATGTCACATCTAAGTTGCATATGTCCTTTTGAGTGTATCAAAGGATGTGATGCTTGTGACTGCATTTATTTTTTTATCTGAACACCAACACAGCCTAAGAATGCTGGTGTCAGTGCCCTTGCTCTAAGCACGGTACTGCTCACAGGCCAGACAATTAAGTCAACAGAAGGCAAGGACACATTGCAGAAGTTATTGATCACGTTCCCAAGTAGAATTTTAAAGCCATCAGTCAGGATATTAAAATAGATATTAATATGTCTTACACAAAATCCAAAATTAACTTGTGTCAAGACTCACTGATTTTGTGGTTCCAGTGTCAGAGATTTATTAATGATTCAGAGATGAATAATGCATTAATGTAACAGCTTCATTTTTTTCATTATAGATTTTCTTATTGTAGTCTCTTAACACAAAATGGTTGAAAAACTGTCTTCTAATGGCATTTCTCTGTCCTTAACACAAAATCTTTCATTAAAAAACATTCTCATTATAGTTTCTTTGGCACCTGATAAATAGTATTTTTAAAAGTCAGTTACCTACAGGGCAAGCATTGTATGAAAAATGTTGAAACAGACTGTGGATATTATGGATATGGCATATAAAAGAAGGATGCATTTTTCAGCTGCTATTGACAATGTCATTTTGTGAACCATTTTATCATACAGTTGCACTAACACAAAGACTAGAAGGCTAAACAGAAGAAAAGTACTTGTTGTGTTTTAATTATCTACCATCAAATCCATTCTACTTGCATAGGAAAGCAGAATTTATGCTGTAGCCAAATCTGGTTTGAGGATGTCTGAAGCGTTCACCCTGGAATCTCTTAATAAAAGTAAGTGCCTTAGTTGTTCATGGTCTCATCAATAAAAATTCTCTTTTAACAATGATGTGTAAGCAAGAACCTCTAAAATAATTTTATGAAGATTTAGTTTTCAGCTATTTAAAATCTGGGAGATGATTGGTTATCTTTCCACAGTCCACTGTTACCTTACCTCTTGACTTTGTGCTGAATTTGTACTTCTTTCACTTCAGTTTACTTTGCAGTTCATTACCAGGTACCAAGGTAAGAGCTTATACTTCCAATTTAAAAAGGGTTGGTGTTCATGACTGCAATTTTATTTATGCTTCTTAAAATCATTGTAAATTTCAAAAAGTTATGAATAACTCCCATCCAAAATAGTTCAGGAGTTAGTTTCCTTTTTATAGCAGCTACACAACACAAAAAATTATTACTTTTGAATTTGGTTAATTGAGGGGTAAATTAAGAAGGTCATTTATAGAATATGTTGCTTTTTTAGGTGCTGTTTCACTAACTTCATGCTCCATATCCGGATTATATACATCTCTGATTTATAAGAACATGACCACTCCTGTCTATACCACTTTGAAAGGGGTAACTGTATTATTGTTTAAAGGAAATTTTAAATACCACTGGGCTTTACATCCAGGAACTTGCTGTTTTACATTTGATACTACCATGCCAAATATGTTGTAAGTTGATGTTTAGAGATCACAGAACCTCAGAAGTAATAGAAATGTCAAATAGCTGGGAGAAAACTACTGCTTGTGAAATGTTACTAGCCTAGGTCAGTTCTTCTTAGGTTCCTTGCTGATTTTTTCCAAAGGCTTGTTAACTATTAAAGAGAACCACATGGTATTCAATGTCATAATTAAATGCATGTGTGTGTGTAGCAATTCTTTGTGTCGGTGCCAAAGCTGTTTCTAGTCACATAACCAGCAGTAACTAATCACAGCATTGTTTATTTCTGGCAGCCTTTTGTGATTTGGAAAGACCCATGCCTTGAGCTACCTCAGGTTTCTGTTTTAAAGTATGGGTGTGGTTGAGTATACAGAGGGCACAGGGAATTCAGTTTCATGTTAATATTTGTGTGCCAAAACTCACAAGCCGAGCAAGAACAGCTTTGAATATTATGAAGCCAGCAGAGCTCTGCCACAGTATGAAGGAAAAGACTGATGCCCTTTATGCAAGGTATCAAAGAATGTTGTGTTCATTTCTGCAGAAAGCAACTCAAATAAGCAGCAGCCCATTTATAGATGAGTCATCAGGCTCTGAGGAAGAAGACAGCTCTCGGTCCAGCTCAAGGACTTCTGAGTCTGATTCTCGAAGCAGAAGTGGTCCAGGTAGTCCTCGGGCTATGAAACGAGGTAGGCAAAACCATAAGAACAAGTAAGTTCTGGGAAGTTTGAAAAACTCAAAGCCTAGATCTATTATTCAAGGAGGAGAAAGGACTGTTATACAAGGCCTTCTTTTTATTGCTGTTATTATAAATGTCTTTTTAAGGCATTAATCTAATAGCTGGCTGTTGTCGTGGGGGAAAAGTGACTTTACATTTTAAGCAAGAAACACCATTCTGTCTATACTCTGTCACGCCAAGGGCTTCCTGTGACCTCTAACTGTAGATAAGTAAAAATTATGTAGAAGAAAACCCCAATTGCCACTGGGAAAAAAACCCCTCACATATGTTTAGGTTTATAAAACAATTTTCATGTGATCAGAAAGCAGGTGGAAAAGTTCCCACATCCAATTACTTGGTTCTGTCACCTCAAGCATTAAGAGACTTCTTTCATTTTTACAGTGATTGTCTCATGGTCCCATGCGAAGATTTAGTTAAAATACTCAAATCCGGTAATGTCCTGTGTTTTGTGGAAGACAAATCTCACAGTTCTAGGTAACCGTTTGTTTTCCATCTGCAGAATGGAAATAAGATGCTTCGTAACATTGAAAGATACAGTGCTTCCTCATGAGGTGACATTATCAGTGTTAAATCCCTGTGAGTATTTCTTCACTGGGTGAACCAAGGAAGACTTAAGATTCCAATGAGGCTAAGTGTTAAGATCATTATATATTGCTATAGAAATGCAAAATAACATGACTCAGAAGTCTCTATTATACATGTAAAAATCTCAGTTAGCAGGAACTCCATCCAGTCAGCCTGGAGCAGATTGACAAAGGCACTGGTCCACTCAGAGTTTTCCAGTGCCAGCCACATGTGGAGTGTAGTCCTGTTTCCAGTGATGTAGTTCAAGTTTTGCTGCATTAATGTGAAAAGGACCCCTAGTTCCTGCTTCCCAGCAGCTCCTTCTTGCTGAGTGAAAACCAGTGCCATGGCTGCAGACATATCTCAGGTTATGTGCTTACATAACAGGAAAGCCAAATTGGGTAATTTTAAAGCTGGTTTCACCAACAGTTTATATCCATGCCTGTAAAGTGGAACCATTCCTTTTGTTCATGCTTTCTTCCCATAAAATAGTCCTTTCACTGTTCCATGTGTGGAAAGCTTTCTTAAGCACCAAACACATATGTACATATAATTTTTGAGATCACATTGCTTAAAAATCTAGGTAGTCACACATTTCACAAGAAGCATAATTAGTTTGATGCATTTTTGTTATTAAAGATCCTAAATGAGATGAACCCACTCTGAAAACCCAGGTGCTTACAGAGAAATAAATGAGAATTTTTTTTTTTAATAACATTGGCAAAGGAGTTTGGAAATTAATGAAACAAAGGAAACAAGGCCTCTTCATTTCAATCTTGGAGTATATCACCTTGCAGAGCAGAACACTAGTCCTTGCAAAAGGACGTGTTCACATGTACGAAAATATTTCTATGATGAGGGAGGGAGGGGTTTGAACTTTTGTTGCTGGTTCACCAGAATTGAAAACAGGGTGCATTTTTTTTCAGGATTAAAGGTAACAAACTATAAAAAACACCTGAAATCTGGAATTTAAACTTTTGAAAACCTCAGTATAAAAATCCATGCTCATTGCAAAACACAGTCATGTACTGAGTGTGATGCATGGCACTAACTCCTTAAAAAAGCTGTGGTGATATAACAGAAGATGATAATGTATAGAAGACATTTATTTGTTATTTTGTTCACAAGGGACTTAAACTGTTTCATTATGAATGAGAATCAGATATTAGCACTGTGTTAATAGTTCAGTGTGCTGCTATTTTAAAAAGTCCTTGGTTCTTGACGGATTGATGTTGATACTTGTGTTTACTTGCAGATTCTACTTAGGTATTCTTTCTGCATGAATATTCTGATCTCAGTTGTTTCTAATGTAATAAAAAACATATAAAGAATTATCTTTCTTCTTTTACCACAGGTGCATCTCTGTCTTCTGTGACCTCAGAAAGTGACTATGCTATTCCTCCAGATGCATATTCAGTAGATGCAGACTATTCAGAGCCAGAGCAGAAACTTCCTAAGACTTTGTCATCATCTAGTGATAATGGAAAAAATGTGAGTACTGAAGTTCTGCAAAGAAGTCCACCTGTGGTGCTGTATGTATATTTATATTCAAAAACTGCTATCAAATCTTTATATTCAGTCTTGCTGACTCACAGACTGCCTTATGAGTACAAATAGCAGAATATACCAACAATGAGTTAACCATGTAAGACTGTAATTATTGAAGGAAAATGGAGGATAATTCTGAGCTTCCTATATAACGAAGGAAAAGAGGTTGACAACTCCAGAAAACAATTCAAAGTACTTAAGATATCCTTTCTCAAAACCAGGTCTGGTATCAGATTGCATATGAAAAACTAAAAGCTTAAAATTATTATTTGAATATTCAAGGAAATAGAAGGGCATTCCAAGAAGGAGGTGAAGTCATCAGTAGAAATCTATGTGCAGTAATATGTTTCTGTATTTTCCCCAAACAGGGAAAACTTTACACATCAAAAAAATCATAAGTTGCATAATATGCAAGGGCAAGTCAAAGAAACCAAACCATTATGGGGTATTGGTCAGTCCCCAGGAGTTTTTTAATGGCCTCTTTTAGTAGTTAGTGTCTTACCATACAAGTGGATTGACTGCCTGGTGATGAAAATTATTTAAGCTTTCTTCACAGAGCAAAAACCGTGATCTCTTCTGCAGGTGTACTAACTAAAAGTTTGTCTGTGAGGAGCTCTGAATTACAGTGGTCTTTATCTGATCTATAGGTTAGGCCCTGAAGTTGGAAACCCCCCCATATTTATGTTATATTAATTTTGTTCCTTTTTATTATAAATAATGACAAAGTAAAATCAGAAATCATCATATTCTTCATTCTTTTGTATAGTTTGAGGCAAATAACTTACCTTCATGTACTAACGGGGAAAGGAAATTGAACCAAGGCATTTATTCCCAGTATTGCCCTGTAAATAGGGATTTTAATTAGTTATCCCATGTGCATGAGATTTTTGTTAATTGATGCTTGTAAAAACTTTGTCATTGGACTAAAAGTCTCATCATATACTGTAATTATTATTTAGCATTCTTTTAAGTCATTAATATATCTCTGTGTGTGTATTTTTACATATTTCTGAGAGGTATAGGTATCTATATGTATCTAACTACTTTTTATCTAACTTCTAAACAATCAGGAACCTTTGGAAAAATCTGGTTATCTGTTAAAAATGGGTGGTAAAGTAAAGACCTGGAAACGACGGTGGTTTGTGCTTAAAGGAGGCGAATTACTATATTACAAATCTCCAGTAAGTACATGTAACTTCTATGCTGTTTGATAGTAGATTGTTATACTGAAAGTATCAGGCTGCTAGAGGGGAAAAGAAATGCATTTCTGGTATCTGAGCTGTTAGAGGGTGATCAGGACTCATTTCCTCAGGAGGTGTATAAGGTACTCAATGCCAAACTAGGAAATATTTATCAAGATTAATATTTAAGCAAGTTGTATAATGATTTATTGTTATTTATTGGTGGGTTTAAAATACTCTTTTTTCATTCCTTCCATACAGAGTGATGTCATTCGAAAACCTCAGGGTCAGATTGAGCTAAATGCATCTAGCCATATTGAAAGGGGTGATGGAAAACAAACAATTCAGGTGCTTTCTTTTCTCCTCTGTTTTCAGTGTTCCCTCCATTCCCAGAAACAACCCTTTGTTCCAGTCCCTATTGCACTAGAAGTCCACATGTGGGCTTGGAATTAAATGCTAAGTGCCCTTTGTTTGAAACCAAAGAATCATTTCAGCTACAGAAAATACAAAAAGGCTTACATGGAGTCTTGTTTGTATTGCTACAAAGGTCAATCATTGCATATGATATAGAAATAAAGAGAGTAGTCTTGGGACCAGCCATTGAGGTTGAACAGTTGTTTATCTGAACAGAGACAAATGGAGTTTTCTCAACTTGCTGTCCTGAAACTTTTCAGATAAAGACTTAGGAAGGGTCTGTCTGCTCCGCCTGGCCATGGAATGTATCATTAATGAATAGTAGTTTGGGGAAAATAAACCCTACCACATTGGGTAGTATATGTTACAACCCTGACACTGTGGGGTCGAAGGTATAAAGTTCTTGAAGCTCAAGACTCCTCTGTTACTACCCAGCTGACCACAGAAAAACGAACATACTACCTGACTGCAGATTCTCCCAACATCTTAGAAGAATGGATCAAAGTACTGCAAAATGTGCTTAAAATACAGGCTGCCAGCCCACTCTTCATGCAGTCTGAAATCAAGCCAACCGTAAAAGGATTGCTTACAAAGGTAGAAAAACCCTTCTTCCCCCAACCTGCTTTATTCCATATTTCTTAAGAAAAATAGCCAGATGAGAACGGCCTTACAATAAAATAAATATAAGTTAAACACGCATGTATTTGATTTCCCAGTACTTTATAGTGTGAACAGTCCAGGACTACCACCTCACCTACTTTATTCTATTTTTATCCTGGTTATTTGGTTTTTCTCTTTGTCTTTTTAGTTCATTAGTTCCTGTGTTGAGTTCTCCATTTGCACTTCAGTGGTATCCTAGTTCAGCTTATGTTTCTGTAGCTAATTGACCAAACTTATTTCAGTGGAATGCTCTCTTTTTCTGTATTACCCATTGCAATGGATTATTTCAAGTTAAGAATACTGAATGAAAGGAAAATTTTTCTTCCAATTCTCCCATTTCCTTAGTTTCCATTAATTTAGGCGTGAATCAAAGTCAACTAAGAACACTGGCCTTACTAGGCTTTAGATGAGCATCTCAAGTACTGCTTTGATTCTTATACCCTCTCGTAAAGACATAAAAGTTATGAAGTTTTAATTTTTTGTCTACTAACGGGAAAAGGAGTTTGAGCCAAACCATTTATTCCAATATCACCAAAGTTCTGAGATGGTGAAAAGTAGTCTGTATTCCTCTGGCTGTGCTTGTTCCTAATGTTCTGTAATTACAGGTGAAACATGGATATTCCAAAAGAGTTTGGTGTACACTAGTTGGAAAAATTCTGTATTATTTCCGTAATCAAGAAGACAAGGTAGGTCCCTTACTTATTTCTTCAGTGAATGTAGACTTTAAACAGTAACTTACAACTTCGTTCCGAATCCTGTTCTTTGGTATGTCACTGTACCTCCGCAGTGCTGCAAGAGTTAGGACACTTGCTAGTCATAATTTTTACCTGTCCCTCTGCTCCCAAGGCATTGTATTTGGCCATCAAGAAACATCTTTTTAATGGAGATAGGTCAGAAAGATTTTGAAACAGTCCACTGAGCCATTATAACTAACAGTTTAAAAAAATCCACAGAAATTCTCATTCTTTTACTTCCATTATAAGCAAATAATCACAATGGAGCCAGTAATTCATAGTTTTTATATAGAGCTAGTTATTCCCTTTGTTGTCCTTTCCATTTTTAGCCATTTTAAACATTCAAATAAACCTTATTTCTAGAACTGTATGAAAAAGATAGCAGTAACCATCCATCAAACCATTTTATTTTAATTACTCTTTAAAACAATCTAATACAGTGTTCAGGAATCAACTGACTAGAGTATTAATCTCTAGCTCATCCTACAGAGACATTAAAATTAGCTTGCAATTTCTCCTACAGATAAATCTCTGTGTTTAAAATATCTGAATTTACACATTTTTACCATTGAAGATTTTGAAATTTTAGCGTGCCCTTTAGAAGTGCTTAAGAAGTTTGCTGGATTCTTGTGAATTTCCCTCACATTTGGTAGAAGTATGCTGCCCTTTTAAAGTAAAATTGAAGCTAATTTGCTAACTTGTAATAAAATAAGGATTTAGCTTTTGTAAGCAGAATATGCATGAAAAATCTCCAAAGCTAGTTAATTTCTAATGTTCAACAATTTGCAAATTAAAAACATGTTTTCTGTATCTGAATGTGTCTGCACAGAAATAAGTTGCACAATCTGCAGTGGTTAATACAGTAATGGAGTCCATTTAAGAGGCCTCCTTTCAAAATGGAATTCAAATTAAAAAATGAGCCAACTGTGTTTTAGTTAAACTTTGTGAAAAAATCAATCTTGACTACTTGCATGTGAAATGGCATCTTTTTATTCTCATCTTTATTCTTACCGTGTTCAAAAAGTTGAATGCTTCAGAAGCACTACAGAAAATACAAATCACCACACGCATCCTTAGTCCTCGCTAGTGAAGGCACTGGAGTAAAGGTCCCACCACTATGCTCACTGTATCAAATCACTGTTCAAGAATCCCACCCTAGATTACTCAAACTTGCCAGCTACTCTCCAGTATGGTATTTTCAGTTTTTAAAGAGTATTATTGAGAAGCCTCAATTACTTTTCACTGGTGATGTGATTTCAAGACAACTTCCTTCAGGCATACACTTCAGTGTGGCACAGCTAAGATGCTAGTTACTGTAGTGCCCAACTATCCCTTTTCCAAAGGGAAACAAATATCCCTCTGTTTCTGCAGAATCACTAAGCATTGGTAGACATCAGGAACAACACAGAAACGGTAGCCAAAGCTTCTTCACCACACCGTTGAATAACATTGTTTTGAATATCCTCATGTCTGAATGGCTAGAGAAAAACCAGTGGGGCTGTGGGAAGGAAGGGAGCTTTGTATAAATTGGCTAGTAAGGACTGTCAGTCCTGTCACCCAGTTGTGAAGATTTCATACTTGTATTTACGTTCACTGTGACTTCTGTTGTTAATGGCTATGACATAATTACTTCAGTGAGAATTTCCTCTTGAATGGCTTTTTTACATAAATCATTTCCTGAGAAATGATGCTGACTGCATCAACAACACTGAAGTACTGTGATCTATCAGATTGGAGAATGAAACCAACTAGAAGGTCCACCACACAAAAAATTTACCTTTGCAATTTGGAGCATGAACAAAACACACCAAAAATACATGACTGTCCTCTAAAATGAGAAGATCATAATTAAAGTTCTAGGCTTGACACAGGGAATTTTTGCTTGGAACCAGGTCTGGCAACTTTGAAGAATGACTCCTCTCACCCTAACAGACATTTATTACATTACCTACGTACAGAGGCAGACCTGGAAAAGAATTCTTGAAAATCTCAGTTTCAGACTTTGGCATATGTTATTTTCCTTTTGCTCTCTGCAACAGATGACTTATCTGACGTTCTTTGGCAGGACTGAAATGAATAAATACAAATGGGTATTGATGGTAGTTCATGCTTCTCTTTCTACTTGCAGAATAAGAAAAAATTGTGTATAATAATATGATATAAATTATAAAGTATATAATATCACTGTGCACTGAAGCAAGTATTACCTCTCTCACTACTTCTTATATTTACTTCTAGTTTCCTCTTGGTCAAATCAAGCTTCTTGAGGCAAAGGTTGAAGAAGTTGATAGATCGTGTGATTCTGATGAAGATTATGAAGCTAGTGGTCGCAGTTTACTATCAACCCATTACACTGTTGTTATCCACCCCAAAGACCAAGGACCCACTTATCTTCTTATAGGATCCAAACATGAGAAGGTAGTAAATGGACATTTTTATTGAGTTTCAGTAACAGATTATGAGTATGGTGCTGTGATAGGAATATTTCTTGAGGAGGAGGGGACCTACAAGTCATCTGGCTTGTAGTTTGATATAATAAGCAAGGAGAAGGTTCTGCTTTATTAACATGAGTCAGAGTTTGTCTACAAATCAGTGCTGTTGTAGGTAATCCTTGTTAAAATAGACAAAAAATAAGCAGGCTTGCCTACATAAGTAGATGGTGCAGAATATCAAATATTCTGTAACTGGAGAATTTTGCTCACATACCCTAACTTGTAGACAGATCTGTAGCTGACCTTCCTGAGAGGTTTTGGGGTACTGGTATCCATTTTCACTGACAAGAATAACAGTAACAAAGACTGCCGTACTGAAGTGAAGGAGCAACGAGAGGTATGGTTAAAACCATTTTTATTATCATGTCTTCATTGTTCTCAAGTAATCTTGGAGACCTTGCTTTGCTTTCTGGCCTTATGCCCAGGGTAGCAGAATCTGGCAGTGATAAAAAAAGACACTTCTGTAAGCTTTTGGAAGAGGAAAGGAAGAATGCCCTGATAATTAGACATGATTTCTGAGGGTAAAAACTTATGAAGAGAGCCCTGTCCAATCTTCCTTGCTTAATATATGTAACATAGAGACCATGAATACATGTGTATTCAACCAAAGACAAGCACCTTTGCCATCAGAAGCCTTTGGGCTTCAGAAGAAGCGCATGGTAGTGTTTGAAGTTGAGAGCAAAATCCTAATGAAGAAGCTCCTTCCAACATGGAATGAGTGTTTTTCTACTTTAGGACACGTGGCTTTATCATCTGACAGTTGCAGCTGGAAGTACCAGTGTGAATGTTGGATCCGAGTTTGAACAACTTCTTTGCAAATTATTAAATGTGGAAGGTGATGCCAGTAAGTTTGTTTTTATTTCAACATACTAATCTTCCAATGATTATTTACTGAATGTACTTACAAATCAAATTGATTACAAAACCTATTTATTTTATCTGTACAGCTTCTCAAATTTGGAGACATCCTACCCTTTGCCATAGCAAAGAAGGAATTACTTCCCCTCTTACAACACTGCCATCAGAAGCCTTGCAAACTGAAGCAATTAAATTATTTAAGGTAAAACCATAGCATATGCCTTTTTTTTTTTTACTGACTTGCTATTTTAACTTTTAGCTTAAGAATGGCTATAATTGGCTTACTAGAAATGTTCAACAGATGAGAAAAAAGAAAAGAGACGTTTACTTTTGTCTTTAGTGGAGGTAACTAATCAACAGCAGCAGAATGGCCTCATATTATCTCATCAAAGACTTACCACTTCCAATGTAAAGAGATCACTTTTAGTTGTGAGGGAGCAGTTTAGGCTTCAGCTTTTGGCCTTTCTACTTATTTGATAAGTTATTGATAAAGTGCAAGTTAATAGAAAAATTCACAGCCACCATAGCTCCAAAGAACCTAATAGGATGAACAGATCTCTGCATTCAGACAACTGTATCTGAAATACTGCTGGTTTAATTAAATTCTGGAAGAAAAACTAGTAGGTGAAAGTTTTATCAAGGATACATTTAAATCATCTGGGAGATATTTTAAAAATCAGAAGAAAAAGAAAACAAAGTTTAAGTTTAAGCAAGTCATAGACTATTTCAAATTGAGATAGAAAACAGAAATGATACTGCTTTTTTAAAAAAACGAAAATATTTTCATATGAAGCAGCTATTCATAGAAGACAGGTTAGATATTTAGTAATATAGAGAAAATATTCCAAAGCAAAATCATTAGAAGTATTTCACAAGAGATTTTTGAATTCACTTTTAAAGATTTTTATACACCTTTAAAAATATACATAGTATGTCTCCCAGTAGCATTGAAAAGGCTTTATGGAGACACATAACAGATCATAACTGCCGAGCCACAGCTAGTTTCTTAAGACATTATCTGTGCCAGTAAGACCTTACATCTTTCTCACTTACAGGCCAGGTAGGTGAGAGTATTATGCTGCAATGCCATTAACCTTCTTTCAGCCTATAAAGTCTTATTTCAGAGACAAAATAAGATTTTGCTGTTCCTTTTTCTGCACATTGTGAAATAAGTTACAAATTGGAAGGCATAGAGCTTGGATAAATGAACTTTCTCCACAAAACTTGAACAAGCCAAAGACCAAACTCCCTCAAGCATCAAATATCTGGAGAATTTTGATGTAATGGTTCGGATCCAGAAAGGAATTCAAGACAAGCGTTGTGTGTTTAGTCATGGCCACTTGTAGGCAAACTTTCCAGATGGTTTCTTTGAAATGTTTGAAACATTTTAAAGAAGTACATCCATCTTATTTTCTACAATCCTGCAGCATGAAAATGTAAAAGGAAATGTACTTCTTTGATAAAAACAAATGTCCATCTGTTTGGAAATCACCTTTCAGACCTAGTTTGAATCACGGACACTTGCCTAAAATAAATAATAAGAGATTACTTGTATGACCTTTATTGAAATTTAAAAGTTTCAAAGTTTTAAAAGTCATGTAGGGAATTTATTTAGAAACAAATTGTGTTTCAGTTACTCAATTGCCAATAAAAATTAATTTGTGTGAAAATCCATGTATTTTCTCATAGACTAGAAATAGACTGGAGTTCCATCCACTTCTTGTATTTTTGCTTGTATCCCTTGAAAATTCCATCAACTATTATACAGAGTAAATGCAAGGAGTGATACATGTGCTTTCTTCTAATACAGCACAACAAATGCTTAACACCTGGATTTCCTGAGACACTACAGGGGATGGGACAGGTCATACAGTAAAAATACCAGGGAAAGCCAGGATGTAAATCAACGGCTCTGAGTTATGGTTTTCTTTTCTATGTATATTCTGCCATGCTGTGCTCACTCCTTACACTAGCATTTTACATTGTCTGCCATTGAGAGCTGTAGGCTTTGCATTTCCAAGTGCTGTAGAGGGGTCAGCTTTGTTTGGCATGTCCTTAAACTTGCCTGCCACCACAACTGTTGCAACTCCTGTTAAGAGTTCACTCCATTAGGTGCAGAGTGAAAAGTGTGGGGTTTAGGAGGTGTTTTTGTCTTTAGTCTCACTGCATAGCTTTTTACCCCTTTTTTTCAGAACCAGCAGGGTTTCCTTAGTCTGCTGGTAAACTTACTGACAGTGACTTCAGTTAAAGCACACTTTTGTTACAGAGAACGTCTTAAAGATTTGTTGGAGCTTTTTGTATGTAAACTCACTCGCTTGTTGTTTTATATCTAGACCTGCCAGTTGTTTATAAATGCTGCAGTTGACTCTCCTGCCATTGATTACCATGTATCTTTGGCCCAAAGTGCTTTGCAGATCTGCCTCACACATCCTGAACTTCAAAATGAGATCTGTTGCCAGCTTATTAAACAGACTAGACGTCGACATCCACAAAACCAGGCAGGACCAATACAGGTAACCCAGTGTTTATTTTAATGGTATTGATTTCAGTAGCAGTGAAGGAACTACACAGACTGCTTAGAATGGTAAAGTGCTCTTCTGTAGCATCTGCTTACTTAAAATTAGATAAACAGCTGAGGTAACATCTTACTATTGCTGTGTCTTCCTGAAACAAAGCTGATGCTATCCTCCAACAAGGTACGTATGTCTGGTGGTAGAATATATCTCTGCCTGTGCTGTGTTTAAAGGGTGGACATAAAATGGGCTGTCTTCAAGGTAGGTGTTAAGTAAGACATATAAGCAGCCTAATTCTCTGCTTCTTTCCTAAGAGAGGTGCTGCATCAAGAAGCTTGGTGGGCTAAACCACATGGCAGATGACTTAGCAGCATGAGTGTGAAGAAAAGCTGTAATGCCATGTTGTGGAATTTCACATATGCTCAGGGCTTCTGATAGATGTTGTCTCGTGATGCCAGGCTGTTCAGCATGCACCCTGTCTGCTAGGTTATAAAATACATACTTAAAATTCCCCTGCCAGTTATTCACTGATATCCAAATACGTAACAATGAAATGAGCTGAAATTGAAAGGAAAACCAAAACTTAAGAATTTGCGTAGAATTAACAGAACTGAAACAATTGTGCTTATGATGGTACAATACCTGCCGAACTAGGAGATGGATCAGAAAATGTTACCATATTACGGCTTCTCTAATAGACATGTTTTTCTCTTGTAACAGAAAGTAGAACATGACCAGCAGACATACCTCTTATCTAGAGAAAGCCTGTCATCTGGGATGGGGCCAATACATGGTGAGACACTGGAACAGGTTGCCCAGAGAAGCTGTGGATGCCCCATCCCTGGAAGTGTTCAAGGCCAGGTTGAATTGAGCTTGGAGCAACCTGGTCCAGTGGAAGGTGTCCCTGCCCACGGCAAGATGGTTGGAACAATATGCTCATTAAGGTTCCTTCCAACCCAAGCCATTCTATGATTCAATCTGTACATCACTAAAACATTCACAAAGCTTTTATAGTAGACATAGTACATTAATGTCAATTAGCACACAATGAAGTTATGTATGGCTGATGGAATTTGAACCTACTGTAGTTCTTTGGTACTTTTCTTACCACTGTCAATGCCTTCCCTCTGATGCACATAAATATATTGTTGCTATCGTAACCTACTGGAATGATTTTTAAGAGCTAACACATTCAGTAAAATGTTTTCAGCCTTACATTAAGTTTTTTAAGTCCTACATTCATTCTCTAGCCTCCTACCCTTGCTTGTACTGCAGTGTATACCTTCAAGGAAGCTGCTGCTATCTTCCACATACAGTTATTTGATGAAGGAAATATGTGTGCCTGTGCTGTCAAATTTCTATTTAAGATCAGACAAGTCATATAAATCAAGATAGGGAAACAGCATTTTTAACTTTCAGTATGAAGCATTGATACATGGAGTGTGAGAAAAGTAGTTGCAGTATTAGTAAGTGTATATCCAGGATACATGAGAGCAATCTGTATTAAGTGAAGCCAATGGATACATATTGAGCAACAACAATATACCAAAATATTGAATAATTGTTTTTTTCAATAGTTACTGTCTGCTTGTTAGGAGGAAAATGTTGTAGGTGTTGCTTCATCATACATGTAACAGGACAGCTGAACTGAAATTTCACAGGCCTCTCCTCATTTTATAGTGCTTGGCCTTGCAGCCTTAGTATTTTTTCCAGTATTTTAATTGCTTTTTATACGAACTGAGCTGCTTTCCCATTTCCAGCCCGGAAAGAAACTTGCTGTACACAAGTAAATAGAAAGCGAGCATCTTGGCCTTTCAATGAGGTGACATGCTTATTCACTCAGCTTTTTCTCTGTGTTTTGTTTTTTCATTGCTGTTTCAGCAGCCTCTGCCTGGCACAGTAAGCTGCACTGCTGGCCAGCAGCCACAGCAGGAAGTTTTACGTTGTAAGATGTTTAAAACAGTGAATGTATTCCTTTTGTTCAGGGATTGCAGCTCTTGGCTCTCTGCGTTGGACTCTTTCTGCCCCAGCATCCATTCCTTTGGCTTCTTAAACTTCATTTAAAGAAGAATGCAGATTCCAGGTGTGCCTGAATATTATTATCCAGCTAGTCAACTAGTCTTTCTGAAGTACCTTATTTTCAGTCTTTCCTGTAGTACATCAGATCTTTTGTAATATTTTTTAAAATGAATTTGAGCAGAATTGCTGCTAAAATGTAGTATATGTTACTTGGGGAAGTTACCACTTTTTCCCAAAAAATACTCTGCAGTGGAACTCTGTTGCGAAACCATGAAAACCAAAATACAGCAGTTATGAGACAACACACTCTGAGCCATGTTCATCTTTGACACAATTCTGCTGGTCTTGGTAGACTGATTCTAATTCCATGTGCACAAAATGTGTTGAAAATCTCACAGTGTGAGATCTGAGTGCTCCTCCCATCTGGCATCCCCAGAGAGATTTACTCACAGTTTACTATCCTGTCAATCAGTCCCCAAGAATTGCCTTGTTTCCTTTCTGTCACAGGACTGAGTTTGGGAAATATGCAATATATTGTCAGCGATGTGTAGAACGCACCCAGCAGAACGGAGACCGAGAAGCCAGACCTTCCAGAATGGAAATCCTTTCCACTCTTCTAAGAAATCCCTACCACCATTCGCTGCCTTTTAGTATTCCAGTTCATTTCATGAATGGCATATATCAGGTAATGTCTTGACCACAAAATCTGAGCTCTCCCAACCCCTGGCTGTTGGCATATACATGAAGTATTATATCAGGAAGAGAATGGTAATTGTTAAGGTAAACATGGGTCAAGTTTCATCCTGTGCCAGTGCTAGCAATGGCAGACACAAGGTAATTGTGATCTGATTTGATCAACAAAGAGTAAAGGTTTGGGAGAAAATCTTTAAGAGAAAGGAAAACAAGTGAAACCTCTTAAGAATGAAAAATGCCAAAGTTCTGTTTCTTATTTAACCTGACCACTAGATGAATGAATTAGACTGAAAGAAAGGGAAAGGTATTAAATTCCACTTCCTTTCATCAGACATCTTGGAATTTAAATCAGTGAAGGCCTGAAAGCACAGCTGTAACTCCCATTATCAGTCATGAAGGATAACCATATTTGTTACAGAACAAACATGGTTTCGTTCTTAACTCTTTTGGGACTTCATCAGTCAAAGCCCATAGGAACTTTCCATAGGCTTCCATGCATACTGCTTCACATCCTGGTTTGTATTTCCAAATGTGAGAGAGGGCTGAAAAGAGCTTTTTAACAATTCATGGTATTCCTACACAGGAAGCAAGTTTTTATAGGAAATAAAAGCTGTATCAAATAAACTTTTCATTTCAGGTCACAGAAGAACTCTGCTTTTTTCACTTCTAAGTTTCTTAATTGCTTACTTCTTGCCCAGTAAAACAGAAAAACACCAACACAGATTTAAATCATCCTAAAAGGTTTCAAAATTGAAGTTTAGAGAAGAAAAGGAGAAACTGCTCATTTATTTATTTATTGCTCAAAATTGTATAGTCCCAAGGGCTAAGAAAATTGTAATTAAGTACATTGCTTAATGCAGATTTCATTAATTTATTATAGTGATATTGAAAACTCCTCTATTCATCTCTAAGCTGGATTCAGCAGATTTTTATTTTATTGCCAGCCACTGAGAAGTACAAAACAGATGTCCAAAATCCATTTTCAAGACATCTTTTACCGAGAGTAAATTATTTTCAACAGGTCAAATACAGGAAAACACCCTCAATACAGATTTAAGTGAACATCATCAACTGGTATCTGTATAAAAACCATTTGCCATCTCTTGTTAAAGTGCTTCAATACTAGTAACAGCAGACAAAAATTCAGATTTGGGGAAGTAAAACTTAAAAGGCTGCGTATATTACTAATCTGTGTAATATTGAGAAAGCAACATTTGTAAAATATTTTGAATCTGCCAATGTAGATCTGCCATCTAATATCCCTCTGAAGTTGCACATGATGAAAAATGATTAATTGATCTCATTTTTTTGACCATTGTATTGAAAAGTGGAAGAAATCATAGTCGTCTTAATTTATGAAGTGGTATTTGTCTCAAAAAGCTCAGATACTAGAATGCTATCTGTTACATAAATTTTGTAACAGAAATTCAAGTGCAGCAAGTGCAAAGACACCACTATAAACAAAGAAAAGAAACCCAGAAATAGTACATTTGGAAGCATTTTGATAGTGAATTTGATTTGAGAAACAAAATATGGTACAATCTGCTGGGAAGATAGTAATTTTTGGATAGAAAAAAATTCCGCTACATTGACCTCCCATGTGGAAATCTTTTCCAGATCCTTTCTAGAAAGTTTCAATTTCTAATAACAGTAAGTTATTCACAAAGGATGGCATGGATCAGTCCCACTGTTACTGTAGAGGTATTATGTTTCAAAATCGTCAATTTAAAGAAGGGGAGCTGTGTAAGTTTGATAGTAAAATACATTTTGGCTGCTTTTTTAGGTTGTCGGGTTTGATGCCTCTACCACAGTGGAGGAATTTCTGAACACCCTGAACCAAGATACAGGGATGAGGAAACCGGCTCAGTCAGGATTTGCACTGTTTTCTGATGATCCCTCTGGCAAGGATCTAGAGCACTGTCTTCAAGGAAACATCAAGGTAAACAAAAGCCTTTAATGAGCTCCGCAGGGAAAAAATCCAAAGTATCTTCATTTGACAGAGCTCTCTTCAGACAATGTAAAGGAAAACATTTTTTCAGGCTGAAAATTGTCTAGGCTTTTTCTTAACGTGAAAGGAATGATTAAAAAAAATTGCTGTTTCAATTACTGAAATTCTTTCAGTGAACTATATCTAAAAGCTAATAGGAGATTGATATTATTCAGAGAAGTAACAGCAGGGTTAAAAAAGAGGTAAGCTGTTACTAATCACAGTTCTTTAAAACTAAAAAGCAGTTGGAGTCCGACATGGATTTTGAGATTTCAGTTAACATTTCTGATGTAGCTCCAGTAGATGACCATGTGAGGTCCAAGAAGTCAGTGATACTGGGATGGAGATCCTGGGGAAGGAAAAATGAAAGGGTTCTTCTAAATACAGAATAATTTTAGGGTTCAGTTTAAGAAATTTCTAATGTTTGGCTTGTCACTGTTCTGAATTTTAGTTTCCTCTATTGCTAGAATTAATTTCTTTGCAGTAAAGAGTGACAAAGTCCAATATAATCTGTGCTTTAGTAAAATATTGGATATTTTTCAAGCCTTTTAGCAACTAATGAATAATTAATTTCTTGTACTTCTACTAAAGTAGTCTTTTGCACCCTTTGGCCAATGTTCACATTTGTAATGTTCACAGCTGCACTTTTGAGTTAAAAGGTGCAATACAACCTGACCTTAGTGACAAACAATTTGTCATCACAATCAGCTTTCTCCCTGTACTAGAAAAATGACCATATGAAAAGCAAAATTCATTAAAGATGTACTTATTTTCTAGGCAACTGAAACTTTAGAAGCTACTCACATTACTGTTTCCAGGAGGGCTCTTCTATGAAGGAACAGTGACATGAAGTGCAGCAGGGCTCTTAGGACCTCAGGAGGTTCCACTTCCTCCCCATGTGCCCACCTACAGTTACTAGAAAGGACCTGAAAAACTTGGGCACGCAGCAGAATGAGAAGGCAGTTTGATTAATTATATGACAACTCATGCTGTGTATTTGCATATTTGATTAATTATATAACAACTCACTCCGTATAGTTACACATCTACTGGCTGCTGCGAAATCAACTACCTGGCCTTTCAAAATAAGCATGTTAGGGCTCATTTCCAACATAGTATGAGTGTTACAGGATAAACAAACAACGAAAACGTTAATTATTAAATGCTCCAACTAAGTGAAGTTATAATACAGTAAGCTTTAAAATGCAAGCTGTATATGTTTCTGATATGTGATAAGTAGAGGATATTAAAATAAGTTGACAAATTCTATTATAGGAAGACATGGCGAAGTCTGTTTTGTATTGCTTTCCTTCCAGATCTGTGACATTATTTCAAAATGGGAGCAAGCCTCCAAAGAACAACACCCTGGGAAATGTGAAGGCACAAGGACTGTCCGCCTTACTTACAAAAACAGGTTTGTTTAGCAAGTAAAATATCTCTGCATTGTCCCAAGATTTGTTTTTTAGTTTCTGCAGTTCCTTAATCTGAAAAATCCTGGCTGACTCAAAGCTTGCAACAAAAATAGTAAATGGGTGTAATTGAAGAATTTTTTTTTTTTATACAGTTAATTCTGGTTCTTGAGAGATGAGCAGAACTGCAACAAAAAAAAAGGCAACACTGAAGTCTAAGGACTGAAATTAAGTAATTGCCAACTGGTTCAAGTGCAAGTGTTTTGACACTGACATAAACGTGTCATGTTCGGAGCAGATGCTGCTAATCTTCAGGGCGAATGTATTTCCCTATCTTCTTTATTTAATAACTTTGTCTTTTCTGTAGGCTTTATTTTTCAGTTCAAGTTCATGGAGAGACAGACAGAGAGAAGCTGCTGCTCGTGTATCAGACAAATGATCAAATAGTCAATGGACTTTTCCCTGTAAACAAAGAATTAGCAATGGAATTGACAGCTCTTTTAGCTCAGGTAATCTATGCAGGAATGAGACACACAGCAGTTTTACAGGTGAAAAACTTAAATAAACAAACTGGTCCAGGACTGCTTGACAATCAAGTGACCTCCACCTTTTACAGATGATAGTGCAGGAAACAAACTGGGCTGGAATCTTGGTGTAAGACAACTCTGGACTTCAGTGGAAATGCTTTACAGCATAGGCTGCTGAGGCACCAGCATGGATAAAACATGCTTTACATCTTACACAGTCAGGCCCTCTTGGATTAAATATCATGTACCATTTCTTCATTCGCTATTCCTTACATGATTTCTGCAAGTTAATACTCCAGAGTAACAGCTCTTAATGGAAATCTAAGACTTCTTTACCAGACGTGGTCTTGATAGGATCTGTTTTATTTTTGAAAAAAGGAAAGGTTCAAAGGAAGGTTATTGAGAAAGCTACTTGATGTTGTAATTCAATAAATGTAAACTGGTTTGTGTCAGCTGGAGGTCTAGCAATCACAGAGCAGAATCAGTATTATATTTGTACAGTTTATATTTTATATTTCACTTTTTTCCATAGTACATATAAAATAAGAAAATTACTTGCATGACTTTTATATGAGTGAAAAATTGACAAACTGGTTTTCATTTTCTACTTGGTAAGAGGGATTAGAAGACAGTTCATATCCAGCTAGAAAATTACTCTGGAGTAACCAAAATTTTTCTTCATGGATTTCCCTTTAGGTAGAGATTGGAGATTTTGAACGGCCTTTCTCAACTCCAGCAGGGCAAGTTACTTCTCAGTCCAAGTCTAACCAAACATTAAAACAAGTTTTGGAGAGATTCTACCCTAAGAGATACAGGCAAGGTTGTTCAGAGGAACAGTTAAGGTGAGATGTATTTTGTGATTCATATTCCCTGAAAATACAGGAGTGAAACAAGGAAGTTTTAAATTGTCATTGGGTACAACTTTCTGTATTTGCCTAAACCTGTGCTGGAAACTCATTTCCTTGCTAAACTGAAGAATCCATTTCCTCTGCATGTTTCTAATCTAAACAAAGGACCATCATTAAACATGCATTCCAGCAAAAGCTGTACCAGTTACTACATAGTGTTACAAAACCCAGCAATTTTGAAATTCTTGTTTTTCTTTTCAGCAAATCTATATTAAGTCTGTGCACAGACTAAACTGTTACTGAAAGCAAAGGACATGAGGATTTAGTCTGTTTGCTATTCTAATATGCAATCTCTGGCAGCCAGTCAACTTGGCAGTATGTTGACTTAGTGGACTTGCTAGTAAGGTATTACTTAATTTAAAATTAATAACCTGCAAGTCATTTGAATCAACACCTACTAACATGAAAGCGAGCGGAACAGTGTCATAAATTATCCAAAGTCAATGATGCAGCAATTTTAAAGTCCAACAAACATCATAGAAATTTTTTCCTTGTTGTTCAGTACAGAGTGGAGAAAATTGAAAGCTGTTATCATATGCACATAGTAACATTATTACATACTTGGACGACAACAGGGGCATTAAAAATATATGCACAACAAAGAGAAACTTAGGCAATTAATTCCAAAGAACAAATTATAAGAGGTCCTAGATTAGACTAACTCATTGAGGATAAGCCAAATATCTGTTGACCTGTTCAAGTAGTCCCTAAACTACCAGTAGGCAGAGTTGAAAGTCTGGCAGGAAAAGACTCACTCTATACCTGCCTTGTTGCTTGTATTCTTTTGCTCAGGGTGCAGTGTAACTGATCAGTAGCACCCTCTTTGGTAGCAGTGCACTTAAAAAACCCCAAACACGCTGAAAAAGAGTAGTGTTTAGCCATATCTTCCACATCTGCTGCTAGCCACAGGTGAAGATACGTGCTAAGCTGGATGGATTTTTGGAATGACAACTGACATAGCTGTTGAGTACTGATAAAGGTAGACTGATTTTCTCTGTAGAGACACATTAAAAGCTGTCCCAGACTTTTTCCCTTTATGCTGCAACTGCTACATCAATATTTAATCATAATGTTACAGAAATGAGAAAATACTTCATAATGTTCATGTGCATTAAAATATTAAATGACATTTTGGATTTATTTAATACTGTATGAATGATAGTTGTTGTATTAAATTATCATTTTAACAAATGGATTCTTTCTTTGCTCATTAAACTCACTATGGGTAAGCATTTAAATTTCTTTCAATAACTAAATTACATACTTCATTTTCAACAGACAGCTTTGTCAGCGATTGTCTACAAGATGGATGGCTCTCCGGGGGCACAGTGCTGCAGACTGTGTGCGCATTTATCTCACTGTAGCCAGAAAATGGTCTTTCTTTGGTGCTAAACTGTTTGCAGCAAAAGTAAGAAACTTTACCGAGTTGGACTGGAGGGGCTTTTAAATATAAATATCATTTGCAACTAGTAATACCTTTTTGTTGAAAATGACTGTGTTATACATGACCTGATTGAATCTCTTAAGTTACTAATTTGTTTAAGTTATACACTGGTGAAATAAAATAGTCATAGTATTAAGTATACCATAATAGTAACTTTCCAATACACTTATTGCTTATTTTACATTATTAATCTAGGTAGCATCTTTCCACTTCTTTATATCTTAGCTTGAGATAGTTTTTTTGTTTTAGACTTCTTTACCTGTTAACTAGTAGAACATTGACAAGGCATCATTTAACTGGCAATGGAAGCTGAATCTTGCAGAAGCACTAAATGTTGTTAAGGGTATTTAGAGCACTCCCTTCTGTCCTGACTTCTCTCAATTTCTCCTAAACCTCAAGAGTATCTTAATTCTCTTGATTCAAATAACATCTATGTTAAACAGAACTGTCCCCTCATGCCTTATGTCTTATTAGGTAATCCCACTGTATCCATAATATATATATATATAAAATTGCTTATCAGCACTATCTTCTTTGTTTATGTACACCTATGAGTTAATGCAAAAACTTTTAACAACTGAATTTTACTTTAATAAAGAGTCTACACGTTTTATTGGACTGAGCACCAGGGGAGGCTTCAGGAGTATCAGGTTGAGTTCATCCTTCTGCCGCTGTCTGCCTTCGTGGCTTTGGGAAACAGTTTCAATTCCTTTACTGAAATTTACACTGAGGGGAAGCTGATGTCAGATCTGTGGATGGAGAGAGGTCTGCAATAGCTGAGAATTAGTAATTATATACATATTGCCTCATTTTGAAATAGTAATAAAGAACATTCCTCTTCATAGCCTCTAGCAACATCCTCAGTTGAGAAGTCCTTCATCTGGTTTGCTGTACATGAAGATGGTATAAGCATCCTAGATTACAGTTCTATGGTAAGTGAAATTTCTATTTTAGTTTTGGTCAAAGTACATTTTAGCACTGAGTATAGGGGGAGATTCAGCACCATACTACATAAAAGATGGCATTAGCCTTCCACGCTGAGTTATCTAGTCTTTCTCTTAAGGCAAAAATTCCTTCCTTTCAAAACACTCTAATGTTAGCATCATTATAGTACCACTAACAATAGAAATAAGTAATTAATTATTTGCACAGAATTTATTTTGTTTATCAGATACAGTTTTTATATCATTTAATGAAATGTTAATGTTTTAATCATTCAGATGTCAGGAGATCCATGGTTACAGTTCTTACAATAACATTAATTTTCTTTTCCTGGAGACTTAATTTTCCAATATTATTCATAATATACAGACTCTGCAAAGAGCAGTTACTTTAAAAGATTGTTATTTTCATTGTATTATTTTTGTTTAATAGTAGGTAATATAACCCAGTGTTATTTAATTATGTCATTTTAGGCTCTGAATTTTCTGATTTTTCTTTGATTTGCAATACAAGTTTTCACAGAAAACGACTTGTGGTAATCAGTGAAAAAAAGCAGTGCCTAAGAAGATGCCTGCTTTCATTTATATCCTACAAGAAACAGAATGGCATGGTTCTATTAGCAAGTGCTAATACTGAATATCAGAAAATTAAAATCTCAGCATTATAATTGTACTGATACAGGCCTTTTCATTGTATGTCTTTGCAGTTAAAGAAATAATGAAACAAAGAACTAAGGAGAGCAAACAGCAGCTCCCTTCAGGGAATAAGCAAAATAAGCTTGCATTAGACTGCAGAAAGCTCTACAAACACTATCTACTCCTAGAGCTATGGCATTTCTGTAGAGCACTGCCAGTTTACAGTATCAGCAGGCCTTACCTGACATTCAAGAATCCCTCAGTTTCTAGGCATTATTCTGATTTTCTGTAGGAAGGATCAGGGCTATCAGAAATGATGTCGCAAGGGGTAGAGAAAATACTACTTCAAAATCAGGGCAAAAAGGCAAAGGACATTAAGTGAGTTTTTGTACAAGTCTTGTCCAGCAATGAATTTTAAATGTGAGCATCTGCAGCAAATTAGTATGAGTTGTAATGATAAATTAAATGCTGATCTTAACTTGAAGGCCACTAGTGTGGTGTTAAACATTAAACAGTAAGAACCAAGGCAAGGAAAGCCCAGGACCCTTGAAGAGCATTGATGTATCACCAGAGAAGTTGAAAAAAGAGAACAGGATAAATTTGTGGCTATGCATACTACATCACTGCACAAAAAGAAATCCTGGAGTTAAATTCTTTTAGGTATCTCATACTTTGCCATTTAATTTATTTAGACACTGCTTCAATTTCAAATGGAATTGCTAAGATTAAATTCTCTCAAAATCAGTCAAGACTTGTGTAAATGGAATTACTCACCTGAGTTGAAACCTGCTTATACCTTTGAGCTAATTAATTTGGAATAGAAACAGAGGTCAAACTTACAAGAGCTATCAACTGCAATGAAAATTCCTCACCATGAAGGTCTGAATGAGACTATCCCAAAATTCACAGTTAATTGCAAGATTCAGAAGAGGCTAACACCATTGAAAAATACAGATGTAATTATATTTTTAAAAGAATAATTCGTCATAATTTGGTTTTTTTGCACTGTCCTGCTTAATAGCTTTGTGTTTTGTTTGGGGGGTTTTCTTTTTTAAGCGATTAACAGTTACCTATACATACAAGAGCCTGATGACTTTCGGAGGCTATCAAGATGATTTTATGTTGGTTGTTAACAATGGTCAGACAAAGGACAAATCTACTGAAAAACACCTTTTTGCCATGACAAAACCAAAGGTTGGTATATTAGCTGAAACAGTTTCCCACCATCTGCTTTTGTGCTCTCTCTACTGGGTAATCCTTAACACCTGTGAATGCTGAAACACCTTCTTTAATCCTCGCATTCTCCGATTATTGACTTTTGCCAGATGACTTCAGAGAGCAAAACAATCAGTAATGTAAGAGCTAACTGTGACAATACTGATGCATTTCTTTTCATGTCCCATGTCTATAACATTGCAGATTTTTCACAGAAGGATAAAGAAGGATATTAAGGATAGAAATTATATGCAGTACCTAAAACCTAGTCTGTTTGCTTGCTCAGCACCAGAGATAATTCTTTTAAAACTACATTTGTGTTCTGCAGTGACACATAATCTGAAAGATCAGTCACTTATGAAAAATCCTAGGATATTTTTACCTTTAGTAAAAAGAAATTTTCATGCTTTTTAAATCTAGATTCTCTCCTTGGCTGGTAAGATTGACTATATTTCTTTAAAAAACAAAGATTTTGCTTTAGTCAGAACAATTTATGAAACAGAATACAAGATTTCACATATAAATTGGGGTCAAAATACGACTCTTCATACAAATAGGCATAGGAAAATATATCTGCTCAAGCGTCCCTCAGTTTGTGCCATTACAGAATCACAGAATGGTTTGGGTTGGAAGGGACCTTAAAGATCACCTCATTCTGCCCCTCCCTACTGTGTGCAGGGACACCTTCCAACAGCCCATGCTGTTCACAGCCCCATCCAGGTTGGCCTTGAACACTTCCAGGGATGAGGCATTCACAGCTTCTCTGGGCAACTTGCTCAATGTCTTGGCTAGGTTCGTATGGATCATTAAGAGAAAATAGGATAAAAAACTGGGAAGTCTTTATTCTCTTTATCTACCCTGCATCTTGACTTCTCTGAGCACTGGAGACTTTCTGGCAGAACTGAGGGACCACATTGTGAGAGCTTTTTCTCTGAGTGTCGTCCTTTGGACTTTAAAGTCTCTCCCAGAGTGAAAGAAGCCATCTCTCTGAATCATTTAAGACTGTGGGAGACAAAGTATCTTTAATATATACTGATAGGAATAACATTACACTATTTGCAAGAAGCAGTAGAAAAAAGCTTTATTAGATATCTCCTCTCTTCCCATCATTAATTTGATAAAGTACAAGTACTTTTCCAGTCGATGGTGATTGTCACTTTGCTAAAAAGTTAGCTATTTTTTCAGCAGTCAAAACACATCACTGTATTTTTCAAAGAGTTTTGTATGTTCCTGTTATAGATTATTGAGATCACTCTACTGATTGCCAGCTACATTAACAACTTTCATCAGCTGAAAGGAGCTGCTCATCACCTCTCTGCTCCAGCATTACTGGCACCTCCAAGTGTACAGAAAGTCAAGGAAATGGGGAGTCAGCCACTTCTCACAATCAACAGACCAACTAAATGTCCCACTTTGTTATGAAGGGTTATGTATCAAGATAATGCATCTTTTTTACAGAGTTTCTACACTGATTGAAAACCTTCTGTTGTACACAACGTAGAGCATAAGCAGGTCCATAAACAAAAGAAAGGTGGACAGGTTTACATTCATTTCAGTGGCATATAACAGGAGTAGCCCTTTAATTAAAGTCCTGGCCTGAACTGGAATGATAATGAGCCACTTTAAGGATTATGCTTTACTGGTGATCACTTGTGCCTACAGCTCAGAAATAAATATAGGTGGTGATAGTGATGAGGAAAGGTGGCATTAGGAACAATTGTCTAGTTTTTAATAGGTTTTTCCAGATATATACTCAGGGACCAAACTTTCTTCAACTCTTCATCTCAATTTTTCAAAATTATAATAGTTGTATAACCTTCATTTTGAAAAGGTATTTTTGTTTAAAAAAATCAGTCAAATACAAAACAATTTCCACTTTCAGCCCATTTTTATTTGCCATAGAAGCACCATGGGACTAAAAAGAAGGAATTGTGTGTAACTGTTTCTCCTTTAAAAAAAACCAAACAACAAACATAAGCACATCATGTAACTATTACAATTTTGAAGAGTATTCTGATGATACGCTATACATTATACAAGTATTTTACTTGGCAAATCTTTAGCCTTGGTCTGGTAAATTTCTAAATAAACCCTCTCTGCTCCAGCGTTTTGAAAAAAAAATCTAAATTGGATAGGCACTGTATTTAGTATAGATTTATTAAACAAGATCCTGTACCTAATTTCTTTAATCCATAATAATAATATAATACAGACAGGAAGAATTACTCACAATTCAAAACACAAGAATAATACAGAAACCATGGCTTGAACTGTTGTGAGTAAACTTGGAGACGTATAAAGTCCATGTATAATATGTTTAATGTATATACATTGATTCATAATAATATTTTGTAAAAGTTGTACTTCTTGTTTTTCACTTGTATTTATACATTTCATATTATAATGCTGTTGGACCTGGGAGCACTTTAAAGTTGCCTTTTTCAGCTGCAAGCCTCAGTGCTACATAGGGTCAAATGTATAGAAATTACACCCTTTTTTTTTTTTTCTTCCAGTCTTCTCATTTTCACTTCCATGCAAGTAAACCACTTCTGCATGCTTTGAAATGGATCAGCAGCATATTCTAATAGGTAATTTAGGTTCAGCCATAAAGCAGGTACTCAACATAAATCACTGATTTATATAGATTTACAGTTTCCACTTCTGCTCATGCTAATAATCATGGATCATTAATCCCTTATTGCCAGCCCTAATTGGTTTTGTTTGTTGGGGTTTTTTTGTTAATGCTTTAAAATGAAGTAATTTCACAATTGAAAATCTCTGGTTTATGGCATTTAAACATTTCAGATATATACATACTCATAGTGAAAGAAAAGGAATTTTCAGCTCTTTGGCCTGTATGAAAGGTAAGGAGTATGCTCCCAAAGAATTAAAACAGATTGGAAGGGAGATACAGGCCATGAAGAGAACATGGTCTTAAGTAGAAAGGCAAACAGGCAAGCTGACTTGATAAATACGTTTCTTCAGAAAGCTCTCAAAGTCCTGCCACAGCTACCTGAGTCCACAAGACTCCAGCACCACTTTAGGAATGGTACCACAGGCCAACGCTTTGTCTTGAAAATTACAACCCAGTAACACACATACTTATCCTAGATGCTTTCACGTTTCCAAGGTGGAAAGAAACTTCCTGGTAACTTCCCCTGTTTGGTGGTGGTTGTGGCACTAGACCCTTGTCTTTCAAGGAGGCAGAGCCAGCACCAGGAGGTTTCCCTCCTCCTAGGCAGCCCGTCTCATGCCATCAGTAAGGGAAGCATATTGGGAGCTACAAGAGACCTTGGGACCAATGGCAGCATCCTTTTGTGTCGAGCTCCAAGTGAAGTGATACAGATACCATGGGGAAATTCATTTAGGAATTAACACCCCTTCACAATTAGCAAGCAGAACAGTTCCATTTCAGATTTGAGGTGGGCAGGGTGTTTATAAATTCAAACAGGTGCTACTGCATCACTTAGGTCATAGTTTAAACCTTATCAAATATGATGACTAGAAACTTCAGTTTACATACACAAAAGTCTTTATGTAATTGTGAAACTATGAAAATCTAGAATCAGCTAGTAATTCTTTCCTAATTGTCCAGTTTCAAATGAATGTGGCAGGTTCTGTTATTAGGAGGCAAAAAAAGTGAAGCATTTTACCAGTGAGCTTGTTCATGTAGTTTTGAAAATCTTTGTTAAATGTTAAGACATGATACACATCACAAAGAGCTGACGTGCAGATTTTAGGTTTTTAAACAGCTTTCATTATCATGTACAGCCTTACAAACAGTTGTTTCATAAAGCAGCATGCAATCTATTAAGTAGAGTATGGCCTTCCTGCCTGCCTTTGGATAGGTCACTCTAGACACCGCTTTAATTTTTAGCGTTCAGCTCTTGCTGCTGCAGAATATTCCTACATCATAGTGCCAGAAGCAATCCATGCATTAGTTTCCCTTTTTTCAGCAGCACTTTCCAGACTACTAACTGATCATTATAGGTCACCATTAGTCCCATACAGTCACATTACCAGAAATGCTGTGTTAATTTTTATGAAATAAATGCACTCAGAATCACAGTTACCGTGACAACACTACATTAAACAATGGAGCTTCTTCCAGGATTTTGATTAGCAAGAGTGAGGTTTCTGTAGCGATAGTAACCTCAAGTAGACACTTCCCTTCAAGATAACAGAGTCAGCAAGCAGAGTCTCTTACACACGCAAGCACGTTTCCAAACACAGCTATGTGTATCTCGGAGGACTTGCTCCATGTTAATTGACCTCCATAGCTACTTAGAGGATACCACAGAATGTGAGACAGCAAGGCTGAGAATTTCAGAGCCCAGGCAGATAATCTGCCTTCCCCCCCAGCCCCTGCCTCAGGAGTAATCCACATCTCAGTCTTAACTGATTCATCCACCAAAACAGTTCATACTGTGCTACCTAATCCATGACTAAAGCCCAAGTGGGAACTAGACCTTTCTCACCTCCTGATCTTTCGCGGTGACGATACTGTGGGAGCTGTCAAATGAGCAAGGACTTCTGGGACTGATGTTGAAGAACTTCCCATGCTCAAGGCTTGCAGAACCTAGGTTGTAAAATTATTGACAGGATGAGATTAATATGTTACCACATGCAAGACTTCACCTTCTACCATGAACTTCAGAAAACCTTTGTGCTTGCTTTGAACTACTGGTCAGAATCAACAATCAGTGTAAGTGGTCAATGAATCTGAGCTTGACAGTAACTGAAAGATCACTGGGAACTCTATAATTAATCACATTGATTTGAAAATAATATTTAGAATGCAATGTAAATTAATATATTACTTGAACTTCACTTTGCCGTGTCAATTTTTGATCAGCATAATTAGTAAGAGAATTGCTCATTTCTAAAACAAACAAAACCCACTTACTCCTGTAGTACAGCAGGCAAATGATAAAGCTTTGAGTTTTTAATACAACCCACAAAATTAATGTTTTTTGTTACTTTAAATTTTTAGTTTTGTTGAAAATAGAAGAATATATTTTCCTATAACAGAAGACTTGTGTTGCTTTTTGGAGTTCCTTGTCAGACTACCAGTTTTTATAGGTTTTAATTTTTCTTGAAGGAAAGAAGTCATTCTTGCATGAAGGAATGCACCACTTAAAGCTTTAGGTAGAACTTTAATAGTCCATACAGTTTAGTGTAATCCATTAGTCTGAGTTAATTTTAACTAAGGTGATTAGTAACTCAGTAAAAATTAATTAGGAAGAAGAAAGTTTGGGGTTTTTGTTTGTTTTTTACAGTTTCTTAGGGCAAAAGAAATGAAACTGAGAAAGTTGAAACATAAAGTACTGAAAACTCTGATTTAATTTGGGCTTCAGTACACTTAATAATTGCACACCCTTACATTGTGCTTCCCAGGCTCAGATCTGTACTGCAGCCTCTTCCAGATTTGCCACCTCTGCCAGCGAGTCAATCACTGTAAAAATACTTTGCTTTTTAATCTTATATTCTTGCTATTGCAGTAATACCTGCCTAGGTCACAGTGACAGGAGCAATTCCCACTATAGTTTTGCTGTCTTTGGCAGAGCAAGAGCAGCCTTGTCCAGGGTTTTTCCAACATCTAGCTGCTGATTAGAGATCAGCACTGGCTTCATATATATATACCAAAATACCAGAAGTGTTCTGTTGAACTGAAATTGATTAAAGAAATGCACTTAGAAAGGCACCGGCGTGATCTGCAATGTACAACACTAAACAATAAACTTTCTTTCTGGATTTTAATTAGGAAGACTATGGTTTCCATAGGAGGTTAGCAAATTCTTTAGAAGATGCATGTAAAAACCTGGAATAAAAACAGACAAAAGTAGCCATATGAATGCTTCTGGAACTGAAACTGAGTGATTATGCAAGCTAAATTTAGAAAAAATTGTATGCAAAGAACAGGCATTACTTAGGGTCAGTGGAAGGCTACATTGGCCTTCTTTGGGCAAGGGAGAAGGAACAGTGAAGTCGGAGTTAATCATTATGAATGAGTCCGCTTTCCTGGCCTTGATCAAACAGGTAACTCGATGATTTCACGTAGGTTTTCCTCTCTCAAGACACAAAGCAGCTACTCAGCTACAAAAGGTAGCTGTAATTGCTCTCCTGGATTTTGTGCCCAGTGCCTCGTGTCCCACTGCGGCCGTGGCCCGGGTGCCGCTGTGGGGCACTTGGGGGGCGCTGAAGGGGCCTGTGGGGGAGCCTGGGAACGGCGAGCCCTCGCCGCCCCGAGCTGCAGCTGCAGCTGCCCGGGGCACCGAGCGCGGCTCCGCAGCCCTCCCGTGGCCGCACCGCCGCACCGAGCTGCCTCGGAGCCTCCTACAGGGCTCTGGGGTGCCGGGGTGGGCAGCGGGGGAGCCCTGCAGGGCATGGGGGGAAGAGTGGGCACGGCGCTCAGGGCCCCGGTGTGCGGCCCTG